>JAWNPG010000037.1:12962500-13497500 GCA_035045145.1 Drosophila meridionalis | reverse complement strand
AAATGTGCAAATTTTGTTATTCGATCGTGAAAGTGCAAGTGCGAAGTGCAAACAAATTAATTATTGTATCAATGTTTTGAATTTCTATGTATTGTTTTGAATATCTTTTTACTTGTGTCAGACCCCACAAAGTATATATATTCTTGATCAGGATGACGAGCTGAGTCGATTTAGCCCTGTCCGTCTGTCTGTCTGTCTGTCCGTCCGTCTGTCCGTCCGTTCGTCCGTCCGTCTGTCCGTATGTTTGAACGCGTCGATTGAAGCATCTAGACAAGGTAGAGACTTGAATTTTTTTTGTTGGGTCCGTGGATAGCACGCGCAGGTCAAGTTTATTTCATATGAACGATAACTATTTTTGTTGTAATGTTATCGATTTTAATGCTTATCGAAAATACGTTTTTAAGGCATAGTTTGTGTATCGTTTGAGCTAGAGACTTTAAATTTGCTGTGTAATTGCGTGTAATGAATACGGAGATAACGTAATCATTAGATTTTGGATTCGCCCCAATAGCCCCCTATTTGTAAAAAGCGCAAATCAAATACTAGAGACTCGTGCTTTGGCAAAGACACACATATGAATGCCATTAATAAGTTGTGAAAGTTTGATGAAGTTAGTCCATCGCTAAAAAAAAGTTATTAAATAATTAAGTTCCCATAGTAATGCCCACATTGCAGTCCAAGCGCAGTCGCTGCGTCGCTGCGTCAGAGCGCGCGCTTATGCGTGCGTGCTTATGTGTGTGTGTGTGTATATGCGTTGTTTGTATGTATGCATAACAAAAGCGTAGAATGATTTGATATTTGGCTCTTCACAGGGCTCAGGGTATCCCCTAGTCGAGCAGTCTCGACTAGAGCACTCTTACTTGTTTTTATTGTTATTATACCCTGAGCCCATTGAAAATGGGAAATCAGGGTATAATGGTTTTGTTAAATGTATGTAACAGGCAGAAGGAGGCGTGTCAGACCCCACAAAGTATATATATTCTTGATCAGGGCGACGAGCTGAGTCGATTTAGCCCTGTCCGTCTGTCTGTCTGTCCGTCTGTCCGTCCGTCCGTCCGTCCGTTCGTCCGTCCGTCCGTCTGTCCGTATGTTTGAACGCGTCGATCTCAGAACGTAGACGAGCTAGACAGCTGAAATTTTTTTTGTAGGTCCGTGTATAGCACTCGCAGGTCAAGTTTGCTTCGTATGAACGACAACTATTTTTGTTGTAATGTTATCGATTTTAATGCTTATCGAAAATAAGTTTTTAAGGTGTAGTTTGTACATTGTTTGAGCTAGAGGCTTCAAGTTTGCTGTGTAGGTGCGTGTAATGAATACAGAGATTACGTAATCTTTAGATTTTGGATGCCACGCCCCATTCGCCCCCAATAGTCCCCTATTTGTAAAAAGCGTAAATCAAATACTAGAGACTTGTGCTTTGGCAAATACACACATATAAATGCCATTAATAAGTTGTGAAAGTTTTATGCAGTTAGTCCATCGCTAAGGAAAGTTATTAAGCAATTAAGTCGCTGCGTCAACTGCGCAGTTGGCAGAGCGCGCGTCTATGCGTGCGTACGTATGTATGTATGCGTGTGTTTATGTTGTTTTTATGCATGCTTAAAAAGAGCATAGAATGATATGATATTTGGCTCACAGGACTCAGGGTATCTCCTAGTCGAGCAGTCTCGACTAGAGCACTCTTACTTGTTTTTTAAGATAATATATATAGTAAATGAAAATTATATTAATAAAAAAATTATTTTCGTTGCAAATTATTGAAAATTTCATTCGTTTATGAGTCAGAAATGATTAAATTATGACTCGTGGAAGACTCTTTTATGATTAAAAGATGACTCGTGGAAGACTCTTTTATGATTAAAAAAAAAAGAGTCATAAGCGACTTATCAAGAAGAGTCGCGGCTAGGGTACCATTTTCTCCCGACAGAACAGTCTTTTATGATCAGAAAATGAGCGCAAATATGACTATTTTCAATCGTCGCGCGAATCTTTTAAGACTCACTTATCCTCTGTTAAACTCAAAAATGGTGGGTCGGGTGTAAAATCAGCTCGTCGTCTTGCCACGCCTCCTTAGCTGTTATATACATTTTCACATAACCATTATATCCTGATTTCATATTTTTAATAAAAATAAATAAACTCAATACATTACTAATCGCTTTTATAATTTCAGATTGGGTTGGCTTATTGCACAAGGAGGTAGTGCGACAGAGGTTTTTAAATGTCCGTCGGGATCTATGATCAATATTCAGAAAACCTGTAATGTTCTCTAAAAGCAAATCGCAAATTCAATGAAATAATAAAATACTAGTATTTTACAAAAGTTATTTATTTAGATATAATAAATAATGAATTTAAAGAACTTACGAACTTTTGTGTGAAACTAATTACTAAGCAAATATCTTAAAGTTTAGCAAAAACCATTTCATTTTCTTCAGATTTCTCAACAAAAAAAAAAAAAAAAAAAAAAAAAATATATATATATATATATATATATATATATATATATATATATATATATATATATATATATATATATATTATTGATTAGCGCGAGGAGCTTAGTAGATATAGCAATGTCGGTCTGTCAGTTTGAGTTTTGGTCTGTCTTTAGTCCGATTACGTAAGCCAGAGATCTAAAGTTATAAATGTATACTTGTGCAGTACCCGTGTAATTTTGAATAGTCTGAACGCATTGAAAATATAATATTAGAGTATAATGGTTTTGTCAAATGTACATATGTAGCAAGCAGAAGGAAACGTGTCGAGCTGAGTCGATTTAGCCCTTTTTGTCTGTCTGTATGTCAGTGTATAGCACGATCACGTCAAGTTTGTTTAATAATTTCGATAACTAATTTTGTCGTAAAGATATCGATTTTGAATCTTTTTGGAAATAAGTTTTAAAATAATATCTTCTACATCTCTATAGCTAGAACCAAATTTGACATATAAAATTTGGTTCTAGCTATAAAATTTTATATAACTTTAATTTTTTTATATTCTGGAAACCGGCTTCAAATTTCTCAAAATGTTCCTTTGAAGGTCAATTGCAAATATAGCCATATCTGAAATACATTGTTTGGCCGAATATCATACGCACGTGGCAAGCAACGCTCAGAAGCGTAAAACGGCTTGTCTTTATGCACATACATACATTCAAACAGGGCCACGTCTTTCCTAAGCACACACACACATACACATATATGTGTGCATTTAGGCAAATTCTTGAATTTGATAGATGAAATCCTTGTACTAAACTAAAAGCGCAGATCGGACGGGGCTCAGTTTTTATACCCTGAGCCTATCGAAAATGGGAAATCAGGGTATAATGGTTTTGTGAAAATGTATGTAACAGGCGGAAGGAGGCGTGCCACACCCCATAAAGTATATATATTCTTGATCAGCGCGACAAGACGAGTCGATATAGCCCTGTTCGTCTGTCCGTCTGTCCGTCCGTCCGTCCGTCCGTCCGTCCGATAACTCATTCCATTTCGATTTTATGAGCATTTATCGATCATTTTAATGTGTTTTAAAGACGTGGTTTGTACATCGTTTGAGCTAGAGACATCAATTTGATTTTGGATGCCACGCCCCCTTCGTCCCCAATAGCCCCCTATTTGTAAAAAGCGCAAATCAAATACTAAAGACTTGTGCTTTGGCAAATACATACATATGAATGCCATTAATAAGTTGTGAAAGTTTGCTGCACTTAGTCCATCGGTAAGAAAAGTTATTAAACAATTAAGTTCCCTTAGTAATGCCCACATTGCTGCCCAAGCGCAGTCGCTGCGTCAACTGAGCAGTTGGCAGAGCGCGCGCTTATGCTGCATATATGTGTGTGTGTGTGTATGTGTTGTTATATGCACGCATATAAGATGCGTAGAATGATTTGATATTTGGCTCTCGACAGGGCTCAGGGTATCTCCTAGTCGAGCCGTCTCGACTAGAGCACTCTTACTTGTTTTTATTGTTTTGATTACTCATTTTATTATTATTGTTAATAATCGAAATATTGTAATGTTCAGATATTTTGTAACTCTCACTTGCCTCCAAATTTGCCAAAACAAAAAACAAAAGGTTTTAAATTGATAACACTAAAACAAAACAAGTAAGAAAACTCTAGTCGGAGGTGCCCGACTAGGAGATACCCTGAGCCCCGTCCGATTTGCATTGTTTAATACGCTATATAGCTTGCATATAACATTAAATTTTCCAAAATTAAATTATTTTTAATTTAATTTTGAAATTTTATTCAACTAGAATGTATGTAAATCAAAAATAAATAAATAATTAAATAAATAAACAAATTATCAAAAAAAAAGAAGAAGAAAAACAAACATCACCGCACCTGGACTCGACCTACATCTATTTACTACATACATATGTAACGTTAAAGCGCGTCATCTCAACTAGCACGACCACCTCATGTTTATAGATTTAAAAAAATTAAAAAACTTACACGCTGTCGTCACCGAGTTCGAACTCGCGACCTTTCGTTCATGCGCTTTGCGCCTACCCACTACGCCACACCAGTACTGCGTCGCTTGTTGGCAAAACGTAAAGTAGTACTACAAGGCGATATGTGACAAATACAAAACTAAAGAAGCTAAAGAAGCAGATCAATCGCAATTGTGATTCTTAGAATATACTGAAATGCGCGTATATGAATGTATGTGTATGTGTACATACAAAAACGGTGGTCTGTTTCAATGTATGCGTGTAAAGGGCGATATATGACAAATACAAAACTACAGAAGCGGCTGAAAATGCTCAGAAGCGGCTGTGCACTACGCATAAGCAGACGCGCTTGCACGCTTCAATGTATGTATATGTGTAAATTTTTTTGCTGCGCGTCGCTGCTTGCCGCGTGCGTGTGATAATTGGCTAAACGTTTTGTTTAATAAATCGGGACTGACTTAACGGAATTTGATGAAACTTTCGGCATATGATTCTATTGAATTTTTTACATTTTATAAAAATGCTAATTTATTTACATGGTTACATTTGGAACAGACTCTCAATGGGTCGAGTATGGCGAGGGGGGGGGGGGTGTAATTAGTAAAAAGAGCCGGTATCCAAAAAATAAAAAAATAGAAATTGCATAAAATTCACATGAATCTATATGCAAAATTTGAGGGGTCTAGCTCTAAAGGTGTGGGAGATAGAATTTTATAACCTGTTTTTGATAAGGTTTAAAATCGATAACATTACAACAAAAATAGATATCGTTTTTTGGTAACAAACTTGACCTGCGCGTGCTATCCACGGACCCAACAAAAAAAAATCAAGTCTCTAGGTCAACTACGTTCTGAGATCGACGCGTTCAAACATACGGACAGACGGACAGACGGACGGACGGACAGACAGACGGACAGGGCTAAATTGACTCCGCTCGTCGCCCTGATCAAGAATATATATACTTTGTGGGGTCTGACACGCCTTCTTCTGCCTGTTACATACATTTAACAAAATCATTATACCCTGATTTCCCATTTTCAATGGGCTCAGGGTATAAACAGTGACGAATTTTGTGAACCTACAAAAAAAAATGTATATTCTTTCTGAGGTTTGGCACGCGTGCTTCAGCCTATTAACTACATTTAATTATACCAAAATTATACTAGTTATACCAAAAGAAACGTAACTGCAAAATTTTGGTGCTTACACTTTAAATTGCAGTTTATTTTTCGATATGCAACACCCCTACGCAGGCACACAAATTATATTTTGGTCATCGAAAGAGGACAACGGTAACTCATTTATCCAATATGCCACACTTCTTATAAGCGTTGACATGCGCCATATATTTTATCTTGGTCTATCAACCCAAGCTACGTTATTGAAGACGGACGACAGACAGTATATCATTTCATTTTGCTAAAGAATATAATAAATTGAATGACACTGTGCTAGCAAAAGAATGTTTGTCCAGCCCAATATCTTGCTTACAATTCTAACTTTATAGTCAGTTCAAAATTGATATTATAAATAAATAATTCAAAGGTTGCAAAAAATTACATTTCGCTCAGCCAGATAGCCAGCATATAAAAGCGAGCACAGAAGAGCGATAGATTGACACTTCCGTTCTCACCAGTGCTCTTTTACTTGCTTATGAAATACCTAGTTTACATTTGAATTTAAATAATTCATTGTATAATATGACTAAACATTGGCCACGTTCAAAAGGCCACAGGGCTTTAACAACAATTACAAATAGCTTAACTAAGTAGTAAGAATGCAATGCGGTGCAGATTTGGCCTTTACCCTCTGCGCTGGTGATTGCTTCCATTATAGCATCCACCAGGTTTTCTGTTGGAAGCTAAGCAGATAGTCTCATAACCAGCTTGTCCAGGATCGCTGCTTGAAGCTGGATATCAGCTGCCATCTTTTCAAGCATGTAAGCTTGACGTTGTCGTCTAGCTGCGTTGACGCGATTGACAGCGACGCGAGTATTGTTCCAAAGAAGAGATGAGTCAGTGTAAGCGCTTCGCTATTGTTTGGGTTGCTGCTGGGAGTGACCATTAGCCACAATTTGCCCAATGTGTCTTGCCGCACTGCCAATCGCCCTGAGCAGCAGCCTTTTCGATGACTTCACAACTGCTTCCCATATGCACCGAAGCGCGATAGAATGAATATAAATTCCATTTCACGATATGCAACAAACGTTTGTATGACAGCAGTATTGGTACCGAACATGTCTGCTACTTCAGAGTGCGTCCAGTACCAACGATATTTGTGGCATTTTCGCAGTAGAGCTTCCTGACAAGCCCACGTCGACCATCATATCAGAAACATATTAGAAGTCATATCTGTTACTAATTCTATGTGCACATCCTGCAAGGTAAAACAGACATATATGGCAATATACATTATAACTGGCAATTTGCCACGTATTCCTAAGGAAGCCAATATTGGACCACATAAGTCCACTCCGCTGATCTCAAATCGTTTATTTTCGTGTAAACGGTCAGCGGGAAGATTATCCATTATTTGGGATAAGGCTTATAGCGAAAACAACGCACGCATTTTCAAAGCTCAGCACTGTACTAAGAATAATGTCATTTCTAGCTGGTTGAGCTGTGAGTTGCTTGTAATTGGACGACCATTTTGTGAGAGGAAAACCAAAAGCTTAAAGAGTTGCTATTAAATTAACTGCTAAAAATGGAACAGTAGATGTCCCACACGTTACTGTATTCACATGTAAGACTGGTAAAGAATCAGTGGAATTTTCCCTGGGACTAATACAATTTTACGGTACATTTAAGCTATGTCTGCTGCCGAAGGACGAAGTCGAAAATACAGAAACAGAGGCTGAATAGTTTAACCCACCATGAGAAGATAATTCAGCGACAACTGAGATGAGGACTTGCTAGAGGTATCAAACACTAAATGTATTTAGTGGATGAGCATTGCGGTCTTAACACACATTGATATGGAATAAAGTAATACAGCTCTCAGAATTAAATTGTCGGTTGTGCTCATATGACCAAGGCCATATACTCTTTCATGAATTTTTTATTTATTTATTTATTAAGAAGTTACAATTAATATAAAATTAACTCTAACTTAAGGGTAAGCACTGGAAGCACGGGCCTTCGGCTGGATGGTGTTTATTGTGATTATAAATTATTTTTAAATTAGTATATACAGATTATATTTTATAATAGCATTATTTCTACATTTACATTTCAGTTTATTATACTCGTTTCCCAAAGGGAAAAAGAGTATATTGGTTTTGTGAAATGTCCGTCTGTCCGTATGAATGCAATATTTTTCTACGCTATTGAAGCTAGAGGCTTGAAATTTGGAACATATACTCGTGTATACCCTCGAATTATAAAGTGTCAAGATTCTCCGGATACGCCCACTAGGGGCGTGGCAAATCGGAAAATGGTTGCGCCCATAGTTAATAGAAATCATAGAAATCATATTAGTTGAAGAGCTAGAGAGTCGAAATTTGGAATGTATACTTGCGTTGACCACCCAAGCTCAAAAAGATATGGCGGATATATCTACGCCCATTGGGGGCGTGGCAAAACGGGAAAACTGTAACTTCTACAGTTTTAAAGCTAGAATGCTGAAATTTGGCACGTAACTTAACGCTACGATTCTATAAAGATTCATAAAAAGATTTCATGTCTACGCCCACTGGGGGCGTGGCAAATCGGATCTGAATATATAGTGATTTTACAAGATCAGCTATATTTTGAGCACTATTCATGCTAGAGACTTGAAATTTGATATATATATACTCGGATAAGCAACCCAAGATCAAAAAGATATGGCGGACATACCTACGCCTTCAGGGGGCGTGGCAAATCGCAAAAATCTCATAGCTCCTACAGTTTTAGAGCTAGACGCTTCAAAATTGGATGTTTGTGTTACTGGGGGCCTCCTCTATTGATTCCCCAAAAATAAATCTTACGCCCCTTTGGGGGCGTGTAACTTTCACATTTTTGGAGTAACTTTCACATGTTTGTTGTAACGCCTAGCTGCAAAATTCATATGCCTGTGCCACCTATATAAATAAGCTTAATAAGAATTGCTAAGACGACAAACGGCATTTCTGAGAAATATATGTAATTTGATTTAATGTTGAAGTTCTGCAAATAATTTATCTGCTAAAATTATCATTTTTCGTATAGCCTAGGTCAGTTATGTTATTTTCTTTTTGTGTGTGTGACCCTGACAAAAAATGTAAATATCAAATACCGATATTTGTGTAATCGACTTAGTCCGAACAAAATTATTCACGCACAAAAAAATTGACGATAGGTCCCATCAGGTATGCATGTATGTAGGCACGAACAGCTGCGCAACTACTTTCATGCCGTCGCCGCCGCGTCTCGAACGCGGACCCTTTTGCTTACACGCTTTTCATCTACCTGCTGCGCCACATCAGTTTTGCATTGCCAATTGGCAAATCCGAAACTACTTCACTACAAGGGCGACTATTGACAAATACAAAACTATAGAAGCTGCTGTTAATGCAAACACAATATAAACATAAATCAATCGCAATTGTGATTCTTTGAAAATGCTGAAATGCGCGCATATGAACGTATGTATTTATATGTGTACATACAAAAACGGTGGTCGGTTGAATGTATGCGTATAAAGGGCGATATTTGACAAATACAAAACTAAAGAAGCGGCTGAAAATGCAAACACAACTCAATAACAATTTTGGTTGAAGAATATGCTAGAATGAATGGCGCTGAATTTATTTGTGACCGTGCATAAGCAACGCGCTTGCACGTTTCAATGTATGTACATATGTGTAAATGTAAATATATTTTGCTGTCGCTGCTTAACGCGTGCGTGTCATAATTGGCCAAACGTTTCGTTTAATAGATTGCGACTGACTAAACGGAACTTGATGAAACTTTCAGCATATGATTCTATTGAATTTTTTACATTTTATAAAAATACTAATTCATTCACATAGTTATATTTGCAAAAATTGAAATTGCAGAAAATTCACATGAATCTACATAAATGCAAAATTTGAGATAAATTATTAAATTTAAAATACCAGATACCCCTCTGGGAAACGAGTTTCACGTTTTAGGTTTCGTCCTAAGGGAACGTTCTTACTTGTTTTATGATAAACGGTGACACGTTTTCGAATGATTTGTTGTCGTTCCGTTTTAGTACAATGTATTTTGGCTCGTTTAGTTGTGTTTTGTAAATTTTGCTTCTATCGGGTGGTTCGTTAATGGTTGTTGTTTTTGGGCTATTCCCCGGTGTAACTGTTTATCGTGTGTTTGTTTTTGTTTCTGTTTGCTTTTGCTTTTGATTTTTGTTAGTCGCGCGTTTGCTGATAAGCTTTGCGTTTGCGGAGCGGGGTTTGGTTTTTGTTTTTGTTTTTTGATGCAGCACGTCTTATCTCTTGAGAGGTTGAAGTGATTCTGCTTTCATGAAATAAATGTACATAGGCAAAAATGTCGCCTAACTGTGTCATAAGAATGCCAAGGCAATGTGGACTCGACTTGAATGATAAAAACACTCTGAGCCGACCCGAAGTGTTTTAGCAATTAGTATCTACAAGGAACTTCTTACACATTTGTACTACTGGGCTATACAAATTCGAACAGCCGAGCAGCAAGTCTATAAGTTGTGGCTGATGGAACTGACTATCAGGTAAATGCACGCTATCATACACATTTTTAAAGCATTTAACTCAACTGGGTGATTAAAATTTGTTACCTGATACGCCGTGACAGTACCCAACGCCAACAAATGATTTAACTTTTCTATATTTGACAACGCTGGATCGTTATCAACCAAACTCTCAAAAAATCTTTCAAAGATTTATTAATGTGGGCTATATCACATCACATTCTTATATACATTCAACAGAACTTTGATAGGCCCTGAATGTGACACGTCCATTGACTGTTTATTTCATCGCTTGCAAGTCATAAAGCTTCAAGTGAAGTTCAATTTAAACAAATTTCAATAAAAAACAAATGTACCTAATGTGCAACGACAAGTAAAGCATAAACTCAAAATGTTAACAAGTAAGAGTGCTCTAGTCGAGACTGCACGACTAGGAGATACCCTGAGCCCTGTGGAGAGCCTAATTTCAAATGCACGCATAAGCGCGCGCTCTGCCAACTGCGCAGTTGACGCAGCGACTGCGCTTGGCCTGCAAGGTAGGCATTACTATGGGAACTTAGTTACTCAATAAATTTTCTTAGCGATGGACTTACTGCTTCAAACTTTAACAACATATTAATGGCATTCAAATCTGTGTATTTGCCAAAGCACAAGTCTCTAATATTTGATTTGCGCTTTTTGCAAATAGAGGCCTATTGGGGGCGAATATGGAACGGCATCCAAAATCTAAACATTACGTAATCTCCGTATTCGTTACACGCAACTACACAGCTATTTTGAAGCCTCTAGCTCAATCAATGTACAAAGTACGTCTTAAAAACGTGTTTTCGATAAGCATTAAAATTGATAACATTTCAACAAAAATAGTTATCGACTCGTTCGAGCATACGGACAGACGGACAGGGCTAAATGGATTCAGCTCGTTTAGAAAAATGCCAGTATTTCACTACTATCAAATCCAAATGGACCCTAATTCCATTGCAAAAACTGCATTTTCAACAAAACCATGACTGATGCATAATTAAACATATCTTTATTTTATTTGAACTATATCAGCCAATTGCTGTTACACTCAACTTGTCCGTTCGTTCGCTTACTCAATACTAACATAATTGTATTGACTTAACCGATAATTGATCTTGATACAGCTGTTCATTCGCCGATAACAATTAAAGTTGCATATATACTAACAAAATCAAAAATATGCTAAATAATAAAAAATGTGCTAAATAATGACAAATGGTTCCTCAACATCCCGGCCACCCCTGAAACTCTGTTTCAGAATGTGGTAGGGCTGCAATTTTCGTGATGGGTCGTATAATCTCTCCAGAAACGACCTTGAGCTTAACTGCCCGTACTAATCCATCCTCTCCTGGGTACACCTCGATTACGCGTCCTAGATTCCATGTTGCTGGAGGCGTATTCGAGTCCTTGATGAGTACAATGTTGTATGCAAGGTTGTCTTCTCCAGGATCCCAGGGCCGTCCAAGTACCTTTGCTGTTGTTGCTGACCTGTTGTCTCTATCACCTTGCACGGTGTTCAATCGTGTGCTATTTGAGATCCATTTTCCCAATTCCAATTGAACAACTAACTCAGTTTGAATGCCATTCAGTTCTTCCTCTGTCATGGCTCCTCTTAATACATCATCCACGTAGAAATCCTCGAGCAATATCTTCGCTGCTCTAGGAAACTCATGCTCGTGGTCCTTGGTGAGTTGCTCTAACACCCGGACTGCCAGGAATGGCGCAGACACAGTCCCGTATGTAACTGTGCAGAGTCTGAAGTGCTGCAATGGTGCTGACGGATCTTCTCTCCATAATATTTGTTGGAAATCCTGATGTTTAGGTGCAACCAGAATCTGTCTAAACATCTTTACAATATCAGCTGAAAATACAAAGTTGTGCATTCGAAACCTCATGCATACGTTGAACAGATTGCGTTGTATACATGGACCAATATGAAGCGCATCGTTAAGAGACCGGCCATCTTGGTGTTGATATGAGCCATCAAATACCACACGCAGCTTTGCACCTAGCACCGGATGGTGCGCCATGTAGAAAACCTTCTTCGAAGTGGCGCCTTCTCCTACATCCACCTCCTTCATGTGGTCCAGTTGTATGTACTCCCTCATGAATTGTACATATCTTGATCGCAAAGCTGCATCCTTCATTAAACGACGTTCAACTGCCAAGAAGCGAGACTTGGCTCCATGAAAGGTGTCTGCGAACTCTGGGTTGTCCTGCTTGAACGGTAGCTCGACTATGTATCTCCCTTCAGCATTATGGGAGTGTGTTTGGACGAAATGAGTCTCCACTACATCATCTTCTGTATTTGCAGACGTGAACGATGGAACTTCCTCCAGTTCCCAAAACCGTTGCAACAATGCGTTGATGTCCATGGTAGCTAAGAGTGACGTAGTTGTAGTTGTAGTTGCTCCTCCCACTGATGTGATGATCCATCCAAACATGGAATCGACTGCGATTGTGTTACCCTGGGCATTACACAACTTATCTCCAGTAAGAACCGTCCAAATTTGATCGTTACCAATCAGAATGTCGATTGATGCGTTGGTATTGAATGCGGCATCTGCTAGGGTGTGGCCGCTAAATATAGAGAGGTCTGCTGCGTATAGACGCAGAAAGAGGCAGAAACGACAAGAGGGCTCTGTTTACTACACATCAAGTCGCATCTGACACTCGCGACTTGATGTGTAGTAAACAGAGCCCTCTTGTCGTTTCTGCCTTGATTGATGAGATTCCAGATATGAAACTGCGAGAGTGTGAACGGGCCAGACCCAATGTCTGGATACAGCGTTCCGAAACGTAGGACAACTCCGAGCCGCAGTCCAGTAATATGCGGCAAACAACGTCTTGTCCTCGAGAATAGCGCACATACACCTGCGCCGTTGGCAGTGTACTTCTCATATTTGCACCCTTGCCACATTTCGAAGTGTTCATGGCGTTCGTCAGTGCTACTACTGTGCTAGCACCTGGTGCCTCATTTGACTCATCCTTCTGGTGCTGCTGTGGCTCACCTTTATCCCTAATGCTGCGTTGGTCGAAATGCAAAAGTGAGTGATGTCGGTGCTTGCAATGCTTACAGGATGACTTCAATGTATAAGTGCTCAGTCCATGTCCAAGTCTCAAACAATTAAAACTCATGTGTTTGGACTTTGCAAAGGCATATCGTTGCTGAATAGATAGGTCAAAGAACTGTGTACATGTCATCAATGCGTGTTCCTTGTTGCACTTAGCACAGCGCTCTGAAGTAGCAAGTAGCGCATGCGCGTTCTTGGTACCTCTGTCCTGTCTAGGCTTGCTGCTCGTCTGAGTTGCAGAGCAACTGCGTTATCGACGGATTAGCCATGTCTTGACTCTTCTCATACCATTCACGACGTGTGGTATCGTCAACCTTTGCGATGAGTAAGTAAATCAGCCAACAATCTCGATCCGTTTGTCCAGAAGCGTCTAATGCCCGAATTACAGTACCAGCTTCGTTTGTTAACGATCGAAGCGCTGCTGGGTTGTGATCCGCAACCTTGGGCAATCCAGTAAATGTATCCAACAACAAGTTGACCAAATAGCGAGGCTTCTCCTAACGCTCAACTAATGAATTCCAAGCTATTTCATAGTTGGCATCAGCTAAGGGCAGATGCTGGATAAGTTTTGCAGCTTCTCCCTTTAAACAAGACTTCAAGTGATGATACTTCTGATTGTTTGTCAACGTCGCCTTGCTGTGAACGGCACTGTCAAATAGACCCTTCAACGCGTGCCATTCCTTATAGTCTCCATCGAATGGTTCGATATGAATTCGCGGCAGTTCCCAATCCTTCGTTGATGGTCCTGCGACTTGCTGTGAGCCTGACGATGACTCGTTATCCACCTACTGCGGTAGCAGTCGTTGCATTATGCGCTCCATAGTCTCCATTTGCGTCTGCTGCATTTGTTGTATTTGCGTCTGAGATTGTTGCTGCATTTGTTGTATTTGCGTCTGAGATTGTTGCTGCATTTGCGTTTGAGACTGCTGCATTTGTTGCAAAATACATTGGATGTTCGATTCATTCCTTTCCCCGAGCACATTAGTTGTAGTATTGGCCTCTTTCAGTTTGCAGGGTTTGTACTCAGTGTGTAGTGCCTTAAGAAGGGCATAAGCTCGATCAACGCGCTCCTCGTATGCATCGTTGTCACTTGCTGGATCCACATATCCCTGCACATCTTCATATTTATAAAGTTCGTCGCCAAGATTGACAAACTCCTTCCAAACCTGAACCAGCTTGTCCAATTTGGCATCAATATCGTAGAATGTGCAGCCACCAGGCGGGTGTTCCGCGTATCCAGAAATGCGCGTAATCGTTGCCTTCAATCTTCTTCTGGCTCCCAGTAAAGTACGTAGATTTTCCATTGCAGCTTGCTGCGTTGCCCGCAGTCAATTCAAGTTGTTGTCCAAAGTAGCCAGTAGCACTTTTCCAATAGTGCGTACTAGTAATTACGTATGATGCCAAATATCGATACGTAATTCCAAGAATGTGCAAGTGCTGCGTCGCCAGCAGCAAAAACACGACAAGACAAAACACGGCACTTTTCCAATAGTCCGCGCCGTTTATTACGTATAATGCCAAATATCAATACGTAATTCGAAGAATGTGCAAATGCTGCGTCGCCAGCAGCAAAAATACGACATGACAAAACACGGCACTTTTCCAATAGTGCGCGGCGTTTATTACGTATGATACCAAATATCGATACGTAATTCCAAGAATGTGCAAATGCTGCGTCGCCAGCAGCAAAACACGACAAGACAAAACACGGCACTTTTTCAATAGTGCGCGCTGTTTTCCAAAATCCAAAGTGAGTATTCAGTAGCAATGCCCAACGGCTCCGGCTCGAAGGACCAAATTTTATGATGAATAATTAAACATATCTTTATTTTATTTGAACTATATCAGCCAATTGCTGTTACACTCAACTTGTCCGTTCGTTCGCTTACTCAATACTAACATAATTGTATCGACTTAACCGATAATTGATCTTAATACAGCTGTTCATTCGCCGATAACAATTAAAGTTGCATATATACTAACAAAATCAAAAATATGCTAAATAATAAAAAATGTGCTAAATAATGACAAATGGTTCCTCAACAATGACATTACGAATTCACACGTATGCCTTTCGGACTTAAAACCGCCCCAGCAACATTTCAAAATTGTATGAATAACCTTTTAGAAGATTTAATCTACAAAGATTGTTTAATTTACCTTGACATCATTATCTTTTTAACTTTATTAGAACATTTAGCCTCTATAAAAAGAGTATTTAACAGATTGCGCAAAGCTGACTTAAAATTACAATTAGACAAATGCGAATTTCTAACAAAAAGAAACACAATTCTTAGGACATATTATCACTACAGAAGGAATTAAACCAAACCCTGACAAAATAGCAGCTATAATAAATTTTCCAATTCCCAAGACACCTAAAGAAATCAAATCTTTCTTAGGTCTCTGCGAATTTTAATCGTAAATTTATCCCGAACTTTGCTAAAATTGCAAAACCCCTCACATTTGGGTTAAAGAAAGAATCAAAAATTGATATAAATAATCAAGATTTCATCTCAGCCTTCAAAAAATTAAAATTACTCATAACAAACCACCCCATATTAATATACCCAGATTTCAATAAACCTTTTCACTAACTACAGATACCAGTAATGTCGCTGTAGGAGGAGCAGTCCTTTCACAAGATCATAAAGTAATTTGTTTCGCTAGCAGAACTCTAAACGAGCATGAATTTAAATATTCAGCAATAGAAAATGAATTATTAGCTATAGTATGGGCAAACAAATATTTCATTAGTTACCATAAACCATTAGTGTGGCTACATAATATAAAAGAACCAAACATGAAATTACAAAGGTGGAAGATTAAATTCAGCGAATACGATTACGACATCAAATATCTACCAGGAAAACTATGTAGAATCAAACTAGATGAAAATCTCCTAGGAGAAGTTAATAGCTCCCGAGCAAGCACTCATAGCGCTCAAGAAGATAATCAAAATCTAATACCTATTTCAGAAAGACCTCTGAACTTATATAACAGACAATTAGAACTCATAAAAGGTAACGAAAACAAAATAAACGTGACACATTACTTCCACAAAACTAATATAAAAATAACTTACACCGAAATGACTGATACATTTGCTGTTTGTTTAAAAATCAACGCTTTATATTTTCATAACATCTCAGACTTCTCAATATGCCAAAAAGCTTACGCAGAAATCATAAGCCCCGACAGCAAAACAAAAACTTTAAGAACCACATCAAAATTGCAAGATATCCCTACTTTTGCAGAATTTAAGAAAATTATCCTTTGGAATCATACAAAAACTACTTCACCCAGGTATCACAAAAAAAAAAAAAACAAGTAAGAACGTTGCCTTAGGACGAAACCTAAAACGTGAAACTCGTTTCCCAGAGGGGTATCTGGTATTTTAAATTTAATAATTTATCTCAAATTTTGCATTTATGTAGATTCATGTGAATTTTCTGCAATTTCAATTTTTGCAAATATAACTATGTGAATGAATAGTATTTTTATAAAATGTAAAAAATTCAATAGAATCATATGCTGAAAGTTTCATCAAGTTCCGTTTAGTCAGTCGCAATCTATTAAACGAAACGTTTGGCCAATTATGACACGCACGCGTTAAGCAGCGACAGCAAAATATATTTACATTTACACATATGTACATACATTGAAACGTGCAAGCGCGTTTGCTTATGCACGGTCACAAATAAATTCAGCGCCATTCATTCTAGCATATTCTTCAACCAAAATTGTTATTGAGTTGTGTTTGCATTTTCAGCCGCTTCTTTAGTTTTGTATTTGTCAAATATCGTCCTTTATACATTCAACCGACCACCGTTTTTGTATGTACACATATAAATACATACGTTCATATGCGCGCATTTCAGCATTTTCTATGAATCACAATTGCGATTGATTTTGTTTATATTGTGTTTGCATTAACAGCAGCTTCTATAGTTTTGTATTTGTCAATAGTCGCCCTTGTAGTGAAGTAGTTTCGGATTTGCCAACAGGCAATGCAAAACTGATGTGGCGCAGCAGGTAGATGAAAAGCGTGTAAGCAAATGGGTCCGCGTTCGAGACGCGGCGGCGACGGCATGAAAATAGTTGCGCAGCTGTTCGTGCCTACATACATGCATGCCTGATGGGACCTATCGTCAATTTTTTTGTGCGTGAATAATTTTGTTCGGACTAAGTCGATTACACAAATATCGGTATTTGATATTTACATTTTTTATCAGGGTCACACACACAAAAAGAAAATAACATAACTGACCTAGGCTATACGAAAAATGATAATTTTAGCAGATAAATTATTTGCAGAACTTCAACATTAAATCAAATTACATATATTTCTCAGAAATGCCGTTTGTCGTCTTAGCAATTCTTATTAAGCTTATTTATATAGGTGGCACAGGCATATGAATTTTGCAGCTGGACGTTACAAATTTTGTTGCCAATTTGCCACGCCCCCAGTAGGCGTAGACATATATATATTTGGCAAGTTCCTAGAAGGAGTCGAGGGTAACGTAACTGCAAAGTTTGGATACTTACACTCCAAAAATGTGAAAGTTACAGGGTATTTTTTCGATATACCACGCCCCGAAGGGGCGTAAGATTTATTTTTGGAGAATCAATAGAGGAGGCCCCCAGTAACACAAACATTCAATTTGGAATCGTCTAGCTCTAAAACTGTAGGAGCTATAAGCTTTTTGCGATTTGCCACGCCCCCTGAAGGCGTAGGTATGTCCGCCATATCTTTTTGATCTTGGGTTCCTTATCCGAGTGTATATATCAAATTTCAAGTCTCTAGCATCAATAATGCTCAAAATATAGCTGATCTTGTAAAATCACTCTATATTCAGATCCGATTTGCCACGCTCCCAGTGGGCGTAGACATCAAATCTTTTTATAAATCTTTATAGAATCGTAG
This sequence comes from Drosophila meridionalis, assembly GCA_035045145.1. Taxonomy (NCBI): domain Eukaryota; kingdom Metazoa; phylum Arthropoda; class Insecta; order Diptera; family Drosophilidae; genus Drosophila; species Drosophila meridionalis. Next base: position 13,479,353 of record JAWNPG010000037.1, on the reverse strand, counting down.
CGTTAAGTTACGTACCAATTCAATTTCAGCATTCTAGCTTTAAAACTGTAGAAGTTACAGTTTTCCCGATTTGCCACGCCCCCAATGGGCGTAGATATATCCGCCATATCTTTTTGAGCTTGGGTGGTCAACGCAAGTATACATTCCAATTTCAACTCTCTATCTCTTCAACTAATATGATTTCTATGATTTCTATTAACTATGGGCGCAACCATTTTCCGATTTGCCACGCCCCTAGTGGGCGTATCCGGAAAATCTTGACACTTTATAATTCGAGGGTATACACGAGTATATGTTCCAAATTTCAAGTCTCTAGCTTCAATAGCGTAGAAAAATATTGCATTCATACGGACAGACGGACAGACGGACATTTCACAAAACCAATATACTCTTTTTCCCTTTGGGAAACGAGTATAAATACTACTTGCCAGACCACCAAAACTTAAAACAAAATATTATAAACGAATGTGAAATTTGCAACCTATCTAAATCCGAAAATAGAAATACCAAATTAACTTTCAAAATTACTCCAGAAAGGAGGAAAAATACGTAATGGACTTTTATCTAATCGATAACAAACAATTCCTAACTTGTATTGATGTATATTCAAAATTCGGAAATTTAGTAGAGGTCAAAAGCCGTGATTTGCTCGAAACTAAAAGAGCAACCATAAAAATCTTCAATGACATGGGAAAGCCCACAGAAATCAAAGCCGACAAAGATTCAGCTTTTATATGCGTAGCCCTTCAAAACATTAGTATAACCACCAGAAAAAATGGCATTTCCGACATGGAAAGATTTCACTGAACGAACAACGAGAAACTAAGAGTAATTAACACAGAATCCGACATAGAGAATAAACAAGCTAAATTTGAAACTATTCTATACACTTATAACCACAAGACAAAACATTTGACAACAAACAGAACTCCCGCTGACATATTTATCTAAGCAGGTACTCCTCAATATGACACGCACGCTAATAAGAAAAACAAAATCCTAAATCTTAATAAAAACAGAATCGATTACGAAGTAGACACAGACTATAAACACGCCCCTTTAGTCAAAACTAAAACTACGACACCATTCAAGAAAACAGGGTTAATAACACTAACAAATGAAAAACATTTTGTAGAAACCAATAGAGGAAAACAAACCACACACTATAAATCCAAAATCATCCCCATAAAAGCACCAAACGGTTACCCAATTTTCAAGACAGGAACAATGGACCTACCATCTGACTACGAATACCACTACCTAACAGTTAACTTAACAAACATACAAGCTACATACAGAAACTTATTAAGACAAGCAGACTCATTCAAAAACATTTCCCAACATAGTATATTTAATAGAAAAATTGAACCGTCAAATGAATACGAATTATTAAAAGAAACCAACAAGGCTTAACGCAATAGGCACAGTAAACAAATATCTTTTTGGCACGCTAGATCAAAATGTCAAAGAATTGGAGCAAAAAATCAAAAACTTGACACAAAACAATGACCTAAATTATTTAATTAACGCAGTAAACAACAAGAAAGAGGACTCTAGTCGAGACTGCTCGACTAGGGGATACCCTGAGCCCTGTGAAGAGCCAAATATCAAATCATTCTACGCTTTTGTTATGCATACATACAAACAACACATACACACACATATGCACGCAGGCATAAGCGCGCGCTCTGCCAACTGCGTAGTTGACGCAGCGACTGCGCTTAGACTGCAATGTGGGCATTACTATGGGAACTTAATTGCTTAATAACTTTTCTTAGCGATGAACTAACTTCATCAAACTTTTACAACTTATTAATGGCATTCATATATTTGTATTTGCCAAAGCACAAGTCTCTAGTATGTAATTTGCGCCTTTCACAAATAGAAGCTATTGGGGGCGAATGGGGCGTGGCATTAAAAATCTAATGATTACGTAATCTCCGTATTCATTCAACGCAATTAAACAGCAAATTTGAAGTCTTTAGCTCAAACGATACACAAACTACGCCTTAAAAACATATTTTCGACAAGCATTAAAATCGATAACATTACAACAAAAATAGTTATCGTTCATACGAAATAAACTTGACCTGCGCGTGCTATCCACGGACCCAACAAAAAAAAATTCAAGTCTCTAGCTTGTCTAGATGCTTCAATCGACGCGTTCAAACATACGGACAGACGGACAGACGGACGGACGGACAGACGGACGGACGGACAGACAGACAGACGGACAGGACTACATCGACTCAGCTCGTCGCCCTGATCAAGAATATATATACTTTGTGGGGTCTGACACGCCTCCTTCTGCCTGTTACATACATTTAACAAAACCATTATACCCTGATTTCCCATTTTCAATGGGCTCAGGGTATAAAAATATAGAACTCTATAATAACTTAAGCATTTCACAAGAGTCAGATAAAAAACTAAATTATCTAATGTTTAACATAGAACATTTCACAGAATACATAGAAGACATCGAACTAGGTATGCTGATGCCAGATTAGGAATTTACAATTCAAAACTTTTAAAACATCAACACATGTTAAAATAAACTCCGAAAAAATTAAAAAATTCAAAACTTCTACTTCTAAAACTGCACTTTATAAAATTCTGCCTTATCTAGACGAACAAAGCAATACACTGACAGAAAACACTTACGAGACTTATTACATACACAATAACAAAGCATATGTGAAATCGACAAGAAAACAATAAATGAATGAATGTATAACTAACATAATAACACAAACACCAGCTGAATGCAAATACACAAAAATATTTAAAGCACACGAGATTAGTTATGTAGAACCGAATATAATTGTAACTTGGAACTACCCCAAAACTAAAATAATCCAAGATTGTAACAAAAACTACATTTAAGGTAATAACATAATCAAGATATACGACTGTAGCATTAAAATAAATGATATTTCAATTGTCAACACACTATCAGATTACACTCAAAACATTTATGTAACAAATAATATGACAAAAATAGAACCGATATCATACCTTCAGACAAAACAAATAGTTTTAGAAGCTCGAAATATAGCAGAATATTCAATATTATAAGAACCACATTTGTAATTATGCGAATAAACTTAATATTATTCATCATTGTTAGATTTAAGTCAATAACAAAAAGAATTCTAATAAGACATGAAACAACTGTAAAACCAAGCAATTCGACAGCGGAAGAACACCAGCATTTGAGCAAATCATAAAAATTATGTTCGCTCATCATAAAAATCACGCTTGTTCCCCATCATCCACCAAAACAAATCAATCGCTCCCACACTCGAAGACGCGACACGTCAGATCACATTACATCCTTTTATGGGAACCCAACGGTCAGCATAGTCCAAAGTCCAACCAACAAAAAACACGAAACCAAGATCGAGAGAACCAAGAGCTCAACAAGTCCAAAGTCCAATCAACGAAAGCTTGAATCCAGACCTATAAAACATCCCCGGAAGCTAGCATAAGCAGTTCAGTTGTAATTCAATTGCGTTCACAAATTCTGTTGTGTCCATCTTAAAATAAGCAAATCAATTGTACTCCGTTATAGCAATAACATTTTTTTTTTTAAAAGAACTATAACGTAAAACTTATTATTTATTATATATATATTTCACGTATGAATTTATTTAAGTAAAAAATTAATTAAGAATGTTAAATTGAATGGCATCTTAATTATTTTAATATCTTTATAAAAAGGAATGAGTTAAGGAATAATTTATTTGTATCTTTGGTTCTTAGCAGAACTTATATTTGTGTTTATGCGATAGCTCTTTAGAATTTTAATATAATGCTGAAGGAAAATTTTGCAAGTATTGATTACAATTCTTAAATAATTGGTGTTATTTTTTACTAATAATTTTCGTTATAAAAGGTATATTTTTCGTTGTTTTATTTAAATCCAGCCTTGCATTTAATTTTTATATCCAAAAGAGATTATTGAAAACTTATCTAACAAATATATTTAAAACAAATAAATTGCAACGAAATATATTTACTATTTGATATCCTTTGTGCTTGTTGATCTTAATGAAATATCACGTACATTTTCACAATTTTTATCGTTATTTTTGAAATACCCATCATACTTGCTAACATCTCTTGAGACTCCTGAATTGGATACCATTGCTGGTAGAGCTCTTAAAAAACCATATAATCCGGACGGAATAGGAGGCGTTGATGGCACTGACAATCCACATCGATTATATAAAAATGGCATTATTCCAGTTATATTTGTATGATGAGTTAGGATTGCCTCTAAATCTGATTCTTGAGCATGAATTAAAAATAAACTGTAGGCACTGGTTGGTATCATTCCAAAATGGTCAAAGGAATCTACATAAGCTTCAGTATCCCTTTTGTAATTTTCCAAAAAATCACCTAATAACTTTGCTACCATTGCTGAACGAGCTTTACTGATGTTTTGCGTATTTCGAAATAAAACGGGTGGTTTAACACCCCCACCATACTTATTAAGAAACTTAAGTATAATTTTTTCATGACTATCCTTTGGGTCTTGAGTTAGTCTTCGTAATACGGACTCTAAATATAAACTAAAAGTTTGACGTGCTTGAAAATGAGTTAGTGTAGATCCACTTCCAATTTTTTTAAGTAATTGCTTGCGAAGTCTTCGACCTTCTTCTTCACATTTCTCAACAGTTTGCTTCTTTAAAAAAGGAATTTCAGAGTCCGTTTCCAAAGCTCGTTCATATTGTTTAATGCGGTCTTCTTGTGAATTATCGTCTTGAATGTAGCGTGAACCCTGACAGAATAAATTTGAATACAGCATTTGGTTGTAATTATGCTGCGTTACTAATGCTTGAAATGTTTGGCCTTGAACATTTGGGGTGGATAGTGGAATGCCATTTGCAGGATCTAAGAAATGTCCATATCGTTGCATTGTGTCGTCTGTTGGGAATATGCGAACAAAGCCCCCACGTCTCGTATACTGCAATCGTGCACTACGTAATATACGCTGTTCTTCTTGTGTTAAGTTAATTAAGCCAAAGGGTTTTTTTTTTGTTTTTGTTGATCGAAGTGTAGTGCTGGATTCAGTACTATCTAATTGCCTGTGACAGCTCGAACTACGTCGTCGGGATGTCTTGTTAGTATAAAGAGATCTCATTTCTGGACTAAATGCTGGAATACCAACGCAGGTAAGTAAATCCGTTACAAGACAAGCTTTTACTTTAGTATCCAAAGGACTGTCAACACCCATTGATGGCGAAAGATTAACTTCCAATAACCAAGGTTTAAGAGTATTATCGATTAGTATATCGAAACCATAAAGTTCAAAACAGTTATTTGCATTAGGTACGAACATTCTACACGCAGAAATGATTGTTTGAGCACAGGCAAGAACAGCCTTAATTATTAAATCTTCAATGTTAAGCATCAGTAGATGAGTATCACATCCTTGAAGTTTCAGATGTCTTAAAAGTGCTGACAAAGTCCACTTATGACCAACATCCTCCTCTTGAGCATCCGATGATCTTATGTAATCAGAATGATATTTATTAATGCTATAGTTACAAAGGTGCATGCAAGGATTCCACAAATTGTCAGTGTTTCTATCGTATCTAACCGTAGCCAATCTAACTATACCCTCTTCATAAAGATATATAATAAGTGGATCGAATGATGTAACCAACACATAAACGCGTAAATCACACTTATGCCCATCAATACAAAGTGGATCCACTATATATTTGGACACTAAAACTTGTTCATCCTGCGGTATCTGGTCCGGCTATAAGCAAAATATTTTAAATATAAGATATTTTTTTTAAATTAATTATTGTTACTATTTTACCGAATTCACAATAAATATTCCACGTCCTCTGCTTGAAGCTGCCGGTTTAACAATCCAAGGTCCCCTTTGTTTATTATGGGCAAATAATAGATCTCGCGATTCAAGCGGAAGAATAAAAGATTGAGGCACAATGTCAAAATGTTTCATTCCACGTAAGTGTTGCATCCGTTCAATGTTTTTGTAAAGTCGGTCCTTCCGTGTGAGTTCATATGATCTAAATTGCAATACAAATTTTTTAATTTTTTATTACAAAAACAATCTGATTAAAATTGCAGGTTGTATGAATTATTTCCTTACCTCGGAAAATGGTTAACTCGTTGATACAGCGCTAAGTTTCGTAAGGTATCAAGTTTCATGTGAACTCCTGTCCACAACAAATTGAAATCTGATTCACTCTGAACTTCAGTTAAGCCATGAACATTGAATATCTTTCTCAACAATTTTGTTTCTGTTTGAATAAATTTATACGTGATTTGTAAGTGATGTGCAGGCATATATACTCCACAGTCATTATCTTCTTCACTAGATACTTCTTGGTCTTCTTCACTAGTGTTACTGTCAGTATTGGATTGAGACGTCGTTATGGAATCATAGCCGCTATCTTTATTTAAATTAGATTCTATGTCGACAATTAAATCATTTTGTTTTGGTTTAGTTTTAGGTTTTTTTTCATTGTACTGTGTTTTTTCATCTGCATCACTTGAAACAGAAGTATCACATGAAGAAAATAAATTAAGCGATTTTTTAAGTTGATTTCGCTGATCATCGCAAATTGACAAATTTTCAACTGACACATATGTCTTTCCTTGTTCAACATTGTTAAGTGGAATTTCGCTTATGGTAGACGATAAAGACTGCTTAAGAATCATATTGCTCGAAGTAGACGTAACTTCTCGATCTTGAAGGTGCAATTGTATCGATTTTGCTTCTTGTAAAGTTTTTCTAGTTTTTGGATTAAGTATATTAGTGCGAAAAACCAATACAGCATCACGTGACCCAATTTTTCCACTTGTAACCCAGTCATCCTGATTTATATAATTAATATCACTGTAATAAAATACAGAAAATATAATTTGTATTATCATGCAATATCAATACAATCTGTTCAGGCATGAACATAGAAATATATATAAATATGTAAACATGCCTTCTACGCACTTAACGACTAGCATGCAGTGCGATAGATGAAGAAAGGCCACATGTGTGGAATCTTAAAATAGCCAGATGAACGCTGACCCTTACAACGTCAGTGATAAGATAAGAATAGATAATAGACGAACGCTGAGCCCTACAACCTCAGCGATAGTATAAGAATACAATAGACCAATGCTGAGCCTCACACACTCAGCAATAGACACATTAAATTTAAGGGTTGAAATTATGCATGAGGCTGGGTATATATACGCAGCATCAGAAGAATAAAGATCAGTACAATACAGACTAAACAACATCACAGTCCGTGTACTCATTCATGAGTATTCGACTAAACCCCAACATAGTCAGTGTATTCATTCACAATCGGATGATAATCTTATTGGTATTATTTTTACATATGTTTTTATATGAATAAATAGTATTATTACCGTTTTTAGATGATACTTCTAGACACAATAGTTACTTCTTACATCACATACTAAATAATTATTTTCTAAAATTCATTACCATTAGCTTTTGTGATCCTTATGTTATAGGTTAAAAATTCAAATGAGATGAGATAAGTAAAAATGAAAATTTCATAAAATTTCGTCGACAGTCCGAATGGGACGTGGCATCCAAACTCTAAAGATTACGTTATCTCCGTATTTATTAGACGCAACTACACAGCAATTTTGAAGCCTCTAGCTCAAACGGTGTACAAACCACGCCTTAAAAACACTTTAAAGTTATCGATAAATGCTCATAAAATCGAAATGGAATGAGTTATAAAAAATGTATTAACTTGTGTAGCGTATGGTATTACGAGTATTCATGTAAAATGTCTTCTTACATTTTATAAAAACGCAGTCGCATTGCTACATTTAAACGGGGCTTGGTAAAATTTGTAGCAGGTATCCAAAATGTAACAAAAATCAAAGTTACATAAAATTCAAATAAATCTATATATGAATGATATCATTTTAAAACGTATTTCCGATAAGGTTTAAAAAATTGATAACATTACAGCAAGACGAGTTATCCAATGCATTAAACAAGCTTTATATGTACGGAACCTTGTGGGGTTTGCCAAGACTCCTTCTGCCTGTTACATACAGTTAAGAAAACAATTATATCCAGATTCCCCATTTTTAATGGGTTCAGGGTGTTCAAAATATATTTGGTTTAAATCGTTCGGTTAGAAACAAGTTTGTACCAAAAATATGCATGCACATATACCTATGGCACTGAATTACATACATATACACAGTTTCGTCGGACGGAATCAAGATAAGCACAGAATAATACAAAGTTTGTGTTACTCTAGTCTTTACACTTTGTCGAATATTTCTTTTCGCTCTATTCTCTATCAATTCTAGCCCAATTAACTGAAAGTCCTTTGTTATGACCTAAATTGCAACTAACTCAATATATACTTATCACTTACTCTATATCAATGTATATTGCATTGTCTCTCATGTATATATCATTCACAAGAAGGCATACCACGTTATAAAGTAAATATCTTTGTCAAGAACAAAATCCGATTCGATGAAGCCATGTCCGCCGCTCATGTGCCCACCTCAATGTGCAATCACGTAATCTATAATTGGTGTCTTTCTATTCTACACGCAATACATTTTTTTTTCAAATAGTTGATAAATATCATCGGATTTGTGAAGGAATTCAGTTTGAATAGTTAACTGATAATTTAGTTTTAGACAAAATTAATGGGATGAGGAGATGGTAGAGTATTCCTGTCTTAAAAAAATGTATAATAATACAAATATTATATGAAAAATAATATTTCTACTAGGAAATATAAGTATTTTAGAAAACAACTTACGTAGAATTATTGTGCGCATCACACAATGATGAGGCAGGCATTTCTGGAAAAATAATAGAAAATGTATTTGTAAATTAATACTTTTACAATTTGTAATGACAAGGGTTATGATACGAGATTTACAAAATAATATAATTGGTTGTGTTTGGTAAGGCGAAGACGAGCAGATGTATGAGTTAAAAGCTGATAAGCAATTTTTGGTATATCCCTAATTTATATTTATATCATATCAATAAAAATTATACTTGAATATGTAAACTCCTAAAATATTCAAATTTCGTATCTTTTTTTTGTGGAAAGCTCATAGATTATGAATGTTTCCGCTTTTGATTAATGACCTGCAAGTCCTAGTAGTAATATATCTAAAACTGAACTACGTTATTACGTAAGAATACTTGTAAGATGTTTGGATTTACTCAACCAAATTTATCCCGAGGCTCGATATTATGTTGGGGTCGGGTTAGGGTATTATCTTTCCGTCGGCTTTAACTAGCTACAGACTTCGAGTTTGTACGATATTATCATTGGTACTTTCTGTATAAGAAAAGATACAATTTTTTATATGTACACTAAGGTCGTACGCATAACTAATATGTCAAATCGAAAATAAAACAATATACATAAATTCTACATACTCTATGAATATTATAAACTGTATCTTCCACTTTTTCGTCCGAAAATATTGTCAGAACTATACATTACATTGTTAGCTCTTACGATGGACAAAGCATGCTCATCCATTACTATTAATTAGTTTGAGTTATCGAAAAGAAGGTAAAAGTTATCAGAGATTCTATATCCAAAAATAGTATAATGATGCATGGAATCAGAAGATTTATTAAAGTGTAAAATTGAATGGGGTAGCGAAAAAAGTCATCAAATTAATTTTGGATGACTGCAAAGGGAAGTTGATCAAAATAGCTTAGGCTTTGAAGATTTGAAATAATTTGAATATGTCGTACACGAATATTTGGGTATGCGAAAACGCTGTTCAAAATGACTCACAGATTACAGCTAACTAAATGCAATGAAGTCGGTGTCCGTCTACAGATCTCCTGAACGCCACTCGATGTGTTTTTAACATATCTCCACAGTTTTCATCTTACATAAATTTATAGAAAATTAAATTTTATTTTTGAGTTGTTTTTTACAATCGAATAGAATGTTGGTCGAACAAAATGAAATAAATAATTAATTAAATAAATAAATGAACAACATAAAGAGAAGAAACAAGTAAGAGTGCTCTAGTTGAGACTGCTCGTCTAGGACACACACTGAGCTCTGTGGAGAGCCAAATAAATCATTCTACGCTTCTTTTTTGAATACATACAAACAACGCATATACACACACACACACATATGCACGCACGCATAAGCGCGCGCTCTGCTAACTGCGCAGTTGACTCAGCGACTGCGCTTGGGCTATGGGATTTGTGTTTATATTGTGTTTGCATTAACAGCAGCTTCTTTAGTTTGGATTTGTCAAAAGTCGCTCTTGTAGTGAATTAGTTTGGAATTTGCCAATAGACAATGCGAAACTGATGTGGCGCAGTAGGTAGACTCAAAGCACGTAACTGAAAGGGCCCGAATTCGAGACGCGGCGGCGACGGCATGAAAATAGTTTTTTTTTTCATTTTTCCCTTGATAAATAGGAAGTGGCTGTGCTAATAGAGATGAGTATATAATAGATATAGGTTCAAATCCAGCTGTAAAGCTGTTTGTTTTTCTTCTCTATATTTTGTTTATTTAATTATTTATTTAATTATATAATTATTTTTTATTGACATACATATCTCCTAGTCGGGCACCCACGACTAGAGCTTTCTTACTTGTTAATGTATAACATAATGCAAGACTTTCGCAACCGTTTTGACATGTTCCCATAAATGCACATACCTATGTACATGTAAGCAAGGGACTGTAAGTGGGTGTACATCATCACAACAAATTCAAATTCAATTCTTGGGTGCTGCTGTGCGTGCCTACATACATACATACATACATATATATTTGAGAGAGAAAGAGAGAGAGAGAGAAAGAGCAAGAAAAAATCGAGCATAGAGCAGTATGTTTAAGTATCGATCACTTCGGTCGAGCGCTTGAACCGGAACGATTCTGCTTCTTGCTATTTTTGTTCCTTGATCCTCATTTATAAATTTTGTGTCGTAGAAAAATTTTGTTGTAGACGACGAGCCTATGCAGCGTATGGTTAGTGATCCAACTTAATAATATTATTAGTTAATGGGCGTAGATAAATCAACCATACTTTTTTTAACGATTTGTCACGCCCCTAGTGGGCGTATCGAGAAAATGGTGACACTTTATAATTCGAGTGTACACACGAGTATATGTTCAAAATTTCAAGTCTCTAGCTTTAATAGCGTAGAAAAATATTACATTCATACGGATAGACGGGCGGACAGCACAAAACCAATATACTCTATTTCCCTTTGGGAAAAGAATACAAAAATTAAATACCGCATAAATGCTATTTAATTTGGTATGTCGAATTTTTCACGATATAGCGATATACACAAAAAAGGAACCAATATAACTGACCTAGGCTATACGAAAAATGATCATTTATCAGCTAAATTATTTGCAGAACTTAAACATTATATTTACAATATATATATTGCTTAGAAATGCATTTCGCCGTCTTAACAATTATTATTTAACTTATATGTATATATAGGTGGCACAAACTTATGACTTTTACGGCATGGCGCTATGAACTATGTTGCTGGTTTGCCACATTTAATAATTTGTAATGTAACTGTAAAATTTAACACCCTAAAAATGTGAAACTACTTCCCTGTAATTTTCGATATGCCACGCCCCCAAAAAAGAGGTGAAAGATTTATTTTAGGGCCATCGATAGAGGAGGCCTCCAGTAACTCAACTATAGTAGATATAAACTTTAACATCAATAATACTTAAAACATTTGAAAAATCACTATATATTCAGATTCGATTTGCCACGCCCCTAGTGGGAGTAGATATATAACCTTTTTAATCAGTCGTTATTGAATCGGAGCATTACCTTACATGCCAAATTTCAGCGTTATAGCTTTAAAGGTGTTGAAAATACAGATTCAGCCGATTTGCCACACCCCCAACGGGCGTAGATATATCCGTCATATATCGCGAGTATACATTCTATATTGCAACTCTCTAACTCTTCAACTAATATGATTTCTCAACTATGGGCGCAAGCATAGTCCCCTAGTGGGCATATCGGGAAAATCTTGTCACTTTATAATTCGTGGCTATACATGAGTATATTTTAAAAATTTCAAATCTCTAGCTTCAAAGGGCGTAGAACAATTTTGCATTCATAAGGACAGACGGACAGCAAGACGGGCATTGCACAATAACAATATACTCTATTTCTCTATGGGAATAGAGTATACCAACTCATTCACTTGGGTATATTTGTAATTGGCCTACAATGGGGGTTTTTGTGAAATTTGGAGCCGGTATCCATAATGTAATAAATATCAAAATTGCATATAATTCACATGAATCTATCTGCTAAATTTGGAGGCTCCAGCTCTAAAGATCTAGGAGATATAATTTTAAAACGCATTTCCGATAAGCTTTAAAATCAATAACAGTACGACAAAAATGGTTATCATATATATGAAAGCAAACTTGACCTGCACGTTGAATACACGGTCATACAAAAAACTAATTTCAAGTCTCTTGGTAGTCTAGTTTTTGAAATCGCGATCAGACATTCGGACGGACAGGCAGTCGGAGAGTGCTAAATCGAGTCGGCACGTCGCCCAGATCAAGATACATACTTTGTGGGGTCTGCCACGCCTCATTCTGCCTGTTACAAACAAAAACATTATACCCAGGTTTCCCATTATAAACGGGTTCAGGGCACAAAAAAAAATAAATAAATGGGGCGTGGCATTCAAAATATAATTACATAATATCCGTATTCATTACACGCAACTACGCAGCAAATTTGAAGCCTCTGGTTCAAACGATGCACATACCACGCCTTATAAGCACATTAAATTGATCGTTAAATGCTCATGAGTTATCGAAAAAAATTTATAAACTTGTGCAGCGTATGGTATTAACGATTATTCAAGTACAATTTCAAGTCTCTACGTTGCGTACTTAAAAATATCTCAGCGTCCACACGGACGGACAGACGGACAGGACTATATAAACTAGTCTTATCGGCCTGATCAAGAATATATATACTTTATGGGGTGTGACACGCCTCCTTTGGTCCGTGTATAGAACGCGTAGGTCAAGTTTGCTTCGTATGATCGATAACTATTTGTGCTGTATAAGTATATAGATATAGATGTAGGTTCGAGACGAGGTGTGGCGATGTTTATTTTTCTTCTCTTTGTTTTGTTTATTTATTTAATTAATTATTTATTTATTTTGGATTGACATACATTCTAGTTGAATAAAAGCTCAAAATATAAATTAATTTTGTAAAATTTTTTTATTATATGCAAGCTATGGAGTGTATTAAGAAATGCAAATCGAATTTGGGTCACAGTATATCTCCTAGTTGATTGTTTTGGAATTTTTTCGATGCGCTCGCGGAAAATAAAAGCATTTGGCGTATGCATGCATTGACATGAGTGCGGGCTATTTTTCGCTAAGACGATCAATTGCGTTGCAAGTTGAAGCTTGTCAAAATCTATGCTGACGTGTAAAACTTCAACTTAATGCACACTTCGACTTAATGTTTTCCATTAAATGTAATTAATGATTTTTTTAATCTGACGCTACACTGACAACTCAAGTGTCAGTCGAATGGTCATTTTCGACCTTACATTTTATTTTGAATGAAAGAATAATGTTTTTGAGCGAGGAAGTATTTACTAATTATAATTAATTAAACTTAATATATTATATATAATAAACATTTACTTATAATCAAAAACAAAAAATTAGAAATTATTTAATTTTGCTTACAAGCAGAATTTATGCAAAGACCGTTTGAAAGGACTTTTGTTTTTCTCTCTGCTGATCAGAGTTGCGCGACCGTCAAACGTTTCGTATACTTTGTAAGGTCAGCCACGCCTTCTTCTGTCGTTTGAATTCACTTGACAAAACCAATATACCATTTTCAATGGGCTCAGGGTATACGAATAGTAAAAGCATGAAAAATTAAAAAAACAAGGCATATCTACTCAATTCGAGACAGCTTGACTAGAAGATACCATGAACCTTGGTGAGCTACTAATATTCCGCCATTCTACGCTTCTACATCATCAAACTTTCAAAGCAAACTAATAATATTTATATGCGTTATTACCAAAGCAAAAGTTTTTAGTATTTTAAATATGTTTTTGCAAATTTGGATGGAAGGCGCCGTGATATCAAAATTCTTACAAAATATTTTTATTCATTACTACATAATAAACCTAAATTTTTTAGCTCTAACGGTATTCAAGTTACACTTAAAATCGAAATCAAATTTTCGATTATTATCGATAAGAATATTAGATGAGTTATAAAAACTAATAAATTCGTACTGTGTGTATTACACACGAGTAGACATATAAATTTCAAGTCTTTAGCTTTTGTGGCTTATATACAGTGTTCGGACGGAGAGACGGAGAAGGTTTGTGAGAATGTATGTAACAGGCAGAAGGAAGCGTACTACACCCCATAAAATACATATATTTTCCATCAGTGCAACTAGACAAGTCGATGTAGCCCTGTTCGTCTGCCACTCCGTGTGAACGCTGAGATATTTTGAAGTTGACAAAATAGACACTTTGAAATTTACATAAATACTCGTGTATACCATACGCTAAACACGTTTATAATTTTTTAGATAACTCATCCCATATCGTTTTTATCAGCATTTATCGATAAATTGAACTCGTTTTTAAGGCATGGTTTGTACATCGTTTGAGTGTAGTTGCATATAACGAACACGGAGATTATTAGACTTTAGATGCCACCCCCCATTCGCCCCCACAAAAAACAACAACAAACAAGTAAGAGTGCTCTAGTCGAGACTGCTCGACCAGCAGATACCCTGAGCCCTGTGAGAGCCAAATCAACTATCATTCTACGCTCTTTTTAAGCATGCATAAAAACAACATATACACACGCATACATACATATGTACGCACGCATAGGCGCGCGCTCTGCCAACTGCGCAGTTGACGCAACGACTTAATTGCTTAATAACTTTCCTTAGCGATGGACTATCTGCATAAAACTTTCACAACTTATTAATGGCATTCATATGTATGTATTTACCAAAGCATAATTCTCTAGTATTTGATTTGCGCTTTTTACAAATAGGGGACTATTGGGGGCGAATAGGGCGTGGCATCCAAAATCTAAAGATTACGTAATCTTCATATTCATTACACGCACCTACACAGAAAATTTGTAGTATCTAGCTCAAACAATGTACAAACTACACCTTAAAAACTTATTCGAAAAGCATTAAAATCGATAACATTACAACAAAAATAGTTGTCGTTCATACGAAGCAAACTTGACCTGCGCGTGCTATACGCGGACCTACAAAAAAATTTCAACTGTCTAGCTCGTCAACGTTCTGAGATCGACGCGTTCAAACATACGGACAGACGGACGAACGGACGGACAGACAGACGGACAGGGCTAAATCGACTCAGCTCGTCGCCCCTGTGGGGTCTGCCACTTCTCCTTCTGCCTGTTACATACATTTAACAAAACCATTATACCCTGATTTCCCATTTTCAATGGGCTCAGGGTATAAATAGACACTTGTGCTTTGGCAAATACACACATATTAATACATACATCAATAATAAGTTGTGAAAGTTTTATGAAGATAGTCCATCGAAGAGAAAAGTTTTTTAAGTTCCTATAGTAAAGCCCACATTGCAGCTCTAGCGCGTTGCTTTGTTGCGCGTGCTTATGCGTGCGTACGATTGTATATATGCATGTGTTATGTAGGCATACAATAGCCGTTGAATGATTGGAATATCAACTGCTCACAGGGTTCAAGGTATCTCCAAGTCTAGCTTGCTTCTTTTTTTGCTTCTATGTAACTTTTTTGGTAACGCGAACGATTGTTATTTACTCTGCTTAAACTTTTTTGCTTTAGACGACAGTTATAATAAAACAATAAAATTGAGACTTTATTCAAAATATAATTTTTATTTAAATGCTTGTTAAACAAAAAATATTTTTTATATCTAACAATTTAATAGCATACTTATCAAATGTAGAACATTCAAAATGTGTACACAATTTATTTATATATTTCATTTCAACATATACGTTAACGTATCCTGTCAGTCAAACGTCAACGACCATCTTATCGTGATGAATAGAAATAAGGATAACACATTATTTAAATAACTACAAAAACATAACGTCATAAGACGAAAGAGAGACTACTCAAATTTATTTCAAAATAATCACAAAAGTACATAAAACTATACGCCCCTGTACTCAGAAGTAACAATAACAAAAAATTGGTACTAATGGATAGAGGAATCCATAAGGAGAATTTAACATTAATATCCATTCGACTACTTTGGATCTCTTATATCTTAATGATAAAAGATAAACCAGGACCAATACAATTAATTGAAAAATACTCATTAAAGAAAATAGAAGGTTAGGATAACAAACTTACATCGCTGTACGAATAGTTACAATTGAAGCAAATATGGTATGCATTTTTTTAATAGGTAAAGGCAAGTCCATATGCAATATTTAAAATTAACTTCTAATCGATTACATTCGCTCTGACAGCTTTAACTATACAATCCTTGTTATATGAATGGATGAAATTATTAAAACTCGGAGTACATCCCACATACATGACGTCAACACAAAATCAAAAAATTATCGTGTTCGTCAATATAGTCAGTGGACTATATGATTCGTTGGTCGTCTAATGTATCTTAAACCAAAAACTTTTCAATTAGTATCAGTCTGAACAGCGTAAGGATAACAGTTATATAAGTGAGGAAATAGTGTACGCGGTGGATACATAAAATTTTATGCATAGTACATAGTTTGAGACCATGCCGTGTTAACAACTAAATAGATGTGCTTCAGCAACTATGTGCGATATCGGCTATTATACGACACAGGGCTACATTGGTTAAAAATACATTTAGTTTAATTTAAAGTTAAAGTAAAAATTAGAACGTGTCGTATCGTAGAGATAAGAACAAGTTTAATCAAAGTTTTTTTTACTGATAATATATTAACGAATATAATGATCAGATAGCATGTAGTATATACATATTCACATATTATATATGTATATACATATTTTTATTTATTTATTTTTTTTTTTCAATGGGTCACAAATATAATATTATTAATATAGCATGTAGTATATACATAGTATATTATTATTATAATTTACTTAACATTAAAATTTAAATTGATAGCATATATCTTATTTAGCATAATATCCAATTGATGGTCCATTAAATCGAGGAAGCCTTCCTTCAGTGCTCATCTTAGTCCAACGAGATTAATTATTGTTGCCCTTATATATAAATGAATATAGCTTATTTTATTTTTATTTTTAATTTATAATTATTATAAATAATTGATTCTCTGTTGTCAAACTGATCACGTTCGTTTCAATTGCACTGAGAGTCTTGCCCGTTGTGTATTCATTGTGATTTCATTTGCTTCAGTGTTTTTATTATTAATTAATTTATTAGTTCGACCCATATTAACAGATATTTTAGTTTCATGAAGTTTCATATTATGTTTACTGCCAATCAATACGTATCCAGATATTGGAACAAGGATGAATGGGTCACCGTTATAATATAGATAATACGTTGGTTCACAATTTTCATGCGTCAACGTAGATATAGTTAAGTTATTGACCTTTCATTAGATAACTACTCGTTAAGAAGCGAGTTTTGTGTATATGTAAAAACATGCGTTGAATAATTTACATTATTAACAGAGCTTATTTACCTGGTTTAATCTCATTATTTCGTCTTCTCCATAAGGGAATAGAGTTGAACAATTTGTTCAAGCTGTTCTTGATTTATACTGGTTTTTCCTTGAGAGATTAAAGATGTAGCTAGTTTAGAAGCAAGCTCAGTTGTATCTAAGCGTCTCTGATTTTTATATGAAACATTAGCATTTCCTACATTACGGTGGTATTTGTCAACTATTTTTTTTAGTTCTGTTTTGTTGGTTTCCCATTCTATCTGTAGGGTTGCTGAAAACTTTAGTAATTGTTCGGTAGCCTGAATTGCTTTTTTTAAAGCACGTTCTTGAGTTGGATCTAAAATTTTGGAAATTATTAGACCTGTAAATTTTTCTTTGGCTGTTTCTAGGATAGTACAGTTTTCAGTTGTAAGCAGTAATTTGTTTGCTTTTTGTGGATTTAATTTACAAATTTGTAATGCTTTAGCTAATAAT
This sequence comes from Drosophila meridionalis, assembly GCA_035045145.1. NCBI lineage: Eukaryota > Metazoa > Arthropoda > Insecta > Diptera > Drosophilidae > Drosophila > Drosophila meridionalis. The sequence continues at coordinate 13,461,135 of JAWNPG010000037.1, read as the reverse complement.
TCGGTGATGGAAGGTCCCAAGCTTCCCAAATGATCCTCTAGTGCCGTTAAAAGGCGAAGTACGTGAATAATATTTATATTATTTGCGTTTTTATTAAATTGTTTTGTAATATCATCGTTATTGTTTATGGATTCACATTTCAATCGATTTTCAGACATGTGAACGTGGTATTTTGGGTTTGATAAATCGTCATTAGTCATTGGCAAACATAACCTTTCACGACTTTTTACTTTAATATTTTCAACATCTTGATTATATAGATCTTCTAAGCGAGCGTTAAAAAATATTATCCATTCATTTTGATAATTATACGATCTGTGATTTATTCCAGCGGATATAAGTTCATCTTTACGCCGCTTCCAAAAATTTTGCCATTCATCATTATACATAGGGTGTTCTTCGGGATCTGCTTTATATAAATCATAGTTTGTATTTAAAACACGAACATTCTGGTCAACCAAATGTCTATAAGCTTGCCAAACATCATCCTCTCTTAATGGGGATAAAGACTTGCGCTCTACATTCCATTGAGATATTATTAAACGATTTGGACGTATTCTCTTTCGATCATATGATTTTGATCTTGATCGACTACGTTTTGAAATTCCAGACGGTTGCCTACTACGCAAAGGTTCATTTTGTCTAGTCTCTCTTAAAAAACAATCAACCATTCGTTTGTGAGTTTCATCGTCAACAGTCTCTGTTCGATAGTCTTCATTAAAAGGAAGTTGGCTGGTATAATTATCTATAACATTTTGATTAATAATTTCATGATTTTGGGTAACTCTATTCAATAAGGCGTCGTTATTAATGACATTTGTCTTTTCAATCGGAAATTTATAATTGCTGGAATTTTCAATCAACAATTCCACATCTTTCATATCTACAACATGCGTAAACGCTGGCCCTAGCATTTCTGATGCATGTTTCCGATTAAAAATTGTTGATACAATATGTTGTCTATTTTTAGAAAATGTATATGAGTAACAAGGATAAACAGTCTCGCGACCATGATATTTCTCAATAGCCTTTGCCAATTTTTCTAATATTGGAGGTAATATTTTAAAAACTTGATGCTCTGGTATATGCGAAATGTATTGCCTATACTGCCGTACAGCTGTCGGAAAATGTTTTTCACAATAAGTTAAACGGTGACTATAACTTAGTATATGATTATGCATTATTATCTCATCAGTAGTAATATTACATAGAGTACAAAAAAAATTAGCAGCTCCATCATTAAGGTTTTTCATAATTTTAATGACGTATTCAACTCCCAAAAGTCCCAAGATTTCAGTCACATTTGAATTTGAATTAAAAACAGAATCACAATTGGACATTTGTACACATGCAGTGCTGTTTTGAGAGATCACCTTCTCCGTTTCAAAGCGTTGAGGAATTATGTCTAACTCATAATTCTTTCTTTTTTCGAGATTAGAAATTTTGGTTGGTACTATAGATGGAGTCATGGGGTCATCAGCCCCTGAATTCATTATTAATTTTGAAATTGGAACGCAAGAAATTTTATTCTTTTTTGTTGATGTTGGATGCGGATTTTTTGCAATATCAGGTGGAAGTGGACACTTTAGGGTCAATTTTTCTGAAATTGGTTGTTTGCGTTTGGTTGCATTAATATCAGTTTTGTTAATTTTGTTTTTTGAAACGCATGTCTCATTTTCAATACATTCGGAGTATTTGGAGTTACTACTCTCATACTTAATAGAAGTTTGTTTGGCTAACATTTTATCAAATTGATTTGGAATAACAGATTGTACAGTAATGCTATCGCCTTCTCCTGATCTTCTATTTTGATCAATATTTAATATTTTTGATTTTCGAATCACTTCTTTATTAGATTCAACTTCTTTATTAGATTCAACTTCTTTATTAGATTCAACTTCTTTATTAGATTCAAGTTCTTTGTTAGATTCAACTTCTTTATTAGATTCAAATTTAAATATTGTAATTGTAGACTCTTTTTTTACTTCATTTCCATTTGATAACAAACCATATATTTTTTTATTTTTTCTGTTTTGCAGTGGATTATTTTGTTTTATAGCGTCTGACGGATTCTTTATATAGGTTTCTTTAACTTTTTCTTTATCTCGTGAACTTACAGCCATGTTTGAATTATTTTCTTCAGAGAATATGTCATTAGGAAGGCACAGATGCTTTACGGACTCCATTTTAGAAAAATGTTTCTTGCCACTGAGATGACTAAATAAATTCTTGTTTCCATATTGACAAACTTGGCAAACATTACATAAATATTTCTTCTTTAATTCGTCTGCACAAACAACAAGTCTTTGTGGCTTGTCTACGTTTTCAGTCCAATATTCAACTTGAGTCACTTCTTTTAGAGACAATGTTAATAATAGTTTTGAAAATTCTGTTTTATCTACAACTTTTTTACATTTCGTAGCCATTATGTTTATTAAACGGATAACACACCATACGAAATCTAGTGTAATATCTTCATATGGTCGACGTTTTTATAATCAATCTATATATATAAATATTTATTTATTTTTTTATAGTGATATATATTTATGGCTATAAAATTAAAGGAAAAAACGGGTATTGTAAATAAGACATTTAATTAAAAGCACATGTTTAAAATTTTTTGTATAAATGTGTTTGCTTATGGAATCTATGTCACTTATCTAACAGTAACTTGAAGACATTTTATAGCGAGTTTTCCGTGAAGTTAGATTGATTTTCTGCACAAGGTATTAATATTTTGACTGTTCTACAGAGCTACTTATTCACTAGATTAATTTGTTTTCCTATATTACCCTGTTCTGCTTTCACCCTCGTTTTATATACGCATAAAGACTATTAAATACCGGAGTACACTTTTCGACAAGTTATAGATCTTAATTCAGCTAATGGATACCTTGGTTCCAGGAGCTTATACTTCATTTCTGCCTTAAGTGGACCTCCGTTAAAGCTCCCATTAAGGCCTACGCTGGTTTTCTTTAAGAATCTTGATCTTATCTCAAATCCAAAAAGTGTTCTAAAACTTTTATCACTGGATATAACTCACTCCGCTGCATAAAATATCATGCTGTGCTTCCAAAGCTTCAAGATTTGGTACACATTCAATGCATGAAGAAAGAATTTAGGTGCTTAATATGTGGAGAGAGACGGTAGACAAACTCTGAAACAAACAAGATAAACGCAAAGCATAACGTCGCGTCGGCTATTAATCCTGATTAATGGGGCCGGAACTGCCGAGTTCTCGTGGCACATACATTGTAACACTTACTTTCTGTTTTAACGAATATAATAAGTGAGAACTTCTATATGACATTCAAAACATTGAGAGATACAGATTTTTTCCATTTTGCCACGTCCTGAATTAGTATATAATTATATTTTTAACTAATTAGAATAGAAGAGATGAACAGAAATATAGTCCTAAAATTTTGAGTTTCTAACTATAAAATCTAAAATATACAGATTCATCTGATTTACCATATCCCTAATAGAGTATATATACAACCATATCATCATCATTTTATTCATGCATTTTAAATAATAAGTGGGCGTATTGGGAATGTTATGACACTTTTAAAGACATATTTAAATTTCTCGAACTCCAATAACGAATAGGAGGAACAGTGCGACGGACATGAACAAATAGACTTATTTATCTTTCAAGAATATATCTAAAAATTGAGAATATTTTTATACTCTGAAGCCAAGCAGGTCCCAGAAAGTATACATATTCTTGATCAGGACGATGAACAGAGTCGATCTGATCACATAGTCGCTCCGTCCATCAAAGAACGTAACATAAAAGCTATACTTGAAATTTTTGTAATAAATATATATTTATGAATACCACACGCAGTATGATTTAAGATAATAACAGCAGCTCATTTCTTTGCTAGCACTAAAAAATCAAAAAGTCAATTCACTTTTTTAACCTCTTAAATATTTAGCCGCTTGGAACTCAAAACTAATCTGAAAAATTTTAATAAATCGTATTTTAAATATTAGAGACTTCAGGGGATACTATTAATTATTACGCTCTGAAAATATTCAATACGAAAGTCCAATAAAAGAGAGGTAATGAAGCAATTAAAGTATTTACGATGTTTTAAGCAACATCAGTTATTTCTATTTTCAAAATGTTCTGTACATATCATAATAATGACACAGCATTTCAGGAAAGTTACAATTTTTTTATTACTATTATAAAAGAGTGCTCTAGTCGAGACTGCTCGACTAGGAGATACCTTGAACCCTGTGAGGAGCCAATATTCCAATCATTCTGCGCTTCTTTTATGCATACATACTAACAACACATCGACCCATACATACATACGCACGCACGCACGTATAAGCACGCGCTCTGCTAACTGCGCAGTTGACGCAATACACGAGTATACATATAGCATTTCAAGTCTTTAACTTCTGAACTTTCAAAGATCTCTAAGTTCACACGGACTGGCAGACGGACGGGGCTTTATCGACTCGTCTTATCGCGCTGATCAAGAATATATATACTTTATAGGGTGTAGCATGTTTCCTTCTGTCTACATTTTCACAAAACTATTATACCCTGATTTCCTACATTCAATGTGTTCAGAATATAAAAATATATAAATAATAGGACAGTGATACATTCTGAACTCTGCTACATACACGTGCATGCACACACAAGCGCTCGCACATTAAAGCACGTGAGAGGCGGTGCATTGTACTATGGAAAATTAATTGTTCAATAATTGTTATTTTAATCTTCTTGTAGAATAATTTTTGAAAATGAGAAATTAAGTTTTAATGGTTTTGTTGGCGTCGTAGGCAAGTACATATACGCATTCTTGATCCGTCAATCCGTTTGTCCGTATGTTTGAACGCGTCGATCTCGCAGACTATAACAGCCAAACTTATAGTTTTTATTAGGAAAAGTAATAGATTTTAAACCTCTGCGAAAAGTTTTAAAATGATTCATTGTACATCTTTAGAGTTATACACATTACATGTGAATATTTTTTCTTTCTTTTTTTTTTTAATATATATACAATATATCCGTCTCCCTAAAATTAAATTCAAAATACAATTCCTAGACTCTGAGATTCTTTTAAAATGTGGATTAACCCAATTGTAATGCATAATAAAGTTCACGGAATTATAAGCTGTAACTTCATAATGATGGATTGGAATGTTTATTCGTGGCTACCCTCGTCATCATAGTGTTAAGATCTTTTTCAATACGCCATATCGCAGCGTTGCATATCGGGAAATATTGATCTTCAAAGAGCTATTGACTTTAAATATAAAGTACACACTCGAGATGATAACCTTAACCCAAATATATTACACTTATGGAGACGCAAGCAAAAACAACATTTTACATAAAAATTGTATAATTGAGTTACTGTTCATATTCTCTATTGATTAAACAAATACTTGACGGCTTTTTGAAATTTGACATGTTGAACATTCTCTGTAATTAAACAGTTTTAGAGCCCAAGTCTCAAAATTTTACATTTACTTTACATTCGATTTCGTATATGTATTGCCAAAAATTCGTGACGAAATTGTATTTTTAAGCCTGGATGTCGATAGATCAATAAAAGAAAGACTTTTAATGCAAAATTTTAATTGTTATAAAATTTAGTCTTATACACAAGTTCGTAACGTAAAGTGAGACAGACTTCGGTCTGACTATTATTCTGCAAGTATCTTTCGACAGTCGATATCTAATTAACAAATATACTTTGTTGTATTTTGTGGTTAGTTTAAATCTATATAGACTTTTTATTAGAAAGACGGAAAACAGTGTTTTCAATTTGAAACTTTATAGACTGGTTTTGCATTGTATCTATAGACATACCCATGTTGCATTGATGCACACAATATGTTTATAAGGGTATGTAGAGCACTTAAATAATGTTGCTACGCATCGTAAACATTTCGGCTGGTTGGAAACGAAAGGCATGATGTCATACAAAACTAATTGATTTTTTATGATTGAACATGTTCAGAAACAGGCATGTTCACTTGAACTTATTGATAAATATACTGAAACCTACCGAGCTTAAAAATTATTACTAAAATGAAGGTTGAAGAGCTGAACTTACCGGTATTTAATATTAAGTTATCCAAATGGATTTTTAACTGGAATTTTAACTGGCTGCCAAATCCCAGCAAGTCATGCAGATATATTTCCTATATTTTTCAGATAGAGCGCTAAAATATTAAAAATACTATAACATTATGGTAATACATGTATTTGTAATTTACATAAGCAAATAAGGGAGTCAAATATTTCTTTCTATCAGGTACGTACATAAAGTATGAAACCTTGAAGCGTTTTTTGCGCTCGATCAAAAAGTGCAAAACCGTCCGAGGAATTGCGCAGTTTATATATCAATTTCCACAGAAATTTGCAAAAATAAACTTAAATTTCGTATATGCACTGCTACGAAGAACGACTGAAAATTTCGACCTCAACGAATCAAATGAAAATATGTTTTTACATCGGTCAGTGATGTGCATATTAGCGATAGAAAAAATCATTGCCCAGTTCTTTAATCGATATAGAAATCATCTTCATATCAATGAAAATTTAAGCTTATCGACCATTATGACTATATTCAGATGACTACCCAATTAATACAATTAGTGTATAAATAGCAACCACAAACCACATTTATGGGATACCTGGAAAAACACTTTTCATCATATAACATTTTTGCGACAGGTCCCCTATTTGGCATTTCTGTCAGTCTCGCTTATGTAATTTATACGGAATTATATGTTCGATTCAAACTATGAACAAATTTATTTATATATAAAAAAAAAAAAAAAAAAAAAAAAAAACACGAAAACAATTTATATCCATTTCTGCTTAAATTAAATTGTATTTAGTTAATGGTTTAGTACTTTTTAAACATATGGATATGCCATTTAAATCACATGTATGCACTTAATCAGTTACCATAATATGAAATGGTTTCCAAAGTGTTTCTTTCCATCATTAACTTTTTACGAAAACCTGATTTCTAATTGAATCCAATAGAAGTTCAGTTAAGACGTAATTCGATAACCGACATCCGTTCAATATATGGCTCATATCAAAGGAATTGGCAGCAGTGAGTACGGATGTTGCCTGCAGGAATAAATCAATCTACATATAATTTCAACATCTTTAAATAAACGCGTACTATTTTTAAAATATTGCAAAATGGAAAATTCCGGCAATAATCGTTATGAGTTATTATTTATGGATGATGAATCTGTGGCCGCCGCTATTCCACTTGATCAAAACTCCGGAACCGCAAAGAAAAAAAAAAACCATTCGGTACCGTCGAACACTATTAAAAATGAAAAGGAAAACAAGATAAATATATTAAATAAAACCAACACAAAAGTCCCAAACATAAACATTGGCCAGAAAGGAAATGTTAACGCTTCCAATGCTATCAAACAATTACGTATTAAAAATGTTCCTTTGAACGGTTCAGAAAAGATTCATTCCAATCTACCAGAGTATAATAATGAGCTTCCGCAACGGCACATTAGAGATCGTGATAGTAAGACTGCACGTTTCCGTTCTAATGAAAAATTCGGGAAGCGAGAATTCGACCGTCAGTCTGGTTCGGATAAAACGGGTAAATATCAAAATATCTTTGCATACTCATATATAGCAACTTATTCTTTATTACTGATAACTAACAACTTGGCTTGTTGATCCCATGTCAAGGAATAATTGTATCGTCATTTTTATTTTTGAAACAAATCAGGCTGCAATGTCCATATACTCTTAACATTTATAAACATAAAATTTGATATCTGTTTCAGATATTCTAATTTATGGAAAAATAAATAAAACCTTGATTTTTGACAGACTCTTGCATATAGTATGTAATTAATTAAAATATCATTGGAAAACTAGTGTCCTTCTTTCAAATAGATCAGTGTGACATTTTATCGTAGAACTAGAATCACTGCTAGCAAAGGGTCATATTCATAGCGTAAAACGCTCAGAAATGTTTGCTTGTGCATGTGTGTTCCTATATAGCAGAAGAGATGTGCGTATAAACTCAATGCACAACTTTGATGGTGAAACAATTATTTTATTTTTTCTAATAAAACGTTAATTATAAATGATCTTTTTTTGCTATGTTTAAATAATTAAAATAAACAACGCATTTCGAACTAGAAAATGTCTGGTGACTGCGGCCTACGGGACAGTTCATTTAGCTGATTTTGGTTTGACAATTACCAAGGAAATTTAGGTGTTTGAATTAGTTTCCGATCTAGTTTATAAGTGATTTTGTACTCTGAATAATTTTGAATCTCAGTTGCCGAAGGGAAGGAGAATACATGTTTTGTACAAATTCTGTACCGCTGTCCGTACGAATGCAAAATGATTGTACGTTATTGAAGCTAGAGACTTGAATTTGGCGCATTTTACCCTCGAAGTGTCATTTTCCCGATACGCCCACGTATTAGTCGAAGAGCTAGGGAGTTGCAATATTGAATGTATACTTACGTTGACCCTCCAAGATCAAAAAGATATGGAGGATATTCGTACGCCCACAGGGGGCGTGACACCCCCTAAAGTTTATTACTCTTAGTTTTGGAGCTAGAAGTAAAAAAATGGGATACTGGAAACTTCTATCGACTACCCAAAAATAAATCTTACGCCTCTTTGAGGGCGTAGCTTATCGAAAAAGCATCCAAATTTTACAGTTGCGTTACCACAAAGTTTGTAGCGCAAAGCTGCCAAAGTCATATGCCTTACCACCTACATATACATACATACATACATGAGCTTAATAAGAATTGCTGACGACAAAAGGCATTTCTAAGAAATATTAAGAAAGTCATGTAAGTAGATTTAATGGCTAAAATGGCTAAATATGTATGTATATAATATACAAATTTTGTAATCGGTAGCTAATTCGCACGTCATCTCCCCTAACGAACGGAGTTTCCCGCATTTGGTTGCGTTCAATTGCAACGTTTTTACTTGTTTTTATTAGCATTTATTAGAGGTAATAGTCAGTTTATAAAATAATGAAAATATTTTAAAATAAGCATTGATAGAATATCAATTTTACTCTACTTGCTTTTATTTAAAAATAATTCCGTTTTTTAGGTGTTAAGTCTGTTGATAAACGCGATGGAGCTGGCGCTCATAATTGGGGATCTGCAAAACAGGATATTGAGGAACTTAAATCTGGCACTGGCGCACCCGTAACAGATAAAGAAGACTCTGCGAATGAACAGTCTGGCGAACCTATAAATAACTTGGAAGAAGATGAGTCAAAGCAAATGACTCTTGACGAATGGAAAGCCCTTAAGGATCAACGGGCTAAGCCCAATTTTAATCTGCGAAAAGCTGGCGAAGGCGTAGATAACTCGGAATGGAAAAAAATGACAGTTTTAAGCAAAAAAAAGGCAACGGATATTGAAGATGAACTGGAGTACGACCCATCTATGTATCCCCAGCGCGTTGGTCGTTTACAACGCATTGTAGACATTCAGTTTAATTTTAATGACGGACGGAAATCTGGATTTCGTAAGGGTCCACGTGCACTTGCGCGTGGGGGGCATGGAGAGGAATCTGTGCCCAGCACCGGCTTCGAAAAAATACCGTCATATAAATTTGCAAAACATCGTGCTGGATCCAAAAATTTAAAAGTAGATGATGAAATTCAATTTCCCACTCTTTCTTGAAACTCAACTCCAGATAGAAAGTTTAAAACAACTACTGAGGGTATTTCCTTTTGCCTTAAATAAATATTTACTTTTCTAAACGAATGAGCATTGTTATATCAAACCTTAGATGTTGTATAGATGAGGTTTGAATTATTCACAGCAGTTTTGATCAATAAGCTATTGGAAATAGTTTAAAAATTGAAACAATACTTATTTTTTATACTTAAGATCCCGGTATTCACGTGAGGGTTGCATCATACTAAAATTATATGAATACTATGAAATACATACAAAATTCTGTACGACAAGAAAAATGACAAGTTGAAATCAATAAACAATCAAATTCAGCTTTACAAAGACAATTTTATATTTACGAACATTTTGATCAATCTAATATTTTAATGCGCTGAATTTGAAAAAAAACTGAAATTCTGAGTATTGAGTCAAAATAAAAATGAAAATATAGTATATTTACTATATATTAAATATAAAAAAAACTGAAAACATATCGAGCCGCTCTTAGCTGATTGCAGTGAGTTCACTGTTTGACACTGAATGAATACACTGACTATGTTGGGGTTTAGTCTGTACTCATGAATGAATACACGGGCTGTGGTGGTGTTTGGTCTATACTGATCTTTATTCTTTTGAGGCTGCGTTTATATACGCAGACTCATGCATAATTTCTACTTCTAAGTCTAGTGTGTCTATTGCTGAGTTTGTAAGGCTCAGCATTGGTCTATTGCATTCTTATCCTATCGCTGAGGTTGTAAGGTCAGCTTTCATCTGGCTATTCTATTCTATTCTATCGCTGTGCATGCTAGTCGTTCAGCGTTCAGCGTTCAGCGTAGAAGGCATGTTTACATATTTATGTATATTTCTATGTTCATGCCTGAACAGACACTATCTTTTTTTATCCATGATGGCTTCATTTTTATACGCTGTTCCCAAAGGGAAAAAGAGTAAATTCGTTCCCTGCGGTCCGTGCGGCCCTAGTTGTCCGCCCAAAGCGCCTGGTCTTAATTGTAGTCGAGCCTTCTGTAGATCATTCTATTAAATAGTAAATTATATGAGCTACAAATTTTAAAGTGATCTTATTTATTTAGAATATATACCTGCGTTGCGTTTAATTTAATATTACAGATGCCCGAATGTTAACAGAATATCACGCAGTCGGATTCGCTGTTTCTACTTGTTTTGGACTGATCTCGTGAGCAAAGCATGAAAGCTCAAACGGTTAAAAGTTCTGTGAGATCTATGGCTTATTACTGTTTTATCCAATATAATATTAATGTCCAAGTGTGTCTAAGAATTAGAAACCAATTGTTTGATTTGGAAAATATTGTAGCGTATATTTTGTACTGCTGGTTAGAGTTCGCAGTGTCCTTTAATATCATAAATAAATTTATTTAATTTATCAGGAAGATAAATTTCTTTTTTCAAATTCCTTTTGCCAACATTTTCCGAGTCCTTTCCGAACTTTATAAAAAAAAAAAAAAATCAAATTAAGAAACACGACTGAAAACGTTAAAATGTGTACTTACATAACAATTGTATTCTGGAGAAGTAGATTCTAGCATTAAAATTCTGTTTTCTAAATTTTTGATGCGACTATAGATATTGGCATCGTCGTCCGAAGTTAAATGCATATATTCCTCTATATTTTGCAAGCGTGCATTTGTCAGAACCTTGTTTTTAACTAATTCACACTCTTTATGCTTCGTGGTCATTAGTTTATTTAATTGGGAAGAATAGTTGGGCCGAAGCTGTCCAATATTATCAAACGCGCGATGTACTACAATAATATAATTAATCAAACTCAGCGATTGATACTTATTCAATTTGCGTCTGGTCCCAAATACCTTACTGCAATAAGTATATGTGCATTTACATTTTTGGTAAAAACTTGTTTCTAACCAAAAGATTTAAGTCAAGCATTTTCTACAGCTCCTACAATTTTTTAGTGTTGTACAATTTTTGGACAGTTTTAATATTTAATACTTTCTCTTCACCCTTAGGACTTTTGTACGGCAACTCGTCATGGAATCCGCAAGATTTTGAAGAATTTCATTGCCTATAAACTCCTACTCTGCAAGTAAGGTTCACCCATAAACCTTTATTGTGTGGAACTGCCTTCCACCTTTACAAATACTGGCTGACAAATTGCAGTAGAGGTCCTCAATTGCGTTCAAGTCAAGAATGATCGTTGGTCACTCCAGACAGGTATTTCTGGTTTGGAACAAGTTTTTACCAAACATGTTAACACACATATACTGATGTACTCATGCTCTTACCCTTTATATGAGCGTTTGATTGTTGTTGTTTTACAAGGATACTTTGGGTGCGAGCACATGAATGTTTTGTTCCCATTGATTCTGGTAGTGTGCTATCTGCCGATTGTTGCACGAAGTCCATTATATTGTAGATATTAATTTCATCCCGTTTCCTTTTTAAAAAACATTTTACCCGTCTGTGCAACTCGCTGTCACTTACTCGGATTTGTACAAGTTTGCTTTCAGAAATATTTTCTACTTTGTGTTCAATTTTACATGAAGAAAATTCGAATGGTTTTGAAGGTGTTTCGTAAAATTCTGTGTTAAAATAAAGAAAAACTATAATAAAATAAAAAGCGCCTACAATTTTTAAGTTTATATTATGTACAATAACTTTACAGATAGAAATGTTATTATTTCTTACGGGGCCAAGGACACTCCATATTTGCCTTCCACTCTCCGATTAGATCATCTTCGTATATTTCCTTTTTCCATATAGGAACACTCGCCTTCAGCTTATCTATTGCAAAGCTAACGGATTCCAAGGCCGCTGGCCGATGAGGCGCAGAAACGGCAATTACTACACTCTCTTCGGTCACAGGAACACTACCAAGTCGATGATATATCGCAATATGCTTAAGAGTTGGCCAACGCGCTCGCAGCTCTGAGCAGATCTTTCCCATTTCCTTTAAAGCCATGCTTTCATAGGCTTCATATTCCAATGATATTACCTATAAAAAATCAAACAATTTTCTATCAATTTCTTCGTAGTATTTTAAAAATTAAAATTAATTGCATTACACGAATATAAAATTTATAATTTTTATTAAACAATATCATCTGGTATTGCCTTAGATCCCCATTGTTTTGCGAACTTTCTTTTTTGGGTATATATAACAAAATTAGTTTCATTATTTACGTTTATCTGAACAAGTTTCAATAGAATAGGAATATAAGTGTTGAAACTAAGTGCGGAAAGTTTTAAAGTTTTCCAAATTTCAATTCTTCAATAGCTTCAATATCGTAGAAATCATGGCTCGCATTTACTTATATGGACAGACGGAAGAACAGCAAGGCGGATATTGCAGGAATCAACATACTTTGCCTTTGGGATATTAAATATCCGTATAAGTTGTTATTACTTGTATTGATAATGTTTAACACACTTCATGTTCTTATCATTAAAATACGTATTTGAAAGAATGCGAAATGGTATTCATACTTTTTTTCCTTCAAAGTTGTCACGTGTTGTACCCACAAAAACTGAACAAGCTCCACAGCTTTTATCAATTATAAGTTCATGTACAAGAGCTATATTAATTTTGTTTCTAATTAATTTAATGTGGTCCATGATGAACTTTGTACGTCGTTATCCTCCACTTATGGGCGGAATCACAGCAATTTCATCTCCTTTACATAAATGTATGTCTGCGTCTAGATTTTCTATATAGTTTTCGTTGTGTGCTATAATTAAATTGTTACTGATTGTATTTAAGTTGAAGCTATCAATTATTTGTTTCAACAAGTTTCTTGCTTTAACCACCGATTCAATTGTAAGTTCCGCACGTGAAGTTTTTGCTAGCTCGCGACTTTTTGCAAAAAATAGCACGTTAATCTTTACATGCAAAGAGCTCCCTTCCATATTTATTTTAGGGATGTTCAATATAAACACATAGATTTTCAATAAAAATATCGATATGTTTCTTTAACACTATTAACACAAACCATACAACACATGTAAGGTTCAGTGGTGCCAGATTTTTCAGAGTCACCATAAGCTAGATTGAGGAAAACATAAGTCTGTTGGGAGTCCCAACTTGGGACTTTGCGAAGCCACTCCTTAGATTCATCAAAATTGGTCCACGATTCGCGAAAATTCTGTTTTTACATAACTTTCGGCATTTTTCACAAATATTTAAAGCGCCAAATACTACTGTAGTGTGACCAAATAATATTAATATATATTTATGCAGAAAATTGCATAAGATACCAAAATTCACCGAAAAATACTATTATAGTTTGATTCGCCCCTTAAAGTTACCATAAAAATACTTTACAATCACTAAAAAAAAACGTTATGTTGACATTTTTTTAAAGCCAAAATAAGCTTTATGAGATTTAAAGTAACTAGATTTCAAGCTATAATAATAAGCAACATCTAGCAATAAGCCAAAATAACAACACTGGTAAGGTAAGGTGCTTAGTGAGTTACCCACATGTTTTGTATGGTTTATATGTAGTTGTATCACTAACCAAACACATAGACTGGACATCGGTACAAAATGATTCTGCTGCGCGCTATTTTTTTTTGGGACCTACAGTAACCGAGCCGAGCAAATACGAAGTTGTCTGGGACCCACGACACAAATTCCGAGCTCTGCGCAATTTTGTACCGATGTCCAGTCTATGTGTTGTAGGTTAGTGGTTGTATGCAGTGCTGCCAACTCTTCCGGACACGAAAATGCTAAATTAACCTTTCAAACCTGCTAGAAACGGCTAGATCAAATTTAGGAATAGCCATTTTAGTTTTTATGAATTATAAATTATAAACATGGTTCCAAAACATTTTTAATTGCATTTGTACACCTCGTTCTATGAAATTTCATATTTCCCCCATCGAATTTTGTGGCGCACAATATACATAGCTAAATGGTCTATTGGTGAAATCGCAGAATTGGTGGCAATGTACAAACACAAGGCAGCTTCTTGTTGTTTTGTTTTAGGAAGCATAGTTGATGAAAACGTGATTTTATTTTTTTGTGTGAAGCAGCTTATTTGCTGCTTATGTTTGTTTGTTTTGCCATGTGCCTGCAAATCGTATATTTTAGAAACTATGCTATATTTTCAATATCTGCAATAACACTTATTTTTGTCATTTCGATCTATAGTTAGCCAATCCTTAAACAATGGATCTTGCAGGTTTCCCGCGGTTTCTGTTTATATTGAATTTTTGGCATTTTAGTTTGCTGAGTCTGTCGCATCTTTAGCTTAATGAACGATTTTAATAATTGTGAAATTCTTGTTAGAGATAGAAGAATATACAATAAGATGGCAGGGCTGCAACGATATATTGTAGTGCAACGATATATTGTAGTAACGTGAATTTTAAATAATGCTATAAAGTGCCAGTTTGATTTTAAAAAATGCCACATTTCCCGCCACCAGCTAGTTTACAATTTTTCCTGCATTTCGCAGTTGAAAAAGGCCAGATCTGGCCAGTAAATGGCTAAGTTGGCAGCCCTGGTTGTATGTTGTATGGTTAGTGAATATACACTAATTAAAAATATTTGCCATTGATGTATATCGTTAGAGCTATCGATAGTATAGCAACGCTGCGTTCAACCACATTCTTCCATATGTAAGTCCGTGACGCCAAGATACAGCTGCATGTCAATATAAATTATTCTTTTAATAATAAAGAGATGTGCAAAATTATACTGTAACTAGTGATTATATATTTTTAAAATTCACAGCCGTGGAAAACTGCCAACGGTGATAAAGTCTATATTGTGAAAGACTAAAGTAAGTGGATTGAATTTAAGTCTAATCGTAATGTTAATCAACATGTATTATGTATTGTACGACGTACTTGTTCAGCTCTGTACTACTAATGAATTGATAACGGGCTATATTGTTATTAACGAAAGAACTTATTCCAAGTCATTTGATTGTGAAAGTGATTTTTCACTGATAATATATATACAGTTTGACACGAAAGTGTTTTCACATGGGGAAAAAATTATATTTTTGTTCTTTGACATTAAAAAAAAACTACTAAATGGGATATATCTAATTTTTTTTAAATCACATTATATTTTTCAATATGTTATCTTATAATACAGTTAAAAAAAAAATTAAAAAACTATTAACATATGCTTAAAAAACAATAACAACAAAAAAGATATTCAAATTCAACTGACACGAAAGTGTTTGCACATATGCTATTCCTTATTTCTCCTTATTGCTAAATTCGTATTTACCGTTGTTTTCGGCGATTTCAATGTGCTCAGCTGTGGCTAATGCTATGTGCTGAAAAATTTTGTCATATTTTGTAAGAATCGATTCAATCTTGAACAAATTTAAACAAATTAAGAATGCCAGGGAAGCGATTGTCATTTGACATGATTCAATTGGTTTATTATAACCACTCCATAGGAAAATCGGTCGCGGAGATTGCAGAAATGTTTGCAATATCGAAGAGGACCGTTTACAATATTATAAGCCGCGCAGAGAACAATGAAACACTGGAGCCAAAGCGTTCAACTGGACGACCTCGAGCGTTAACAGATAGGGCAGAGCGTATTCTGGTCAGGAAAGTTAATGATAACCCAACAATTTCGACCAGAACGCTTGCCAGGGAGCTGCAGGAAGAATGTCGTATTGACATATCCCGCGAAAGCGTCCGCAGAGCTCTAAAAAGGAACGAGTTAACATCGCGAGTTGCGCGGAAAAAACCTTTATTGTCGTCGGATCATGAAAAAAGACGTCTAACATTCGCCAGGATGCATGTGGGACATGTGGAATCATATTGGGATGAAACCATATTTTGCGACGAAACTAAGATGATGTTGTACTACAACGATGGACCCAGCCGTGTTTGGCGAAAGCCGTTGAAAGCCCTTGAACGGAAAAATATAATACCTACAATTAAGTTCGGGAAACTTTCACTGATGGTCTGGGGGTGTATTTCTAGTAAAGGAGTTGGACAATTATGTTTTATTGAAAGTACTATGGATGCCAAGCAGTATTTGGAGATATTACGCACGCATCTAGTGTCCAGTGCGCGCAAGTTTGGATTTTTTAGGGATGGTAAACCAACATATAGGTTTTACCAAAACAATCACCCTAAACACAAGGCTAACATGGTTAGGTGCTGGCTTCTCTATAATTGTGCAAAGGTGTTGGATACTCCTGCGCAAAGTCCCGACCTTAATCCCATAGAGAATCTGTGGGCTGATCTCAAAAAAAGGACAGCCAAGCCAGGCCCAACCAACAAAAGAGATTTGAAAGCTTATATATTAGAGGAATGGAAGAAGACACCAGTGGAATATGTTCAAAAACTAATTAATTCGATGAATAAACGGTTGGAAGCGGTTATTGAAGCCAATGGGGGTCACACTAAATACTAATTTTGATACTTAATATAGTTAATATTGCCTTATTTTGAATAGTTCATTTTTGTGCAAACACTTTCGTGTCAGTTGAATTTGAATATCTTTTTTGTTGTTATTGTTTTTTAAGCATATGTTAATAGTTTTTTAATTTTTTTTTTAACTGTATTATAAGATAACATATTGAAAAATATAATGTGATTTTCAAAAAAATTAGAAATATCCCATTTAGTAGTTTTTTTTTAATGTCAAAGAACAAAATATAATTTTTTCCCCATGTGAAAACACTTTCGTGTCAAACTGTATCTTAAATTCAGAAGCACCTACTAAATTAGTCTTATATTAATACATATGTATATATGCACGTAAAACATGAATATGGATAAGTGCAATTATTCAAAATCTGTATCATCGAATATTTTAGTCCAATATATGTACATATGTACATATGTATATATGGGTTAGTATGGCCGTGGCAAGATTTGCTGCTATTTGCCATTGCTCTTGGCAGAACGGCGAGGTATAGGTTGTCGTGTCAAGAGCTCCTGGGGCAAGGCCTTAAGAGACCAATGCTTGCTGACACTAACCTGCGACTAAAAAAAATAAATCTATAACGGTTCCATTGGCTGATTTGCCTTAATTTGCTCCACCCTGCATTAATAAGCATCATTGGTTAAATCAAACTTATCAAAAGCCATAGTACCTCATAGATTGCAGATCAAGTTTACTTCCCCTTTTCTAATAGTCATTACTTGTCAAACTTAACCGTTATAAGCAAGCTTCACGAAGAATCACAGCGCCACATCAAGCGAAGCAGGTTATAAATGTGTAGGGGTATATGTTTGTGATTGTATGTGTATATAGATGATAAGTTGAAAAATAAGGAAAACAGCAGCATCATTACAGGAGAAATTAATTTATAATCTTTTTATAATAAATATTTATACTATTTTATTATTTTTGTATTTCAAATATGCATTTAATATAAAATATATATTTATTTTAGGTTAAATAAACGATATATTCAAAGATGAAAACACGGTTTAGCTCTTATGATATTATATGTGGCGTCGCAGAGCTTCAAAGGTAATATATACAGATCAAACGTACTTCTATTTGACTTTTAGTATAAAACAAGAGGTTCAATCTATGGATATTGAATTGAGAAAATAATCTTGATCAAGAAAGAAAAGTATCGCATTATGCAATTGGGACTTGAAAGTGACATTTGTATACCCTGAAACCATTGAAAATCGAAAATCTATATGTCTGTCCGTATGTGTGGGCTCGCCGATCTTAGCAACCATAAAAAATAGATAAGAACGATAACTATTCTATGTTGTCGATAAAAAGCCCTATAAAAATGAAGTATTAAGATTTTGTCTCCCAAATCGTTAGAGCTAGAGCCTCCAAATTTTGCAGATTGACTGAAAGAATTTTATACAATTTGATTTTTGCTAGATTTTTTTATACCGGATCAAAATTTTACAAAACCTCACTTACTTGCAAATATAGCATTCAGAATGAGTTGACAATTTGATATCTAAACAATTCTATAGTGTTTTTTTTATGAAAGTTTCTTAAATTTCCGATGTCAGGCCCAAAGGGAAATAGAGTATATTGGTTTTGTGCAGTGTTCGTCCGTCTGTCCGTATGAATGTAATTTTGCAAATTGGAAATATATACTCCTGTATACCCTCTAATTATAAAGTGTCAAGATTTTTCCGATACGCCCACTGGGGTCGTGGCAAATCGTCAAATGTTTGCGCCCATAGTCGAGAAATCATATTAGTTGAAGAGCTAGAGAGCAATTTGCATTTTCGATTAAATACCGCATGAATGCAATTTAATTTGGTATGTACAATTTTTGACGGCATGGCCACACACAAAAAATATAACAACATAACTGACCTATGCTCTGCGGGAAATTATCATTTTAGCAGCTATAATTATAATAGCTAATTCGAGCGGCGATATATTATTAAATTTAACATACCAGATACTCTAAGGGAATAGAGTTTCCGCATTTGGTTCGGTTACTTGTTTAAAAAAATTCTTTCATATACGTTCTAATTCTAGGAATTTGACTTTGCGCAGTAAGCAGCGCTTGCCCTTGTCTGCTGCGGCGTTGTTTACTTTTAAATTAGTGAAAAAATATTAGTTTAAAACTATGTTCCCAAATGATATTCTATTTTCATTGCTTAATATAAATGAATCTATATTATTGTTTTTCTTTCTTAAAAGGTTAATCGGTTTGCGTGTAAACCAGATATATGATATTGACAATAAAACTTATCTTTTCCGGCTTCATGGAGGCGGAACGTCGGAAAAGGTTACTTTATTGATTGAATCTGGAACTCGGTTTCATACGACTGCATTTGAGTGGCCAAAGAATATGGCACCTTCGGGATTTTGCATGAAGTTCAGGAAGCACTTAAAAAATAAACGACTTGAGCATATAAATCAGCTAGGTGCTGATAGAATAATTGACTTTCAATTTGGCATTGGAGAAGCTGCTTATCATGTGTTTTTAGAGTTATATGACCGTGGAAATGTTATTTTAACGGATTATGAGCAAACAATCCTATACATCTTACGTCCTCACACGGAAGGAGAAAGTATAAGATTTGCCGTGCGTGAAAAATATCCCGTCGATCGAGCAAAAATAGGAAATAGTGAACTACTGCTGGAAAATAACATGCGAGAAATAATAGAACATTCAAATGAAGGGGATAGCTTAAAGCGTATATTAATGCCAATTTTGGACTGTGGTCCAGCTGTTATTGAGCACGTTCTGATTGAATATGGATTGGAAAATTATTGCTTGAAAAGTTCTGTCGATCCAGAGAAAGGACAAACAGAATCATCGAAAAGCCAAAGCAGAAAGAAAAATCGCAAGAACCAAGAAGTTTCTCCATCTGAAACTAAGTTTTTTGATTTAGAAGCGGATTTACCAACACTTATGCTGGCTATTAAGGTTAGTAAGAATTCCTATTAATGTTTTTCTTAATGTATTTTTATACCCTGAACCCATTGAATATGGGAACTCATTATATAAGGGTCTGATATAGCCATGCCCGTCCGTGTGAACGCTGAGATATTCTAAAGTACGCAACCTGGAGACTTGAAATTGAACATGAATACTCGTGGATACCATATGCTGGGCGAGTTTGTCATTTTTTGTTTCGATAACTCATTCTATTTAGTTTTTATCGGCATTTATCGATAATTTGAATTCATTTTTATAGCGTGGTTTGTACATCGTTTGAGCTAGAGATTTACAATTTGCTGTGTAGTTGCGTGTAATGAATACGGAGATTATGTAATCTTTAGATTTTGGATGCTTCGCCCAATCACCCACAATCGCACCCAATTTACAAAAAACGTAAATCAAACACTAGAGACTTGGCAAATACTCACATATGAATTTCATTAATAAGTTATGAAAGTTTGATGAAGAAAGTCCCATAGTAATTCCCACATTGCACAGTTAACAGAGCGCGCGCTTATGCGTACTTGCACATGTGTGTGCATATATTGTTTGTATGTATCGTATAATTTTTTTTTTTTTTTTTTTTAAATATATTTTATTTGCAATCTGTCTTATACAAAACAATAAGCAAATTTTTAAACTATAACTATAAATAACCGGATGGTTTGAACTCCAACGAGATCAATCCATATATTTACATATTTACAGCTAATCTACTAGTTTAACTCTCTACTAGTCTATTCTCTATTTGGCAAATCTAATACGTGGAATCTTTTAAGCGCCGTTCGCTGTTATTTGTGTTGTCGAGGAGTCCAGAAGCTAGAGCATTGCAGTGGTCATGTAGCCTATTTAAATACCTCTCTGCGGTTTTTTGTATTTCCTCTTTGATAAGAGGAAGTTTGAGGTCTTTATGGATGTCAAAGTTTATCATATACCATGGAGCACCTGTTATTGTTCTCACTGTTTTAGACTGGTGAAGAATTTCAATGTTTGATTTACTGGCTGTTCCCCAAAGCTGCAACGCGTAGGTCCATATTGGTTTTAAAACAGCCTTATATAGCCGTGTTTTGTTTGTGAAGAGCCAAATATCAAATCATTCTACGCATCTTTTATGCATGCATATAAACAACACATACACACACACACACACACATATGCACGCAAGCATAAGCGCGCGCTCTGCTAACTGCGCAGTTGACGCAGCGACTGCGCTTGGGCTGCGATGTGGGAATTTAATTGTTTAATAACTTTTTTTAGCGATGGACTAAGTGCATCAAACTTTCACAACTTATTAATGGTATTCACATGTATGTATTTGCCAAAGCACAAGTCTCTAGTATTTGATTTGCGCTTTTTACAAATAGGGGGCTATTGTGGGCGAATGGTGCGTGGCATCCAAATTCTAAAGATTTCGTAACCTCCGTATTCATTGCACGCAACTACACAGCAAATTTGAAGTCTCTAGCTCAAAAGATGTACAAACCAAGCCTTAAAAACACATTAAAATTATCGATAAATGCTCATAAAATCGAAATGGAATGAGTTATCGGAAAAATTTTATAAACTTGTGCAGCGTATGGTATTATCGAGTATTCATGTAAAATTTCAAGTCTCTACGTTGTGTACTTAAAAATATCTCAGCGCTCACACGGACGGACGGACAGGGCTATATCGACTCGTCTTGTCGCGCTGATCAAGAATATATGTACTTTATGGGGTGTGGCACGCCTCTTTCTGCCTGTTACATACATTTTCACAAAACCATTATACCCTGATTTCCCATTTTCAATGGGCTCAGGGTATAAAAAGAAATGGGAAGAGTTATCGAGAAAAAAAATGATAAACTCGTAATGCGTCTAGTGCACACTAGAGGTGGAGAACTATTGATAGTTGGTACCATCGATATTCTACCATTTTTTTTTTCCCAAAACCAGCGATAGTGTAGCCCGACAAACAAATTTATTTTCAAGAAATATAAGAAATGTATGGCTTATTTCAGTAAAAGTTTTGATTAAGAATAAAAAAATGTTTACATATATATATATATATATATATATATATATATATATATATATATATATATATATATATATATATATATATATATATATATATATATATATATATATATATATATATATATATATATATATATATATATATATATATATATATATAATATTTGAAAAGTCAGTCAGTGATTCGACTCATTTTAGATATTATCAAATATTTATGTATAATACATTAAACATACCCATTTTTAAGCGATCCATGTATCTACAAATTTCTTCAGCTTATGTAACTTTGAAGATCTCTGCGTTCAAAAGAACGGTATGAGTTTATGATATTTTTTAAAAACATTATTCCATTTCTTTTTTATCGACATTTATCGATCATTTCAATTCGTTTTTAATACAGCATCGAATCTTCCAAGTCCTGGCAACGCTTAACTGGGATCTGCCGCCATGCTTCTTGGATAACTACCCAGAGTTGAGCTTTATTGGGCGGCTTTACCTTTGCGACGCTTCGCTAATGTCTCCCCATAAATTTTCAATGGAGTTCAAGTGCGGCTGAGGTGGCCATGACATTACGTCGTTCCCTTCTGAAGGAAACCAATCTTTAGCAAGCTTGCTCGTATGTTTTAGATCGTGATCCTGTTGATATGTCCATTTTATGGGCATATTCCATATGGCATCATGATGTTCACGTAGACATTTCGATCCATAATCCCATCAATCTTTTGGATTGGACCAACTATATGAGAAACAGGCCCAAATCATACCTTTTAAGCTACCATGCTTAACGGTTTTTAGAGTGTGGTCGTTTGGGTAGTAATCCGTTTTTTCTGGGCAACGTACAGTCTAGTCACTGCTTCACCTAACAAGACTATTATGCTTTCGTCTGTCCAGAGAATATTACGCCACTTTTCAATGGCCCATTCATATGATTTTTGGCGAAATGCAAATGAGCTTTTACATGCTTCGAAGTCAAGAGTGGGACTTTCCTTGGACTTCGCTCGCTTAACTTTTGTTCTAGAAGTCTACGCCGAACAGTGACATGGCTTACCGACAGGTTTATATCTTGTTTGATTAAATTGCCAGCTATGCCCCAATTCACAGCCATTTTAATCAGTGATATTATTAATGATACCCCGAAGATGACCTGTAAGCAAGGATTTTATTAAGGGGAGAGAGAGTTCAGAGGAGAAAACATGATAACATTTATTATAATTACTGCATAACTCGTGAAACGCGCTATGCAATAGGTAAATACAACGGACGAAAGTGTGTGGTTGTTCTCGAGGGAACAGAAAAATGAAGCTGATTTAACAAACATGGCGAATCAATTTTACCAATAATGAAATTATGTAGGAAAAAAATCCCCAGAATTAATTAATGATGGAAGATTAATAAGATAAGACGGTAAATGAAGATTAGGATCCCAGCTTAGATCATGCAACGCGAAAATAATAAACTGTTTCTGAACCGATTCAATACGGTCCTGATACAATTTATGCTGTGGAGACTAAGTAACAGTATTCCAAAATAGGTCGAACCAGCGAAATATATAATTGTTTGGTTATAAAGGTATCTTTAAACTCCTTTGACCAACGATTAATAAAACAAAAGCACCGTTAGCTTCATTTACGATAGAAGGGACATGAAGATTGAAAGAAAAATTCGTTGCAAGGAAATGTTAATATTGTAATTAACAATATGTGGAATATTTGAATACATGTATAAAATAAACTCAAATGATTAGAATATTAGCTCCTCACAGGGTAAAAGGTATCTTCTAGTCGAGCAATCTGGATCAGAGCACTTTTACTTGTTTTTTTTTTTTATTTAATTTTTTATGTAAAACCATCCGAAGCAGTATTATGTATCGGAACTTCATTCATTTGCGTACTCAGCGAAGCGAGTTTCGGTGCTTATGCTTCCACGTTTCTTTCTAAACTGCCTGACAAGGCCAGTGTTATTCCTCAGCATAGCTCCGAACCACACTCGGCGACAGCGACACAACGCTGTTCACCCGCTAAGTGACAGGATGTAAGCGACCAATCACAACACAATTAGAAGCTTATGCAATATTACTAATGTGTTGGAATACTTGTGGTGAAATACCCAACACTGAATACTCATACGCTTACACAGCCACACACAGCGCGTACGTGCAGTATGCAGCAACAATCACATACAGTGCGTACATACAGTACGCTCCGACATATACTTATCTATGTGTGCTTGTTTGAAAGTAATATTTTTGGTTTTATTCCAAAACTTCTTTTTAAAATGTATTTAATTTTTAATATTTTCAACTCTTAAATCTCGTGTGTCTATTGATGGGTTTGAGAAGCTCACCATTAGTTTATTGCATTCTTATATTAACGCTGGGGTTGTAGATCTCAGCGTTTGTCTATTACATATTTTTATCCTATCGCTGAGTCCACACATTACAGTCCACACATGTAGCCTTTATTGCAAATTGTTGAGTGTGTAGATGGCATGTTTACATTAATGTGTATTTGTATTTCTATGCGTTAACATTCTGCGGGGGCCAGAAAATATGAGTCTGTAATCACTGTCTCTGGTTTCTTCTGTTACCCATATATTAGACATAGGATTATTATAATTTGTATTAATCCAATCCATGTATATTTTAAATTCGTACTTAAACTGTGTTTCTACTACTTTAATTTTAGTCCCAGGCATGATTTATTTTAGCACAGTATTTGTTATGCAGGTATCAAAGTATTTACCCCATTTTTATACCCTGAACCCATTAAAAATGGGAAAGCAGGGTATAATGGTTTGTTAAATGTATGTAACTGGCAGAAAAAGGCGTGGAAGACCCTACAAACTATGTATATTCAGAGCGACCAGTTGAGATTTAGCCCTGTCCATATGTTTGAACGCGTTTATTTCAGAAACTAGATGAGCTAGAGACTTGTTCGTCCGTGTATTCCACGCACAGATCAAGTTTGTTTAATAAATTCGATAACTATTTATGTTGTAATGGTATCGATTTTAAACCTTATCGGAAATTCGTTTTAAAATTATATCCTACTCCTTTATAGTTAGAGTGCCCAAATTTTAAATATAGATTCATGTGTAATATATATGATTTTGATTTTCGTTATATATTGGATAACGGCTCCAAATTTTACCAAGTCCCTTGAAGCTCGGTAGCAAATTTAGCCATTTAAATGAACTGACAATTATTATAAAATGTAAAAATTCTATAGAATTATATGCTTCATAAAATTCCGTTAAATCAGTATCAGTTTATTAACCAACATATTGGCCTATTCTCACACGCACGCTTTGCACCGTAAAACATGCCTATACACATATACATACAACAGACATTCTAAGAACATAAAAAATTTTTTTTTTACAATTGCTCGAATCGACATTGCTGCAATGTCTTCAATAGACATATTTATTTCATTTTAATTTATATTCAAAATATATACTTACAGAGCGCTCGTAATATAATGACAATTGGAAAGAATGGAAACTCTAAAGGATTTATAATTCAAGTTAAAGAAGAAAAACCTACAAACACTGAGCATACAGAACACTTTTATAGAAATATTGAGTTTCATCCATACCTGTTTTCGCAATATAAAGAGCTATCTTATAAGGCATATGAAACATTCATGGAGGCGGTTGATGAATTTTTTTCATCTCAAGAGTCACAAAAAATTGATATAAAAACATTACAACAAGAAAGAGAAGCACTTAAAAAGCTTTCTAATGTAAAAAAAGATCACACAAAGCGCCTGGAGGAACTTAACAAAGTACAAGATGATGATAGAAAAAAAGCAGAATTAATAACATCCAATCAGAGTTTAGTAGATAAAGCAATTTTGGCCATCCAGTCAGCCATAGCTAGTCAATTGTCGTGGCCAGATATACAAGAGCTTGTAAAAGAAGCCCAAGCTAATGGAGATGTTGTTGCAAATTCGATAAAACAGTTAAAGTTGGAAATTAACCACATATCATTATTACTTACCGATCCTTATAACTATGAAAACGAAAATAATGATGAAGCTGAAAAAATAGATTCGATCATAGTAGATATTGATTTGGCCTTATCAGCATGGGCCAATGCTTGCCGATATTATGATTTGAAGCGCTCAGCGGCTCTTAAGGAAAAAAAAACGATTGATGCATCGCAGAAAGCTTTGAAGTCAGCAGAGCGCAAGACACAGCAAACCCTAAAAGAAGTTCGAACTATATCAAATATAGCTAAAGCAAGAAAAGTGTTTTGGTTTGAAAAATTTTTTTGGTTTGTTAGTTCCGAAAACTATTTAGTAATAGGAGGAAGAGATGCTCAGCAAAACGAACTTATTGTCAAAAGGTGTGTATATGCTTGTAGTCTTTCTAAGTTCTTTTTTTTTATGGAGCGTTTGCAATGTGCCTGTACTACCCGTATACAAAATGGTTTGTTCCCGAGGGGACATGCAATTGATTTTTTTTAAACGCGTAAAACGTCGGACGTATGCCATGGAAAAATACGTATATACTTGATATAAAATTTTTTTAGAACTAATAAATTCTAAATTGGAATGCACATATAAAGCATAAAGATATTTTAAACTGATTGGTATGTTAGGCTAATTGGTGAATTTAGTTCCTTCATTTGATTTCCATAAAAAAAAAACATAATACGCTTAATAAAGAATTCAAATTTTCGATAATATAATAATATAATATAATAATGCCGATAAAAAATAAATGGGATGAGCTATCGAAAAAATTTATAAGCTCGTTTAGCGTAAAATCTGGCTTATGTGCTTTCAAAGATCAGCGTTCATATGGACGGAAGCACGGACGTAAAGACAAGCGAGGCTATTTCGACTCGTCGCGCTGATTAAGAATATATATACCATTTATAATTTTTAATGGATTCAGGGTATACAGCATAGGCCCCTTCAGAAAATTCATTAAATCGTAAAAATGCCATACATGATTTTCCCCTCGTTAATATGTAATATTTTTTTGCGAATTAATGACATTTTTCTCTTATAAATTATAATTTTGTTTCAAATCCTCTTGTTATTCGTAATGACAGGCGAAATTTGTTAATTTGACTACCGTTAGGTTTTGCAGATATCTTTATTTCCATAAATGCAGAGTTTTTGTTTTAAATTTAATTGTATTATATTGTTTCCGCTTAGTTACATGAGTTATTCCTAGTGTTAATAAGACATAGATAATAGAACACAAGAATAATTTTTTTCTTATTCTCATTTCTCAATTTTTTCAACAGATACATGCGGTCAAATGATATATATGTTCATGCGGACATTCAAGGTGCATCAAGTGTTATAATTCGTAATGCAACAGGAGAAGAAATTCCACCCAAAACATTATTAGAAGCCGGCACTATGGCTATTTCATACAGCGTGGCGTGGGATGCAAAGGTTGTGACAAATTCTTACTGGGTTTATAGTCATCAAGTTAGTAAAACGGCTCCAACAGGAGAATATTTAGGCACCGGTAGTTTTATGATTCGCGGAAAAAAAAATTTTTTGCCTTCTTGTCATCTTATTATGGGACTAAGTTTATTATTTAAACTCGAGGACAGCTTTTTACAACGTCATGCAGGGGAGAGAAAAATTCGAACTACAGAAGATATCGTTGATAGAAATAAAATTGAACAGCCAGAAATTTCATCTGCCGATCTTAATGAAATAAACGAGGCTTGTGAAGCGATCAATGATTTTACAAAAACTTCCTTTCCAAACACTGAAGTAAAGATTGAACATGATACCGGCAAAATAACAGTTAAAACTAATTTAGTAGATGAAACAGTAAAAGCAAATAATTATGACCAACAAAGCCAATGCCTAAGAAATGATGAAGATACAGTCATTATAAAACCAGGACCGTCCCGGAAGAAGAATCAATTGCCAAAAAAACGCAGGGAGTGCAAAGAACGGTCAGACAAAACAAATTTTGAGATGGTTCATATTACCACCCCGGAAATGGAAACAAATTTACCTAAAGTTAAACGTGGGCAAAAGGGAAAATTAAAAAAAATGAAACAGAAATATAGAGATCAAGATGATGAGGAACGTCAAATAAGAATGATGATTCTAAATTCATCAGGAAAGGACAAACCAATTGATAATTCTAACAGAAATGAGGAAAAGCCTAGCTCTTTAAAAAAATCAACTCCAGCTGAAGCATCAGAAAAAACTATCGGCAAAAATCAAATTGAAATTGAGGATATCGACGATAGTCCCATTACTATAGACACTGACTTGCTAGATAGCCTTACTGGAGTACCATTCGATGATGATGAGCTATTATTTGCTATCCCAGTTGTAGCTCCGTATCAAGCATTGCAGCAATATAAGTGAGTCAAGATAATACATATTTATTTATGTTTTCAATGGGAACAGAACATATATATATATATTAGTTATTTTCTTGTCATATCGGAATATTAATTATTTTCTTGTCGGAACATTATTATTTTCTGCCACTGTCTTAGCGCAGCGAGTTTCGACCGCACTCGAATCCCGAAGACAACTAACTCTTGTTAGTCTCTTCTTCTTTGTGCATACTAGAGGTGGACACGGGCCGACTTTTTTGCACCCGGCCGAATCCGTCCACGGTCAGAAGTTCAAAATTTTATCCGTACCCGAAAGCAAAAAAAAATTTCATATCCACACCCAACCCACCCGCCCGAAACAATTCCAAAAAATTTAATTCTCAAAAATTACAACAAATTTTTTTTTTCTCAAAAATAACAACAATTTAATTCAATTTAATTTAGCAAATATTAACATTGATGAATATAACAAAAATTAACTTTTACCTACCCTCAGATACGTTTATTTTTGGCAACAAGTCTTTGGTTACAAAAGCCAGTTGTTTTTTAGCTAAATCATCAAGAACATTCTTCGGAACAGCCTTCGATGCAAAGTTTAACAATGGTTGATTAGGTGGTGGAACTAAAGCCCATATGTGCCGAGCAAGTGTTATGGTGCCATTTTTGGCGCTAAAAGCAAAAACAAGCTTGCATTTGCAGCAGCACACAAAATCAAGAGGCTTTCCATCGAATTCCACAATCTTGAAAGTTTTCAAAACATCACTCTTTCTACAAGAATTTTCTATCAATTTGTACATATTGTGATTGGCACTAATTGCTCTTTGCACTTCAAATTTTGTTTTAACAAACTCATTATTATTAGCGTTCATTTTCTTTCACAATGCTTATTTTTTTATTTATTTATTATTAAAAAGACATTGACAAGACTGGAGTCAACTTAAATGTAAACAATAAAAATATTTATATATAAAAAGCCTAAAATAACATAAATTATCAATAAAACCACCAACTCGGTGGGGGTACTTTATTTGCCAGTACGGCCAGCTATGCCCCAATTCACAGCCATTTTAGTCAGTGATATTATTGACGCTATAAAAGACAGAGAGTAATTGCAGGAAACTTATATATTAAATATATTATAATCTTAGATATAAGTAAAAACTAGGAACTACCGGCTCACTCATGGGCACTATCAGTGATTTTGGATCCCAGTTTAGATCACGCAACGCAAAAATAAGAAACTGTTTCTGGACCGATTCAATACGGTCCTGATACAGTTTATGCTGTGGAGACCAAATAATTGAACAGTATTCTAAAATAGGTCGAACCAGCGAAGTATATAATAGTTTTGTGATAAACTCCTTTGACCAGCGTTTAATAAAACGAAGAGCACCTTTAGCTTCATTTAGGATAGTAGAGGTATGAAGATTAAAAGTAAGTTTTGTGTCAAAAGTAACACCAAGATCTTTGACAGTTAAAATTCGTTGCAAGGAAATGTTGTTAATAGTGTAATTAACAATATGTGGAATGGTACGACTGAAAGTCATTGTCATACACTTGGAACAATTTAAATGCAACTGATTAGTCGCACAGCAAAGCTGAAAGGAATTAAGATCATCTTGCAGGCGAAAATGATCAAGCAAATTGGAGTATGAAAATCAGAGCTTAACATCGTCTGCATACATACAAATTTTCGAGTGAATCATATAGCTAGGAAGATCATTTATAAAAAGGGAAAACAGCAGCGGTCCTAAACGACTGCCTTGAGGTACGCCTGAAGAATCAGAGACAAGCTTCGAAATTGATGTCCTCAACAATACCCTTTCGATTTACAAAAATGTTGTAAGTTTGAAATTATGATTTTTTCAAATAATTTTGGGATAACAGACAGTTTAGCTATACCTCTATAATTTGAAATGTCAGATCTCCCACCTTTCTTATGTAATGGGATAATAAATGATTCCTTCCAAATAGAGGGAAAAACAGAAGTTTCCAGTGACAAATTGAATAGTTTTAATAAAGGTAACTGTAAAGAAGCACTGCATTCCTTTATAACACAGCTTGGAATATTATCAGCACCAGGCAAAAAAGATGATTTCAAAGTCCGAATGGCAGAAACCAAAGAAGCAAGGGAAACACTCGGAACATTGATAATATTCGTTGCTGGACTAACAAATGAGTACGAAGGGGTGTGGGAGTCATTAAAAGAATAAGTGGATTGAAAAAAATTTGCAAAAAGATCAGCAGAATCTTGATCATTACAAGATTTTTTCTCCCCAAAGAAAAACATGGAAGGTAAATTAGATGATTTACGCTTAGAGTTTACAAAAAATATAAAATTGCTTGGGGTCACGAACGAATTTCCTTTTGCACCGTAAAAGATAATTCTCATAACACCTAGTATTTAAAAGATTAAAATTTGACTTGGCTATTGAGTATTTAGAGCAGTCAACGATTGAAACAGACTTTTTAAAATTCTTAAAACATTTGGTTTTAGTATTTCTAAAATTGGAAAGAGTCTGAGTAAACCAGGGGGGCTTATTAGAAGCAGGCCTTGAGAGATACAAGGGAACACAGACATCAAGGATAGAGCTTAGAGTTTCATAGAAAATGTTCGCTGCCAAATTAATATCAACTAAGTCGTTTAAAAGCGTCCAGTCAGTTGCATTAATTAAATCATTAAGCAAGACAAAATTGCATTTATGAAAACAGCGGCGATATATTTTAGGAATTTTAGTAGAAATAGGTGTCATCTTTATGGAAAAAAAGACATCTAAGGTGGGATGATGCAAATCTTCAAGGGTACAGATAGGAGTTGATCTGGTAACATTAATGAAAGAGTCACCATTAATAAAAACAAGATCAAGTGAACGATTCAAATGATTCAAAACAGAGCTCATCTGAAACATTGAGAGACTGAACAGCTCATCGAAGAAATACTGATCTGTAGACGGAATAAGGTTGTTAAAATTGGGAGTTGACGACCACGTAGTGTTAGGTATATTAAAGTCACCCAACACTAGAAATAAGTCATTATCTTTTACATGCTTAAAAATTTCTTTAATACAAGTTATATGTTGTGCATAGACTTGTACATCAGAAGAGGGAGGAACATATGAACAAGTGACATATATGGAAAGAGATGGAAATTTATTTTAACCCCAATAATCTCAGCATCATGACGTGATGTGAAATTTAACGATTCGGATTTAATCGTAATGACAATTTTATAGAGATCATCGATACCAAAATTAATCGTATGTGTACACGAAATTAGGTATTGAAAATATTCAAATATTTAACGGAATATTACGTTGCTTCATTTTCTAAACAGCGCACCAATCTTATTGATTTTGTTGTCAAAATGATGGAATAAAATTAAGATTTTCATTTCCGTCAGCGGAGGTCGACTTTTCTTACTGTTTTATTACAATTTAAAATGCATAATAAATTGCTTAATTTGCAAGCGCACACAATGTTATCGATGTCGAAAGCAACCCTGTTGTTGCAGGCGAGTACAGTGCGCCTGCAAATTAAACAATTTATGCATTTTAAATTTTAATAAAACAGTAAAAATTAGTTCGGGTTAAGCAGTCTAACCCACACCCGCCCGCACCCAGTCCGAAATTAGATTTTTCAGTCCATACCCACGGGTAACCGCGGGTGACCACGGGTACCCAATAAAAACCCGACCCGTGCCCACCTCTAGTGCATACCATCAAACCACACTCGGCGACAGCGACAGGATGTAAGCGATCAATCACAACACAATTAGAAGCTGATGCAATACATGCGCATACAGTGCGTGCATGCAGTACGCTTCGACACGGCCATTCTGACATTTACACGTCTTCGTGTACTCAACATTTGATGAAATTCAACATTTCTTTCATAAAAACTTTTAACATTTATTCTAAATGTAAACATAATAATATTACGTAATCAATCATATCTCACTTATTCAACGTTAAATAATAATCTTTCTTTAATCAATTTATTTTTCTTGTGACCAAAATTCTGAACTTAATTTATTATTTCAATCATCGTCTCACTTGGGCGGATAACCATCGTCCCACCTGGACGGATAACGATCGTCTCACTTGGACGGTTCACTTTCAATCTACACTTGAGCCTTTGACGAGCTTGAGTTCTTCCTTTTGGAGGTTTTCTAATAACTTCATGACAATATTTATATTCGCTTGCTTAATAACGACTCTAACCTGTATCTGTCACCATCCAAAACCTTTATTACCAAAAATTGTCCCTTAAATTTTGGTTCTAGTTTGATTTGGTGTCTCTCCTCGTTTTTGAAAATGACATAATCACAGTGTCTTACAACGGCTGCCTTGGGTTTGTCGAATCGATATAATTTTAAACAAAAGTCAATTTCCTTTTCATAATAAATAATTCATACTTCATGCTTCAGACTTCATACTTCATACTTCATACTTCATACTTCATTCTTCATTCTTCATTCTTCATTCTTCATTCCTCATTCTTCATTCTTTATACTTCATATTTTATACTTCATACTTCATTCTTTATACTTCATATTTCATACTTTATACTTTCAATTGTCTCACACTACTTGACTCTCTTTTATTCAGTTTTAGAGTTACACAATCAAATGCCCCACCCGCCATGATCAAAATAACATTCGTTATTTTGCACTTGTGCTTGCATTGTGACTTGTACACTCTGCCATTCTCTTTGGTCAACAACAATAATAACCCTCATGGTTATCTTCACTTTCATTTCAGTGGCTTCAACATTCTTAATTTCTTTATTTTCGCTCTTTTCACCATCTGCAATGGTTTTGTCACTCTCAACAATATTATAATCATCACAAACATTCAAGTTAACGTGTACTTCACAATCTTGCAATTTTCTCAGATCTCTCAACAATATCATAACCATCACAAACATTCAACTCAACGTGTACTTCATCATCTTGCAATTTTTTAAGATCTCTCAACAATATTATAACCATTACAAACATTCAACTCAACGTGTACTTCTCCGTCTGGAAATTTTTTCAGATTTTCATGTGATCATCTCCTATTACATAAAACAAAACTTCAATGCAGTTGTCATCAATTTTTACGCTTCTTAATATTTGTACCGTACAACATATTCCACTACTTCCTATGCCCTTTAGCATAACAACATTATTAAATCTCTTGCTCGCTTTTCTTGGTGGAATGTCTTGTTTATATTAGATTCCATATTTGGGCATTCGGTAGAAATGTGACCCAATTCTCCGCACTTGTAGCATATTACGCTTGATTTTTCACGGTAATGAGCTTCTTTTCTGCCACGTCGTCCATAATCACTCGCAAAATTATTTTGTTGCTTTCGGAGTCTACATTCAATCATTTTATGGCATAAGTGACACTCATGGACGGTTGTTTTTTTCCTTTTAGAAAATGTTCCGGGTTGCTGCTCTTTTCCTTTATTAGGATTGAACGCTTTTAATTCGGACTGCAAATCGCCTCTTGTTTGAACGTTCGACGTAAACGTTGAAATCGGTTATCAAAATTTGCTAGCGAAGCAAGAGTGACTGACACAGCTGTTGTTTCTATAGTGTCAAAATAAGAACAGTGCTTTAAACTCGGACCAGGTTATTTCAGTGTAGCACACTTGCGAAAGTCATTGCGAAGGCTTCCCTGAAATGCTAAGCTTAAGGCCATATGTATATATATAGATATATATATATATAAGTTAACGATGTTGCCGCCACTGATACCTAGTGGCGACCACATCCCAGGGTTACTTACCTAGCATACACATGATACGCGTAAAATACAAACTCGAGGACTTGTTTGATTTCGTTATAAGTATATTTCAATATATTTGTTAGTACGATTCTTATTAGCAGAGGATTCCGATACGGGTTGAGAGGGCTACGTCTTGATTATTTGGTCGTTCCACGAGAACTGCTCGCTCTTGTCCAAGTGGTCCGTTATGACGTTGGAGTCGCGGCTGCGACGTCCACATAGTAGTGGCGGAACGGCAGCGGCGGGGGCAGCGGCGGCTGCAGCGTCAGCGGCTTCTGCATGGTCGCTGCTGGGCCCGCAGCGATATAGCGGCTCCAGCGGCGGCAGCGACGTCTGTCGCGTCAGCGGTTTCGGCTTGGCCGCCGTTGAACCCGCGACGGCAGCAGCGGATCCGGCGACGGCAGCGCGTCAACAACGTCAAAGGTTTCATATGACTGTTGCTGAGGCCGCGCATCGGTTTCCGGTGACAACTCCGCATTCCGGCTCTTGAGCGTGTCAGCGTAACTGCAACTGTGTTGTAATAGCTGGGCGCACATATTCAAGTGGCGGAGTGCGGGTTGAACGGCCGGGCTGAGCGTGTCAGCATAAATACAACTTAGCTGGCCGCGCATGGCAAAGTGGCGAGAGGCTAGAATGGCTAATTTTTACTGTTTTATTAAAATTTAAAATGCATAATAAATTGCTTAATTTGCAAGCGCACACAATGTTATCGATGTCGAAAGCAACCCTGTTGTTGCAGGCGAGTACAGTGCGCCTGCAAATTAAACAATTTATGCATTTTAAATTTTAATAAAACAGTAAAAATTAGTTCGGGTTAAGCAGTCTAACCCACACCCGCCCGCACCCAGTCCGAAATTAGATTTTTCAGTCCATACCCACGGGTAACCGCGGGTGACCACGGGTACCCAATAAAAACCCGACCCGTGCCCACCTCTAGTGCATACCATCAAACCACACTCGGCGACAGCGACAGGATGTAAGCGATCAATCACAACACAATTAGAAGCTGATGCAATACATGCGCATACAGTGCGTGCATGCAGTACGCTTCGACACGGCCATTCTGACATTTACACGTCTTCGTGTACTCAACATTTGATGAAATTCAACATTTCTTTCATAAAAACTTTTAACATTTATTCTAAATGTAAACATAATAATATTACGTAATCAATCATATCTCACTTATTCAACGTTAAATAATAATCTTTCTTTAATCAATTTATTTTTCTTGTGACCAAAATTCTGAACTTAATTTATTATTTCAATCATCGTCTCACTTGGGCGGATAACCATCGTCCCACCTGGACGGATAACGATCGTCTCACTTGGACGGTTCACTTTCAATCTACACTTGAGCCTTTGACGAGCTTGAGTTCTTCCTTTTGGAGGTTTTCTAATAACTTCATGACAATATTTATATTCGCTTGCTTAATAACGACTCTAACCTGTATCTGTCACCATCCAAAACCTTTATTACCAAAAATTGTCCCTTAAATTTTGGTTCTAGTTTGATTTGGTGTCTCTCCTCGTTTTTGAAAATGACATAATCACAGTGTCTTACAACGGCTGCCTTGGGTTTGTCGAATCGATATAATTTTAAACAAAAGTCAATTTCCTTTTCATAATAAATAATTCATACTTCATGCTTCAGACTTCATACTTCATACTTCATACTTCATACTTCATTCTTCATTCTTCATTCTTCATTCTTCATTCCTCATTCTTCATTCTTTATACTTCATATTTTATACTTCATACTTCATTCTTTATACTTCATATTTCATACTTTATACTTTCAATTGTCTCACACTACTTGACTCTCTTTTATTCAGTTTTAGAGTTACACAATCAAATGCCCCACCCGCCATGATCAAAACAACATTCGTTATTTTGCACTTGTGCTTGCATTGTGACTTGTACACTCTGCCATTCTCTTTGGTCAACAACAATAATAACCCTCATGGTTATCTTCACTTTCATTTCAGTGGCTTCAACATTCTTAATTTCTTTATTTTCGCTCTTTTCACCATCTGCAATGGTTTTGTCACTCTCAACAATATTATAATCATCACAAACATTCAAGTTAACGTGTACTTCACAATCTTGCAATTTTCTCAGATCTCTCAACAATATCATAACCATCACAAACATTCAACTCAACGTGTACTTCATCATCTTGCAATTTTTTAAGATCTCTCAACAATATTATAACCATTACAAACATTCAACTCAACGTGTACTTCTCCGTCTGGAAATTTTTTCAGATTTTCATGTGATCATCTCCTATTACATAAAACAAAACTTCAATGCAGTTGTCATCAATTTTTACGCTTCTTAATATTTGTACCGTACAACATATTCCACTACTTCCTATGCCCTTTAGCATAACAACATTATTAAATCTCTTGCTCGCTTTTCTTGGTGGAATGTCTTGTTTATATTAGATTCCATATTTGGGCATTCGGTAGAAATGTGACCCAATTCTCCGCACTTGTAGCATATTACGCTTGATTTTTCACGGTAATGAGCTTCTTTTCTGCCACGTCGTCCATTATCACTCGCAAAATTATTTTGTTGCTTTCGGAGTCTACATTCAATCATTTTATGGCATAAGTGACACTCATGGACGGTTGTTTTTTTCCTTTTAGAAAATGTTCCGGGTTGCTGCTCTTTTCCTTTATTAGGATTGAACGCTTTTAATTCGGACTGCAAATCGCCTCTTGTTTGAACGTTCGACGTAAACGTTGAAATCGGTTATCAAAATTTGCTAGCGAAGCAAGAGTGACTGACACAGCTGTTGTTTCTATAGTGTCAAAATAAGAACAGTGCTTTAAACTCGGACCAGGTTATTTCAGTGTAGCACACTTGCGAAAGTCATTGCGAAGGCTTCCCTGAAATGCTAAGCTTAAGGCCATATGTATATATATAGATATATATATATATAAGTTAACGATGTTGCCGCCACTGATACCTAGTGGCGACCACATCCCAGGGTTACTTACCTAGCATACACATGATACGCGTAAAATACAAACTCGAGGACTTGTTTGATTTCGTTATAAGTATATTTCAATATATTTGTTAGTACGATTCTTATTAGCAGAGGATTCCGATACGGGTTGAGAGGGCTACGTCTTGATTATTTGGTCGTTCCACGAGAACTGCTCGCTCTTGTCCAAGTGGTCCGT
Source organism: Drosophila meridionalis (assembly GCA_035045145.1). NCBI lineage: Eukaryota > Metazoa > Arthropoda > Insecta > Diptera > Drosophilidae > Drosophila > Drosophila meridionalis. Next base: position 13,423,758 of record JAWNPG010000037.1, on the reverse strand, counting down.
TATGACGTTGGAGTCGCGGCTGCGACGTCCACATAGTAGTGGCGGAACGGCAGCGGCGGGGGCAGCGGCGGCTGCAGCGTCAGCGGCTTCTGCATGGTCGCTGCTGGGCCCGCAGCGATATAGCGGCTCCAGCGGCGGCAGCGACGTCTGTCGCGTCAGCGGTTTCGGCTTGGCCGCCGTTGAACCCGCGACGGCAGCAGCGGATCCGGCGACGGCAGCGCGTCAACAACGTCAAAGGTTTCATATGACTGTTGCTGAGGCCGCGCATCGGTTTCCGGTGACAACTCCGCATTCCGGCTCTTGAGCGTGTCAGCGTAACTGCAACTGTGTTGTAATAGCTGGGCGCACATATTCAAGTGGCGGAGTGCGGGTTGAACGGCCGGGCTGAGCGTGTCAGCATAAATACAACTTAGCTGGCCGCGCATGGCAAAGTGGCGAGAGGCTAGAATGGCTAATTTTTACTGTTTTATTAAAATTTAAAATGCATAATAAATTGCTTAATTTGCAAGCGCACACAATGTTATCGATGTCGAAAGCAACCCTGTTGTTGCAGGCGAGTACAGTGCGCCTGCAAATTAAACAATTTATGCATTTTAAATTTTAATAAAACAGTAAAAATTAGTTCGGGTTAAGCAGTCTAACCCACACCCGCCCGCACCCAGTCCGAAATTAGATTTTTCAGTCCATACCCACGGGTAACCGCGGGTGACCACGGGTACCCAATAAAAACCCGACCCGTGCCCACCTCTAGTGCATACCATCAAACCACACTCGGCGACAGCGACAGGATGTAAGCGATCAATCACAACACAATTAGAAGCTGATGCAATACATGCGCATACAGTGCGTGCATGCAGTACGCTTCGACACGGCCATTCTGACATTTACACGTCTTCGTGTACTCAACATTTGATGAAATTCAACATTTCTTTCATAAAAACTTTTAACATTTATTCTAAATGTAAACATAATAATATTACGTAATCAATCATATCTCACTTATTCAACGTTAAATAATAATCTTTCTTTAATCAATTTATTTTTCTTGTGACCAAAATTCTGAACTTAATTTATTATTTCAATCATCGTCTCACTTGGGCGGATAACCATCGTCCCACCTGGACGGATAACGATCGTCTCACTTGGACGGTTCACTTTCAATCTACACTTGAGCCTTTGACGAGCTTGAGTTCTTCCTTTTGGAGGTTTTCTAATAACTTCATGACAATATTTATATTCGCTTGCTTAATAACGACTCTAACCTGTATCTGTCACCATCCAAAACCTTTATTACCAAAAATTGTCCCTTAAATTTTGGTTCTAGTTTGATTTGGTGTCTCTCCTCGTTTTTGAAAATGACATAATCACAGTGTCTTACAACGGCTGCCTTGGGTTTGTCGAATCGATATAATTTTAAACAAAAGTCAATTTCCTTTTCATAATAAATAATTCATACTTCATGCTTCAGACTTCATACTTCATACTTCATACTTCATACTTCATACTTCATTCTTCATTCTTCATTCTTCATTCTTCATTCCTCATTCTTCATTCTTCATTCTTTATACTTCATATTTTATACTTCATACTTCATTCTTTATACTTCATATTTCATACTTTATACTTTCAATTGTCTCACACTACTTGACTCTCTTTTATTCAGTTTTAGAGTTACACAATCAAATGCCCCACCCGCCATGATCAAAACAACATTCGTTATTTTGCACTTGTGCTTGCATTGTGACTTGTACACTCTGCCATTCTCTTTGGTCAACAACAATAATAACCCTCATGGTTATCTTCACTTTCATTTCAGTGGCTTCAACATTCTTAATTTCTTTATTTTCGCTCTTTTCACCATCTGCAATGGTTTTGTCACTCTCAACAATATTATAATCATCACAAACATTCAAGTTAACGTGTACTTCACAATCTTGCAATTTTCTCAGATCTCTCAACAATATCATAACCATCACAAACATTCAACTCAACGTGTACTTCATCATCTTGCAATTTTTTCAGATCTCTCAACAATATTATAACCATTACAAACATTCAACTCAACGTGTACTTCTCCGTCTGGAAATTTTTTCAGATTTTCATGTGATCATCTCCTATTACATAAAACAAAACTTCAATGCAGTTGTCATCAATTTTTACGCTTCTTAATATTTGTACCGTACAACATATTCCACTACTTCCTATGCCCTTTAGCATAACAACATTATTAAATCTCTTGCTCGCTTTTCTTGGTGGAATGTCTTGTTTATATTAGATTCCATATTTGGGCATTCGGTAGAAATGTGACCCAATTCTCCGCACTTGTAGCATATTACGCTTGATTTTTCACGGTAATGAGCTTCTTTTCTGCCACGTCGTCCATTATCACTCGCAAAATTATTTTGTTGCTTTCGGAGTCTACATTCAATCATTTTATGGCATAAGTGACACTCATGGACGGTTGTTTTTTTCCTTTTAGAAAATGTTCCGGGTTGCTGCTCTTTTCCTTTATTAGGATTGAACGCTTTTAATTCGGACTGCAAATCGCCTCTTGTTTGAACGTTCGACGTAAACGTTGAAATCGGTTATCAAAATTTGCTAGCGAAGCAAGAGTGACTGACACAGCTGTTGTTTCTATAGTGTCAAAATAAGAACAGTGCTTTAAACTCGGACCAGGTTATTTCAGTGTAGCACACTTGCGAAAGCCATTGCGAAGGCTTCCCTGAAATGCTAAGCTTAAGGCCATATGTATATATATAGATATATATATATATAAGTTAACGATGTTGCCGCCACTGATACCTAGTGGCGACCACATCCCAGGGTTACTTACCTAGCATACACATGATACGCGTAAAATATAAACTCGAGGACTTGTTTGATTTCGTTATAAGTATATTTCAATATATTTGTTAGTACGATTCTTATTAGCAGAGGATTCCGATACGGGTTGAGAGGGCTACGTCTTGATTATTTGGTCGTTCCACGAGAACTGCTCGCTCTTGTCCAAGTGGTCCGTTATGACGTTGGAGTCGCGGCTGCGACGTCCACATAGTAGTGGCGGAACGGCAGCGGCGGGGGCAGCGGCGGCTGCAGCGTCAGCGGCTTCTGCATGGTCGCTGCTGGGCCCGCAGCGATATAGCGGCTCCAGCGGCGGCAGCGACGTCTGTCGCGTCAGCGGTTTCGGCTTGGCCGCCGTTGAACCCGCGACGGCAGCAGCGGATCCGGCGACGGCAGCGCGTCAACAACGTCAAAGGTTTCATATGACTGTTGCTGAGGCCGCGCATCGGTTTCCGGTGACAACTCCGCATTCCGGCTCTTGAGCGTGTCAGCGTAACTGCAACTGTGTTGTAATAGCTGGGCGCACATATTCAAGTGGCGGAGTGCGGGTTGAACGGCCGGGCTGAGCGTGTCAGCATAAATACAACTTAGCTGGCCGCGCATGGCAAAGTGGCGAGAGGCTAGAATGGCTGTGGGCCGAGCGGCGGGAACGTTATGGCAAGGCAAGAATGTGATAGAGAGCAGCTGGGGTTGAGTGGTAAATGGAGACGTCCAGTCGGGGGCAGGGGAGAAGAGGAGGTATTGCGTATTGGCTGGTGTTAACTCCTCCCCCCTCAAATATCTGCGTCCCGCAGATCAGTCTTGTGGTCGACCGATGTAGTGCCTTCCATCTGTGCGGTATGAGCCTCTTCAGTGTCGGTGTTCTTCACAGGTGTTCGTTGACGTGTTGTTCTCCACCATATTATGATAATGGCGAATACCGCTACTATGATTGTGATGATTTCCGTTGCCATGGAAGTTGCGAGCCTTCCCCGCATTATCCGGAGTAGGTCCAGGTTGCGTGTGCTAAGGCTGTGCACCAGTTCCAAGTTGAGATGAAATCCCTTGCTGGTTAAGTTAGTGATCACTGATGGCATCGCAACCAGGTGAGCATGCGAATGGCTATGGAACGTCTTGTTGTCCGCAGTTATGGATTCGTTTGCGAACTGAACTAGAAACGTTCCCTCAAGGCTGTAGTTCCTGCCTTCGGCAGTGACAGTCCCGTTGTAGTTGGTGAGGAATAGAGTTCCATCCTCTAGTAGTTCTACTACTCGGCGGTTGGACGCCACATAATGACACTCCGCGTTGCCTCCCTTTAGTATCTTTGGGATGCAGTCGGCTTCATTTAGTGGAACTAGATGCTCTTCTGCGCAGACGCTAGTGTTGCCGATCGTCAGGCAGCTCTTTGTTATTGCGAAGGTTTCGTCTGGCGCCACCAGTAATTTTCCGTAGTTGACGTCGATTTGTTTCCCTGAATAGATTGCTGGTCGGATGACCAACATTTGGTATTCCTTAGCGACGACCTTAGGTAGCGCTAGTATGTAGAGCAGCGTGGTGCCGTTCGTCGCGATTATTGGCTTTGCGAACTCCGTTGCTTCCACAGCGCTCTGATAGGGCAACGAGTCCATTTCCTTGAGAAGAGCCCGTATTTCCGCTTCGTCCAATAGGTTGCTATTCACCAGTCCGGCTTTCGCAAACTGGCAGGCTCTACTTAGCTCATTAACTTGATTTTCTAGTAGGAGTGCCTTGTGCAAGGCAACTGTGGCAGCCTGTTCGTTGTTGTCGATGGTGTTGACCCTCTCAATCATAGCATTGAGTCTCTCCAGAGACTGTTTCGATGCTTCAAAGAGTCTGTCGTTGATCCGATATTGTTGATTGCTATTCTCGACAAGATTGTCCCGCACGTTCAGAATCGCGTTCCAATCTGAGGCGTCAGGTGATCCCGCAACCCATTTCCACGCTGATCCCAGCCAGTCAATTGATCGTGCCTTCCTCACTCTCGCCAACTTTGAGAGCATTTGTTGTGCCTGTTCTAAGTGGTAGAACGTCAAGACTCGGGTTTGTCCTCCATCCAGTTCCCGTGCTTCCGCTCGTGTTGCCTCGATGGCTGCCTCTATCTCATCCAACTTTACTAAGTGGATTAGGTTGAAGTATCCATCCACTCTCTAACCACTACCCTGCCTCAGCGTCACTAACGGCCCATCATATTTAAAGACGTGGAACGTTCGTGTTGGCGTTAGCCAGAGTAATGTGAATAATGAGATGCTAATGATATGAAGATATGTTAGTATACAGTTTTTGTGCTTAATACTTAACAATTTATTCTTAGATCTATATGAATGAATGAAGGCAAACAATTGTCATTAACTTTAATTATAATTTTTCTTCTTTTTTTTATTCTTATTATCTAATGATAGTGTGTGAGTGAATAGCGCTGATAAGGACACGAAGTCCTCCACTTGGCTTGTATATAGAGAGAATGGTTTTGGTAGCTCTGAAACGTATGGAGATTTCTTGCGAATGCAACTTGCGTTAGGGACAGGCAGCTGTTCATTTCCTCACGTGTGATTTGTGAAGAACTTTGCCTGATCGAGTTTTTACTGTCACATTTCTATCTTCTTCTACAACTTCTTTATTGAAGCGTTTTTTCTCTTTGCTCTTAATCTGTTTATTTTTCACAAATATTTCTTGTCCGGACGGATAGGCCACCGGTGTCGACCTATTCCTATTCTTGCTGTTATTCGAGATCTGTTGCTTACGTTGTAGCAGACCTCGAATATCTTCATGCTCCTTTCGTTTCACCTCTAACATTTTTTCTAGGTCTAAAGTTGTCTCTCGGTTAAAGAATATTTCCGTGGGTTTCCTCTGCGTAACAGAGTGAATGGAATTATTGTATCTATCAACCGAGATAGCGACAAGCTCATCGACCGTGCAGGTCGGATACTCCTGCTTGAGACAACGGTATATTTCCAAGAATGTGGAATGAAACCGTTCTACTTGGCCGTTTACTTCACTCTTTTGTGAAGGCGCGTGATAGACTTCTATACCCAAAGTTTTGAGAAAATTCAAAACCGTCGGGCAGAGCAAACCTCGCTAATTATCGGATACCATTGAACGCTTCTAGCCCTGGGAGTACATAAAATGTGAGGGGCGTGTTGTTTCCTACCGATTCGAAAAATAGTCCTGTCAGGTATTGTGTTATTTCAATGGTTCCCGCAGCTGACCGTACCAAAAATGGTTTTGATAAATCAGTGCAACCTGCGGCCAGTTTGGGACAGATAAAGTTCTTATTAGCTCCAGTGTCAATTAAGAACTGGAGTCCTGCCCCATCCCCCGTACCATACTCTATATATGGTACGCTAGAGAGGCATTCGTCATAAAATTTACCTGTCCCTCGTCTAGCTCTAACAACTTTTCTCCGGTCTGGTTCGACTCATCTTCTTGTGATGAGTGTTCGGCCAGATCGGACCCGTGTACATGGTCGGTTGGCTCATAAGACGTGGTCACCTCTGTGTAACCCCCTTCTTCCTGAATTTCTTCTCTACCGACCGAGCACGGTGCGGTGCTTGGGCCCTCAAGGTGATAAAGCCTCTGTGACTTTCTGAATGGATTAGCGTTTCCGCTGGGGGCTCTCTTGAAACCACCTGGTGGAGAAGTATTTGACCTATAAGATTTTCCAGACTGGTTGGACTCCATCTTCAAGGCAGGCCTTGGCGGCTGAGCTCAATATCTTGGAGTGAATGGTGGCCGAGTGTTAGCATTAGCGTTCGCGTACCCTTGATGCGGCATTGCGTGGCTATTGTTGCTAGAATTCAAGAAGGGGCGAGGGGGGCGGAATGGTGAATGATTTGGCCATGGAGTCATTGCACGTGGGTTTCCAGGGGAAGCGTTCCTGGGTGCAAATGTGGGGCCAGCTCTCATACAGGTATTTTGGAATTCATTACACAAGGAGTATGCCTCAGGGAGGTCCTTCGGCCCACGCATCATAAGGAATCCAGGCAAGTCGCCACTTAGGCCGCCTATGAAAGCGTCCAACGCCTTCTTCCTATAAATGTCCATTAAGGCAGATGCTACCTCCGTTGTGTAAGACCCATTCCTCAACTTCCTCAATATCAAAGAAACGTGGTTATTAACCTTGTTGAAAAAAACGTCGACGCTGTCAGTTCCTTGAAACATTTTTCCCAACTGACTTTCCAGCATACTTAAATCACATTTGTCGGCATAATGCATGGTTAAGACGCGTTTGGTTTCTGGCCAATCGTCATCTAACACACCATAAGAAGTTAGAGCTATGTCCGCAGGACCTCTTATCTTCTGTCTGATGTACATTATTATTGCCCTATACTGAGGCTTCTCTTTGATCAGCTCATAGTCGGCCAGGATGTTTTCAACCCTGTTTGACCATGATTCGAACTCAGAGACATTTCCCTCGAAGACCTGTAGGTCTTTCACGTAATCAGGTATTTTACTGCATTCGGTTAAGTCAAAGAGATTACGGGGTCGGGTTAATGGTCTTGGTTCTGCTACCGTTGGATTGCGAGCCTCTCGCACTGCAGCGAGGTCGTTCTCTAGAGACTGGATTTTGGCAAATGCCTGTCTCAATTCCTCTTTTTGAGCGGAGTTTTGGTTCGTCAGCAACGACAATGTTGCCTCGAATCTATCCATGGACTCTTTAATAACGGACAAATTTTGCTCGGACACGGACATTTTTCTATCTTTCTTCTTTCTTGGCTTACTAAAGTGACAGTAAATGAAATTTTAACACAAACTTCTCGCAAGAATCTCTCACGGGTGTAAGTTAATATTAAGAAAAAACAAGTTAACTCTTTTCTCTTTATTATTTCAATAGGGTGCCAAGTGCAAAGGACAACGTCTCACTTACCCGAAGTTAGTAGTGTGTCTTATGTTAATTTGGTTATGTTATGGTTATGATATCGTGTGTTGTTGTGTGTGTTGTTTCCTTCTATCTGTTAGAGATACAAGCTTGGATTAGTGATTTTTTATTTCTATATTCTGATTCGTGCACAAATGCGAGTTGCAAAGTATCGGGTGTCGAGGTGCTGGCGAATTTGTACTTAGCGGGAGGTCCTTATTATCCTTTTTAGCCTGTTACAGCCTACTGGGGTAAGGATGACTCCACGAACCGTTGGGCAGCCGAACGCAATATTTGTATTTTTATTTGATTGCCAGGCCTTTTCTACCGAACACAGTACACAACCACGCATCTCTGTTCACTCGTAACGCACCTGCACTCATATTATTTTTCTTTTTGTTTTGTTTCTTTTCATTTTCATTTTTTCGTTTTGTTTTTATTTCATTTAAAATGCCACTTGCAGTTCGAAGCTGCCACAGTGGTTATCTCTTAAAGCTAAAACTGAGACCACTTTCGATCATAAAATGCGCGTGAATTATCAGATTAAGGATCGGGTGGCGGGGAGTCGGACCCCTGACATGCACTGTCCACCAATATTTTTTAGCCACCGATCTTAACTGCATTATTTTATAAAATTTTTTTAATAATTTCACTCGAATATCGTCGCACGAAAGGGAGTCGAACCCCGACATCACACGTCACAAGTGCACTGCCCACCAATAATTTGCCGTCGGCTTTTTCGATTTTTTTATTTCTTTTATTTTGGCCTGTGAAGGGAGTCGAACCCAAGCATCTCTTAACATAGAGAGTGCGTACACATTTTTCACAGGCTCTACACTTTTGTTAAATGGTCAGCACTCGCAAATTCTCTTAATTCTTTTATCATTAATTTCTGATTATTTCAGTGGAAACATTTTGTCAAGTTATTGAATCACATTTTCATTCTTTGTTATTTCTTTTTGTTTCGATTTCATATATTTTCATTACTTTGTTTATGTGCTATGCCGGCGGGGAAACAAGAACAAGGGAAGTGAGAGAGTGGAAAAAATTTATATTTCTCTTCACTTTTCGTTCGTTCTTTTTCCTCCATCTCACATTGCATTATTTAGTCACATTTTTGAGAGGAAAAAAAATTCCTTCCCTTTTTTTTATCTTTGATTACACTGACAAAAAATTTCCACTTATTTTTTATTTTTTAGCTTCACTTTTAGATATTGACTTTTGCGGTACCTAATTTCACTTTTTATCGCACACTCTACACTAGTCGGCATAAATATTTTGACGAAATTTATGTTTTGCTTTCGATGCTGGCATTTCTGAGATCCGCTAAGTAATGGTGACAAAATTATAACTAAAACAAAGATACTATCAATAGCTCTATGCGTGTCAATTTTTATGTCGTTAGCCTTTTGCATTGTCATTTTGCTGATAAGAATGCATGCAAATATCGAATTTCAGCGCGGCATAATTATTTCGACGAAATCATTGACAAAATGTGTCTTCACTTTTGGGCGCGTGTCAACCAAAAAACTTGTATATTCAACTTAAATTATCGTTAAAAAACGTGAAAAAAAATAAAAAAAATTATTAACATGTTTTGGTAGTTATTAAAAACAATAGGCAAAACAGCGGAGCTAAGTTTGCAGATAAGATCAGCAATGGTAGCAAAGTTTACCGCTGAAAAAAAAATAACAGGCATTGCAAGTGAATATTAGATATCTCGTCAAACTGTGCACTATCAAATTAATAAGTTTAAAAAACATAAAGTTTTAAAAACATAAAAAGATTGGGTGCCAAACGTAAAACGTATGATATTGATGACCGAGTCCTGCTACGTGAATTTACAAGAAAATGTTCTTCTGAAGCCTCAAATGCTGCAGATCTTTTCAATTTGACAGCCGAGACTCCTATCAATGAGCGAATCGTCAGACGACGCTTAAAAGAAGAAGAATTCGACATTTATAGCCAAGGACATGCCGTTTATATCAAAGCAAAGTAAGCCTAAAAGGCTAGCCTTTGCAAAGGCACATGTTCTAAAGCCAAAAGAGTTCTGACGAATTGTTTTTTGGATAAATGAGAGCTCCTTTAAGTATAATTCATAAAAAAAAGAAGGCGCAGGCAAAAGAGACGTCCTATTTGCCAAAAAGTGAGCTATGGTGGAGGGTCTGTTATGTTCTGGTGATGTGTTGCATTCTATGGGTTGGCTGACTTCATTCCTGTCACCGGATTGATGAACCAGGGCCAATAATTGAGATTGTTGAATGATAACACATTCCCTTCCGAAGATAATCTTATAGGAGAGTCATTTATACTGCAACAGAATAATACCCCATGCCATAAAAGCCGGGTGGTCACGAAATTTTTTAAGGATGTTGGCGTCAATACTCTTGACTGGCCACCACAATGTCCAGACTTAAATGTCATTGAAAACGTGTGGTCCTTCATTAAACGAAACTGAATTGCTTCTTTGCATAAAAGCAAAGCTGAAACAATTTATGAGACAACTTCTCTTGGAACGAGGTGTCCTCGGATATCATTGAAGCTTTAGTGAACTCAGTTCCAAGACGGCTGCACAAAGTCATTAAAGCTAAAGGGGACTACACGTTCTATTAATCGAAATAATATTTTGAAGACTTTTCTTGTTTAAGTTGCTATTTTATTAATAATCATCACCCGTCAAAATACTTATGCCAACGGCTGAAAATCAGTTTAATTCATATTTTTGTCGGTTTCCATGAAATACTTTTTGTTTAATTATTTTTGAGTTGGTATAGCCGAGATGTAAAAAAAGAAAAAAAATTTTTAAGTTCTATAATTTCAGTAAAAAGTTATAAGCAAAAACACATCACTATAATTTCGTCAAAATATTTATGCCGACTAGTGTATGATCGACGTGGTCCCTGCTCGGGCGCCAGTTAACGATGTTGCCGCCACTGATACCTAGTGGCGACCACATCCCAGGGTTACTTACCTAAGATACTCCTTTAGCATACACATGATACGCGTAAAATATAAACTCGAGGACTTGGTTGATTTCGTTATAAGTATATTTCAATATATTTGTTAGTACGATTCTTATTAGCAGAGGATTCCGATACGGGTTGAGAGGGCTACGTCTTGATTATTTGGTCGTTCCACGAGAACTGCTCGCTCTTGTCCAAGTGGTCCGTTATGACGTTATATATATATATATATATATATATATATATATATATATATATATATATATAAGCAAAACGTAGCAACACTAATATATATATATATTAGTGTTGCTACGTTTTGCTTATCAATGGAGATCAACTGCAATTTAAACGATACATTTTAGTTTCTAACTTAGTTTGTAGCGGCAAATCTATAAAAGATGCAGTTTTTCTCCATTATAAGCGGGCATAGACTTATCCGTCATATAAATTTTATATGCTAAATACATTTAAAATGGGAAATCAGAGTAAAATGCATTGAATATGAATTGAAATTTATTGTAGGTCCTTGTATAGAACATACAGATCGTTTATTTCAAATAATTAATAATTATATTTTTAAATATTTTTTACAGGTTCAAGATAAAGCTAACGCCTGGTACCGGAAAACGTGGAAAAGCATCTAAATTAGCACTTAGTATTTTTGCAAAAGATAAAGCCTGTAATAATCGGGAAAGAGATTTAATGAAAAGCATAAAAGAAGAAACACTTGCACGGAACATCCCAGGGAAAGTGAAAATTTCGGCACCTCAGCTGCAAAAATTACGCAAGTAAATGTTTATCGAGCCGGAAATGCAAAATATTTTAAATTATTCAAAATAATTTATAATTCTATACATAAAAAACTAATAAAATTTGAATATTATAATCGGAGTTACTTTGTTATGGTGCACAATGTGTGTACTGTTGTTAATAAAGCTTTGAAAGTAATTTGTATCATGAATTATTTTACATTTAGCAACTAAACTTGTTAACCAGTTTTTGTCTTACAATTTATGCTTTAACTATAGACCGCCAGAAGAGTTAAATGTCAGCTGATATTTGTGTTTTTATTGCGACCACCACAACTGAATATGCATTCCTTAAGCTTTATGAATAAACCGCTGCTTAACGAAAATATTTCCGGATAATTATATTTTTCAGAAGTTGAAAGTTTTTAAAATAATGGTTGATAAACTAAATAGAAGTACTTCATAGTGTTGGTACAACCGATTTACGACGCCGAAAAGTTCTGCGTTCGATTTCTGATGATGTTGGGTGAGGGTTTCTTTTATTTATTTTTAAGTTCTATGTCCAAAGGCGAATCAAAAAGACTGCTTTAGTCGACACTGCTCACTTTTAGGCGCGTGCCAACAAAAAACCTTTTATATATAACTTTAATTAATATTAAAAAAACGTGTAAAAATAAAAAATATATTAAAAGTTGTTGGTAGTTATTAAAAACAATGGGCAACACGGCTGAGTTAAGTTTTGACACAAAATTGGCAATGACAACAAAGCTTACCGCTGGAAAAAAAACAGACGTTACAAGTAATATAAGGTGTCTGGTCAAACTGAGCACTATCAAATTAATAAGTTAAAACACATAATACTTTGAAAAACATAAAAAGATTAGGTGCAACCAGTGTTGCCATTTTAGCTATTTAATAGCATTTCTAGCTATTATAAAATACTAAATGCTGCGAAAATCTTGAAAATGTTATTAGCTATGAATCTAGCTATTTTACAAAAGAATATTGTTAATCTTATATTAGTACTTAAGGAAAGAAAAAAACATTCGATTAACTCCAAAATTGTACGTAATGATGTGTGCGATACTACCACCACTACTTTATTGTACTTATATCATCAATAGTGGTGAATTTACGCCATCACTAATTGCGCGCTTCTCGGAATTAATTGTCTGAAAGGGTGTATTAAGAAATGGAAAAAAAACATAAGACAAAATTTCGTGATTCTTGGACAAAAATCACAGAATTTAAAGCTTGGATAAGAGAGGACAAGTCGGACAACACGCAGGTATATTGCATATACTGCAAATTCAATATTAAGTTAATGCATAATGCTTAAAGAGTTCAGCTATTTTGTAAGCTATTTTCAATTTTTTTAAAACTATTTCCAGCTATTTTTGAGAGGCGATTTTGCTATTTTCATGGCTCAAAATCTGACAACACTGGGTGCAACCGTAAAACTTCTGATGTTGATGACCGAGTCCTAGTACATGCATCAAAACTAGTAAGAGTGCTCTAGTCGAGACTGTTTGACTAGGAGATACCCTGAACCCTGTGAAGAACCAAATATCAAATCATTCTACACTTTTTTTTAATAATACATACAAACAACACATACACACACATATGCACGCACGCATATGCGCGCGCTCTGCCATCTGCGCAGTTGACACAGCGACTGCGCTTGGGCTGCAATGTGGGAATTTTATTGTTAAATAAGTCTTTTTTTTAGCGATGGACTAACTTCATCAAACTTTCACAACTTATTAATGGCATTCATATGTGTGTATTTGCCAAAGCACAAGTCTCTAGTATTTGGCGATTGGGGACAAATGGGGCGTGGTATCTAAAATCTAGGGATAACGTAATCCCCATATTCATTAAACGCAACTACACTGCAAGTTCGAAGTCTCTAGCTCAAACGATGTACAAACTACGCCTTAAAAACAAATTAAAATTATCGATAAATGCTCATAAAATCGAAATGGAATGCGTTATCGATAAAATTTGGTAAACTTGTGCAGCTAATGGTATTAACGAGTATTCATGTCAAATTTCATGTCTACGTTGCTCAGCGTTCACACGGACGGACGGACGGGCAGGGCTATATCGACTCGTTCTGTCGCATTGATCAAGAATATATATACTTTATGGGGTGTGGCATGCCTTCTGCCTGTTACATACATTTTCACAAAACAATTATACCCTGATTTCCCATTTTCAATGGGTTCAGATCTTTTCAATTTGACAGCGGAGACTCCAATCAGTGAGAGAATCGTCAGACGACACTTAAAAGAAGAAGAATTCGGAACATTTAAAGCCAAGGACGTGCCGTTCATATCAAAGCAAAATAAGCTTAAATTGCTAGCTTTTGCAAAGGAACATGTTCAAAAGCCAAAAGAGTTCTGGAGAAGTGTTTTGTGGACAGATGCGAGCTCCTATTTGTCAAAAAGTGAACCATAGTGGAGGGTCTGTTATGATCTAGGGATGTGTTACATTCTATGGGTTGGCTGACTTCATTCCTGTCACCGGATCGATGAACCAGGGCAAACATTTGAGAGTGCTGTATGATACCGTATTCCCTTCCGGAAAAAAACTTATGGGGGAGTAATAATGCCCCATGCCATAAAAGCAGGTTGATCACGAAATTTTTAAAGCATGTTGGTGTAAATACTCTTGACTGGCCACCACAAAGTCAAGATTTGAATGTCATTGAAAACGTGTGGTTCCTCATTAAACGAAAGCGAATTGCGAATTGCACAAAAGCAATGAAGAAACAATTTGTGGGACTACTTCCCTTTGGAACGAGGTGTCCTCAAATATCCTTGAAGCTGTAGTGGACGCAGTTCAAAGACGGCTGCAAAAAGTCATTGAAGCTAAAGGGGACTACACGTTCTATTAAACGAAATAATCTTTTTGCTTAAGTTGCTATTTAATTTATAGTCAATACTCGTCAAAATACTTATGCCAAAGGCTGAAAATCAATTTAATTCATTTTTTTATTTCCATGAAATAATAAATTATTTTTAAGTTAGTAATCCGAGATGTAAAAAAAATCGTTAAGTTCTCTAAAGTCAATAAAAAGTTATAAGCAAAAACACAGCACCCTAATTTCGTCAAAATGTACGTACGTACACTTAAGCACGTGCTCTGATACTTCCTCCATTGACGCACTTGCACTGCGGTAATTAATTGTTGAATAAGTTTTCATAGAGATGGGCTATCCATATCCAACTTTCTCAACTTAATAATGACATTCATATGTGCGTATTTGCCAAAATCTCTACTATTTGAAATACGTTTTATTTAAAATTGAGAACGAAGAGAAGTGGTATAAATATTTAAAAATAACAACATGGTCGTATATATTATATGAAACTACACAATAAATTTCAAATCACGAAATCCAATAACGTACCAACCACGGTACAAAATGAATTACAATTATCGATTAATATCAATAAAAAGAATTGGGATGAGTTGTCGAAAAACATAATATGCTAGTACTGCGTATGGTATACACGAATGTATATGTGAAATGTCAAGTTTCTGGTCTTTGCAATTTGCGTTTATACGGGCAGACAGACGGACTATATATCGATTCGTTTCGTCGCATAGTTGGGCCTCTGCCGGCAGAGCGTGGCAAAAATAACTAAAATGATGAACACTGATTTTTGATTTTTTGATGACATATGATTGGAAATTAACCTTACAGAATCCAAAATTTGAAAAAGATGAATTTAAACATAGTTATGACACTTTAAAGTGGGGTAAATTTGCAAAAATCAAACAGAGAAATTTTGTAAAAAATATTCGAATTTTCAATTGAATTGCAAGATAAATATTGCCAAAATTGTTCAAGTTTTGGTATCGTTGGAAACATTGGTATATTTTGAAAAAATTAAAAAAAAAGTATGTTATCATGATAATTAATTTAGGAGTTAGATTCATTCCAGTTAACCTCAAAAATTTGCACATGCAGTAGGTAGATTTGCCGACAACAAAAATTTATTGAAGGGCCTGGGTTTTTTTTTTTATTTTGATCGTTACAATTGCACTGGTTGTCTCTTCTTGTTTCTACCTAATGCCAAATATTCTCAGCGAACACTAATTATTGAAAAATAAAATAAAGAGATAAAAGCAATGCTGAAAATGTAAGTTTATTAGATATTTATTCCTCTTCGGTGGATGAGTACTATAAAATATTTAGACTTGGGCCACGCCCGCTTAGATATACAGATTTTTAATAGGATTTGTATACTTTTTGCGAATTGAGTCTTTGACAAAAGGTTTAGAAATAATAAATGATTATATTACCGATGCTACCAGTTCCTAATGCTAGGAGCTCGATAGAACATCTGAATTTAATTTCCGTTCAATACAGTTATCGAAATACACATCAGTTGAAGTTTGCTTGCGCATGCGTTAGCCAACGATAGGAAAGCACAGACATGCCAGTGGGAAATCGAAGTATACATGTATTTGTTTACACGAGTTTGTTCTAGTGTACAAAATGTATTGTATACGCCTTAGTGTTTAACGCTTTCTCTTATTTGTTTAATACTGTTGTACGTGATTCTAAAGAGTAATATATTATGGAAGAAAATTGAGAAACATACTTACACAGATTAAATGGCATTGAAGGTAAAAATTGTGAATTGTGAATTAGTGGATTGTAAACATCGTTGTATGGGAAAGAAAAAAATGTATTTTTATTAAAAATTCATACAGTGGGGGCTTAACACAAATTTCCGTTTAAGATTGATACATAAAATATTAATAATAAATTTAACAATTCTTTTTTACAATTACTAAAATCGTTATGCATTTATTTATTATTATTATTTTAAAACTTATGTGTGACCACCTACATAATTAAATTCACAGAAAATTTAAGTGGTGCACGAGTCCTTGTACGAATTTCTATAAGAATATTTTCTAGCGCCTTAAGGTATGCCTTCATGTTTGTCGGTGTACATACACATACGGATACAAATTTAGGTAAAATTGTTTTTTAAGTTATAATAATAATTGATAATATGAGAGTAAAATTGCA
Source organism: Drosophila meridionalis (assembly GCA_035045145.1). Classification (NCBI taxonomy): domain Eukaryota; kingdom Metazoa; phylum Arthropoda; class Insecta; order Diptera; family Drosophilidae; genus Drosophila; species Drosophila meridionalis. The sequence continues at coordinate 13,407,297 of JAWNPG010000037.1, read as the reverse complement.
AAAGAAAGGAAGAAAATTGTAAAGCAGTCGCTTATGCGCAGATATAATACAAAAAGAATACACGGGCATTTAAGGTTTGCTTTAAGTAATTTAGTATTAAAAACATAAATTGAGGTTGTTTTCTTTTATATCAATGTCAGAAAACTATAATTTTTGTCACAAAACTATAATGCTTAAAGTAATAATGAAAGCTCAGTCATACTCATTGATCATGGGTAAATAGGGTATAATCTTTTTTTAGTAAGATACTGAATATGAAAATGAAAGTATGACAGCGACAGAATAGCCAAGCCATTCTAAAAGTGTTAATTCGCTGAGTGAACTGTCTTGGAATCTATAAACGCTAGAGACATTTTTATAGCCTGAGCCCATTGGCAATGGGTAATGGGTATAACGGTTTTGTTAAATGTATGTAACAGGCAGAAGGATGGCAGACCCCATAAATTATATACATATATTCTTGATCAGGGCGACAAGCTATCCGAATGTGTGAACGCGTCGATTTCAGAAGCTATAAGAGCTAGAGTCTTGAAATTTTTCTGTAGGTCCGTTTATTGCACGCGCAGATCAAGATTGTTTTAAAAATTCGATAACTATTTTTGTTGTAATGTTATCGATTTGAAAGCTTATCGGAAGTAAGTTATAAAATGATATCTCGTACAGCCTACCGTTTCCAAATTTTATATATGATCCATGTAAATTTGTTATATTTATTATTTTTGTTATATTTCTGATACCGGCTCCAGATTATACCAATATCCATTGAAGGTCAGTGCAATTTATATAAAATGTAAAAAATTCCCTAGAATCATAAGCTGAAAGTTTCATTAGATTCCGTTAACATAGTGCCAATTTATAATACAAATTGTTGGACCAATTATCACACGCACGTTGTATGTTATTTGCGCGCATTTCAGCATATTATAAGAACCACAATTGCGATTGTTTGTGTTTGCATCTTCAGTCGCTTCTTTAGTTTTGTGTATGAGTGTAGTGAACTAAACAAGTGAGATCGCACGGGGGTCAGGAGATCTCTTAATCGGGTACTCCAGACTAGTTCTTTCTTACTTGTTTTATGTAGATACGATAGTTATTTAAGTTTATTTAATTAAATCTTTTAAGATAAATATATATTAAATCTTTTGTCAACCTTTTGAAAGCAGAGTGTTTGACTAGTGCGATTGGGATATCTTTTTTTTTTATACCTTGAGCCCATTGAAAATGGGAAATCAGGGTATAATGGTTTTGTGAAAATGTATGTAACAGGCAGAAGGAGGCGTGCCACACCCCATAAAGTATGTATATTCTTGATCAGCGCGACAAGACGAGTTGATATAGCCTTGTCCGTCTGACCGTCTGTCCGTCCGTCCGTCTGTCCGTTTGTCCGTCTGTCCGTCCGTCCGTGTGAACGCTGAGATATTTTTAAGTACGCAACGTAGAGACTTGAAATTTTACATGAATACTCGATAATACCATAGCTGCACAAGTTTAAAAAATTTTTCCGATAACTTATTCCATTTCGATTTTATGAGCATTTATCGATAATTTTAATGTGTTTTTAAGGCGTGGTTTGTACATCATTTGAGCTAGAGACTTCAAATTTGTGTAGTTTCGTGTAATGAATACGGAGATTACGAAATCTTTAGAATTTGGATGCCACGCACCATTCGCCCACAATAGCCCCCTATTTGTAAAAAGTGCAAATCAAATACTAGAGACTTGTGCTTTGGCACATACACACATATGAATGTCATAAATAAGTTGTGAAAGTTTGATGCAATTAGTCCATCGCTAAAAAAAGTTATTAAACAATTAAGTTCCCATAGTAATGCCCATATTGCAGTCCAAGCGCAGTCGCTGCGTCAACTACGCAGTTGGCAGAGCGCGCGCTTATGCGTGCGTGCATATGAATGTGTGTATGTGTTGTTTGTATGTATGCATACAAAAGCGTAGAATGATTTGATATTTGGCTCTTCACAGGGCTCAGGGTATCCCCTAGTCGAGCAGTCTCGACTAGAGCACTCTTACTTGTTTATTTTTTTACTCGCTTAATCGTTTCCGTGTATTAGCTGCTTGTTTGAAAAATAAATGTGTATATCTATATTTATCTATATATACATATATATAACAGGCATAAAGAGGTGCGGCACACACCATAAAGTATGTATATTTTTTATTCATAAAATTTAAAAAAAATTCTTTTCACATGCCAGAGACTTGTGCTGTAGTAAATACGCTTAAGTGAATGTAATTTTGCTCACACACACTCTTCTTTTTAAAAATCAAAATCAACATTATCAATATAAGATTTTTTAAAAGCGCCATTGAATGGATTCGATCAAGATATTCATATTTTGTAATATTTTTATTCGTCTATCATAACTTCCTGAGTTAAAAGTTAAGGAGTTGCATAAATTATTTAGTTTCCAAAATTAATTATAGTAATTAATAAAATTTATACGATATATATTTTTCATACTTTTTGCTCTATATAAATATTCTTGATGAAATATTGTAATATTGGTATTGACATTATGTATTTGTTTTCATATTTTTGGGTAACTGAAGGGATGTGTAAGTAACAGGAACCTATAAGTTAATATTGGAATCTTTGGCTTTATTATTAATAAAATGGAAATTGGATGAGTAAAAATTTGTCAAATAGAACTAATATATGGTATATGGTACAGAGGAATATATTTTTCATTTTATTTTTGAAGTACGCAAAACCATTATACTTAGATTTCCTTTTTCAATTGGGATGACGGTATAAACGAATCTGAACCTAGTTGTGCATTCGGCAAGAAAAGCCAAATTAGTATCTTTGTGTCTCTAATCGGAATTCTTGGTCATCTTAATCCATTTTTTGCGATCTATGCGAAAATACTTATAGTTATACTTTTCAGTTGGATTAATTATAGAATATGATAAAATGGAGGCGAATCAATATTATTGCCGAAGCGGACCGCAGCAGAATATTTCCTCATCAACAGTTTCTCAACAGCCTTTGAATAAAATGAGCTATGAGGGCAATGTTGGTCAGGAGTATGTAGCATGTAGTGCGACTCATGCGGAATCAACGGGATTCAGCGGAAGGGATATGCCTTCCAAAAATGGAAACAGTAAATCGCAAGTAGGAAATAGAAGCATCGGTAGTCCATATACATTTTCTAACTGCAATAGTAGCACTCAATGTAATAATTCGAATACTGCTGGAAATTATATAAACGTAATGACTGTGCCATTAGGCACGTTGCAATATAATCGAAAGAAGTCAGCGTCCCAGGATTATCAGTAAGTCAACGTATGATTTAACATATAGCAAATTTTACATCAGTTCGCATATTTCTTGACAGCTCACGTCTCTATTACAACACTACGGATGTTAAGTGTCGGGAAGACTACTATTTGGGCAATAATATAAAGTGTAGTAACGAAACTCTGTCTCATCAGCCAATGCCACAGTTAACACAAAATCATCAGCACGTTCAGCATCAATTGCACATCAATCAAAGTACTCACAGCCATCAGCTACAGAATAACCTGCAAACCACTTCATGCAGCCCGAGTTCAGTGCTCGAAGCGATCGATGATGCTGTTGATAGTGCAGCATACGCAAATTCTACTGGAAGTGGCCGCGTGGTAGCCGCAACTCAAACACATATGAATAATTTTAGTGTGGCATCATGTGAACCAATTACTTCCCAAACACCAGTATCGTTGGTTCCCGTTAATGTGCCTGTTCCGCCTGTAATGTATACTGTGCATCGTGTAGTAACAACAGCTCAAATTCAGACAGCTGTAGGGAGCACATTTGCTTCTTCTGCGAGTGTGTCCAGCGTTGTTAGTGCGAGTCGAAATGAGAATGACTGTATGGCATCAACGCAAATGACTTCGGCGATGTCGATGGCTGCCAATGATAGTTGTCATAGTGGTCTGCATATCTCTGACCTCAGCGGCAATATTATAACTAATGGCAACTCGCTTGGACCATTGACTGGAGTCCGAAACTCATCTGGTAATGTAGTTTGAAAGAACTAATAAAAAGCTGTATTCATTTTATTTTGTTTAGGTATTCTAACAAATTACTTTTCAGTTCAACAGAAATGCACCAATGATGTCGCGAAAAATACAATGATGTCAAAACGGATTGCTGGTGTAAATTCTTCTTCTGCCTACACAAGTGCTGGGAAATCAAATACGGTAGTCACTCGCACTCTTCAAAATGTGAGTGGTATTGTTAATCATTAAGATACTCTATTGAATAATTTACGAATGTACTAGGTAATTCCGACTTGTGTATACTTGATGTCAAGAGTCGCTGTGCACATGGAGATTGAGGGTACGGCCCAGTGTCCCTCTCAAGTAATGCTAGCAGCTGCACTCGGATGCGAAGAATTAGGAATTTCTAACAAATTGCTAGCTCAAAGTATATTTGGATTATGGATGACAAGTAGTCTGCTGGAAATGCAATTGAAATCGCATCATTGTCCGTATATTGTTCGAGTGGCCTGGTCAAGCTTACTGGAAAAATTTAGTAATGGCAATCCGATCGAGCGAAAATATGATGAGCCTATGATAGTTCTTAAGCGGAATGTATTTTTTTCTAAGCGTGATGAAGAGAAAATCAAGTAAGTCAAAATGAATTTGAATGAATATATACTAATCTTATGTCCGAACAAATATATTAGGGATCATCGGATTGTAGAGCTGTTGTATGAAGAGGCAAAGCATTGCGTCTTAAATGGAAGATATATTATGGAGCCGGTCCATTCGCTAATGTTGGGTGGTATTCAAGCAAGAATTGAGCTGGGACCGTATAACCCCCACACACACACTGTGGGCTTTTTTAGGTAAAACTCAAAATGAAATGCTCATAGCACTCTATTAATGTATTACATATTCAGAGAAAACCAGTCCAGATTCCTACCAAAACATGTTGCTAAAAGCTCAAATTGGTTGTGGTTGCCAATAAGTCAGAAGAACTCTGCTGAAATTAAACTCTTAGAACAATTCAAGCGAGTGCCACAGACTGCCACAACCCGGAAATTAATGCGAAAATATTTGGAGTTTTGCTGGGCATTGCCGTTTTATGGGTAAGTATATTCACAGAAATAGATTTCCTTTGGTTTTAGTTTGGATTGAAAATTCATTCAATTCGAATGTTTTATAAAAATGTATGAAACAGGCAGACTGAAGCGTGGCAAATCTTATAGTCTATATATTCTGATCTCAACGCCGGGTTTTGTTGATATAGCCGAGAAGAGTTTTGTGTGTAGAAAGAAAGGGTTAAGTTAATATATATAGTACTGAGTACAGCATGAATAAGGTGGACGCAAACTAATTATATACATATCTGCTCATTTGATAACCATCTGACGAGTGTTACTAGGTAAACATAATAATCTGGAAATTAGGTTGCATTTACAACATAGAATAAGTCGGACAGCTTATATATGTAAATAAAAGATTTGAAAGTCTAAATTCATTATTTTAAAATTATAAAACTATAAATTTTTTTGTATATATCTTACTGATATTTGTTGTATATTATCTTACTGATATTTCATTTTTAATAAATTACAGTGCCGCATTTTTCCACGGACAAATAGAACAGCCAATGAGAGGTATTATGTCTTTAGTTAATCATAAGGATATGGAAGTATTAATTGCTGTCAATGAAAGAGGAGTATTTATTATAGATTGCTATGAAAATGTAAGCTATTATATATTATATATACATTCTTATATATATTCACATGTTTATTTGTATACCCTGAACCCATTGAAAATCGTAAATCAGGGTATAATGGTTTTGTTAAATGTATGTAACAGGTAGAAGGAGGTGAAGCAGAACCCATAAAGTATATGTATTATTTATCAGACAAGCAGTGTTGCCGTTTTTTTCGGAGCATAAAAAGTTAGATCAACGAATAAAAAAATCTAAGAAAGTCAAGTTCCGAGTAAAAATATAAAAAAAAAACAGTTATTTTTCACATACTAATAATGTGATTTACTACATAAAAAAAAAAAAAGATTTTAAAGAAACCTATTATAGTGGCAGTGGTTATAGCTCTCAAATCGTTCATTATATAAGTGAAGTAATACTTCTGTCGACGCAATCCATATCTAGAATTTAGTATAACTATCCTGAACCTTATTATCGAGTTGAGAGTATTCACATTCCCCTGGTTTCCTTTTTTGATTTTCAGAAAAGCTAGAATTCCCGCTACCCGCTGTTATCCGATTTTGTTCCGCAATCAGAATTTTAAACAAGAGAGAGAGAGATACCCTGAGCCCTGTGAAGAGGCAAATATCAAATCATTCTACGTTCTTTTTAAGCATGCGTAAAAACAACATATACACACATACACACATATGCACGCACGCATAGGTGCGCGCTCTGCCAACTGCGCAGTTGACGCAACGACTGCTCTTGGGCTGCAATGTGGGCATTACTATGGGAATTTAATTGTTGACGGGAAAAAAGTTGAAACGGAGACTATTTAGCCCTGTCCGACTGTCTGTCTGTTCGGCCATCTTTTCGTCTGTCCGTTTGTACATAGTATGTACATAGCTATGTAGAGGTGGAGAACAATGGATGCACTATCGATGGTGCAAAAAATGGGTATGCTTAATGTATTATACATAAATATTTGATAATGTCTAAAAGCCGAAAGGGCATTCAGCAAGGCGTGCCAAATAATTTCGGAGAGGCGAACCCGTCTTAAAAGAAAAAATGTAAACATTCTTTTGTTTCTTAATCGAAACTTTTGCTGATATTAACCATAAATTTCTTGTATCTGTTATAAATAAATCTGTTTGTCAGGCTACACTATAGTATCGTTGCCACTATCGATGGCACTATTGACAGTGTCGATGTCAATATCGCCGCTATCGATGCAACTATCGATGGTTCGAAAAACAATCGTCGAATATCGATAGTGCCTGCTATCGATTTCTCTCCACCTCTACGTCCGTGTATAGCAACAGCAGATCGGGCGCTTATGCGGGCGTGCACATATGTGTTTGCATGCATACATAGAAGCATAGAATGATTTAAATATTAATTCTTCCCAGAGATCAGGGTATCTCCTAGTGAGCAGTCTAGACAAGAGAAATTTTATTGTTAAGTTTTAAATTGGTAGTGAAATAAAAGCACAGATCGGACGGAGTTCATCGGATCTCCTAGTAGGGTACTCCAAACTAAAGCTTTCTTACTTGTTATATATAAGACTGTGTTTACAAAAATATACAAATATTATTAGATATTTGTGAAAATATATATTATTTTGTTGAGTTGGCTTCAGGAAATATCGTAGTCAGGTCTATCGTTTATATTGCTGTAAATTGAACTAACTTATTTCCATTGCATATATGCAGACTCTTTTATTGGGACTCCGATATGAAGATATGTCCTGGGATTATGCTAAGCCCAGTGCTAGTGAGGATTTGGAATGTCTTACATGCATATTCCTGCAGGTTTGAATTTTAAAATCAGTTTGTGAGAAATCATACTCAATTAATTATATAAATGATAACTATTTTATTTTTAGTTTGACGCTATTGAGAATGGAATGCAGATTTCTAAGCTTGTGCAAGTTTTTTCAAAGCAAGCTGCTATGATTGATGCTCTTATTTCTCATTTTACGGGGCAATTGCGAAAAAAGAAACAAGAAGGAAGTTCTACTGAGCAATGTCATGATGGTAAGTTATGAGTAATCAAATCCAAAGGCAATATATTGTGAGCGGTGTGTAGAGTATTAATTTTTTTTTTTTAATGTTATTTTCTGTCCGTCTGTCTATCTGTACGATATCAGACAATATATAGTTACTTTTTATAAACAGTGTTCTCTTATATTATTATTTCCGTATATAACAGGGTTTCGCAGTGAAAGAGTATTGTTATTATTCAATGTCCGGTTTCTTACCCGTTGCTGGAATTTGTATACTTATATACTTATTTACAAATTCGCAAATAGGTTAATAATGTTAGTCTGTTAGAACGCAAACGTTCATACATTTGAATAGTACGAAGGATTTGAAGCTATGTGTATTGGAGTATTTATTTATTTAACTAAAAAGATATATTGAGAAAACTAGAGTCAAATGTAAAAAGAAACTATAAAATATGATTTTATAGCCTTAAAAATCCCACAAAGTGAGTTCCTGATTTTATGAACAGAATTGAAATATTCTTTAGTAGTCTAAAGAAGACCATTACCACATAAAAATAGTACAGATTATGATTATAAAATGAATATTATAGTATTAAGATTATTATTAAGAATATACTGCCAAAGAGACAACCGTAAAAATAATGGCACTCAGTTTCAGAGAGTCTGATGATCAGACTCTGATCACAATATCCCTATTAGAGTACTTATTAGTTCTTAGTTGAGCTGCTGTTAATATAATCAAAATTATTTATTTTTATAGAGCCGAACCCTATTCAAAGCACAGGCAATGGAATATTGTGCAACAAGCTGTCTAGATTGACTTTAGCCAGCTTTGATGAAGAAGGCCGCTGTATTGGGCAGATGGGATCATTATCTATAAGCTATTAACGTTTGTTGATATTTATATAAATTATTTGATTAAACTTAAGTAAATTAAATCGTCTACATATAAAAATATAAAATTTAGAAATATTTATATATATATTTTTTGTAGATAATTGTAAATAGGTCAAGGTTTTATGATCTGGAACGTAGACGGCAAATTTTATTTTGTTTAATTTTTTAAATTTTTATAAATAATATTTTTCATATCCTTTACTAAACGAGAATTTTAAAATTTTTGTATATATCTGACATTTCATTATATTTATTTTATTCATATTATAAAAAAATTGTGATTTGATTTGATTAAAAGGTAGACTAGATTTTGAACGCTGTTAATATATGTATGATTAAATAACAGTTTGTAATTAGTAATGCATGTAAGAATTTAATTAATAAAATTAATAGTTCTTAAACAGTTGTTCACGTTTTGAATTTTAAGTTCTCAAGCTACCATCAGACGGAAAAAAACAAATTAGCTTCATCAGGAAAAAAGGGGAATATATATATATATATATATATATATATATATATATATATATATATATATATATATATATATATATATATATTATTTATTTTTTTTTTTTCTCAGAAGAATATTAGTGGGTACAATTCAATGAAGTAAGTATACTGCCTCCAACTGCTTACATCTACGTTCTATTATATAGTCTACGGAAAACAGACAGACAACAAGTAAGAAAACTCAATTCGGGGGTGCCCGACTAGAAGATAACCTAAACCCTATCCGATCTGCAATAAAGAAAAGAGAAACAAAGAATAAAAGAAAGCAAACATCACCGCGCTTGGACATCAACCTACCTACCACATACATATGTATCGTTAAAGCGCACCATCTCAACTAGCAGTCACTTTAGATTTTTAAAAGAAAACAACAAAAAATTGAAAAAGTAATAATCTTTACCCTGCTGCCGGGGTATGAATTTGGATCTTTCGATTAAGGGCTTTACGTCATCAGTATTGGTGCAACAACATTTCAATCACAATTTTTTTAAAGAAATTGCTAGAATGAACGGCTTTGAATTTATTTGTGCATAGAAAGCTCGCTTGCACGTTTCAATGTATACCACGTGCGTATAATAATTTTCCAATCTTTTTGTTTAATAAATTGGGACTGGCTTAACGAAATTTAGTGAAACTCTCCGTATATGATTCTATCTATCTATCTAAAATAACAACTCTATCTAAAAATAACAACTCATTCGTTGTCATAATCGTTGATTATATTTGTAGCTGACCCTCAAAGGGGAGTTTTGTGAAATTCTGACCCGGTATCAAAAATCTAACAAAATCAAAATTGCATAAAATTCATCTATCTGAATCTAAATTAACAATTTGGAGGCTCTAGCTTTAAAGATGTAGGGGATATACTTTTACAACGTATTTCCGATAAAGTTTATAATCGATAGCATTACAACAAAAATAGTTATCGAATGTATACAACTATCTTGACCTGCGTGTCTATACACGTATATATATATATATATACATACATTTAACAAAACCATTATACCCTGATTTCACATTTCCAATGCGCTTCAATTTTTTAAATGTAGTAGATCTAATATAGTTGTTTGCTCTGGGGTGCACTGTTCCTTCTTGAGACAGGGTCTGTCGATATATACCGGAGCGATCACCGGCGGGGGTAATCAGAATATTGCATAATAATTTTGATACATTTTTATTAAATATGACATTTATTACACTTATTTTTAATCACTTGATGTATGAATCTGAGGAGCCTATGGATCACATTTTTCATAAAAATATATGAAATATAATAATATATGAAGTTGCAAAAAATTGTTCTTTTCTTACAGTTATACTCGCACTAGCATTTTAAGTGTTTACTCCTTCAAATCAGTTAAGGAAGTAGTAGTGTTACCAAAAATAATACACTGACAGCAAATACAGGGTACTGAAAATAACGGCTATATTCAACAATCTAAATTTGTACTCTATTTGAATTTTAATTTTCAATTCCAAAATTAAATAGTATATAGTAATTATTGCTTGTGGTAGTGTCAGGCAGATCTGGCAATACTCTACTAGTCATGACGTTTTCGAGTTTTTAAATAATACATTAATTTTAGTTCAGCTTTTCGGATTTATTCTTACTAGCGAAAGCACTTAGAGGCAGAGGTGGAGAACTATTGAAAGCACTATCGGTACTATCGATATTTCGGCTCTATCGAACCTCATTCGATAGTAGCAGACCCTTTCGATAGTGGCCCATTTACTATCGATACTGTTGTCGATAGTGCGCGTCTCACATTGCTAAAAAAGTTTTCCTCTCTTGCTCTACATAAGCAACGTCAGGCACATAGATCGCTTTTTATATCCTGACCCCATTGAAATCAGGGTATAATGGTTTTGTGAAAATGTATGTAACATGCAGAAGGAGGCGTGCCACACCCCATAAAGTATATATATTCTTCATCAGCGCGACAAGACGAGTCGATATAGCCCTGCCCGTCTGTCCGTCCGACCGTCCGTCCGTCCGTGTGAACGCTGAGATATTTTTAAGTACGCAACGTAGAGACTTGAAATTTTACATGAATACTGGATAATGCCATACGCTGCACAAGTTTATAAAATTTTTTCGATAACTCAATTCATTTCGAAAAGAAAGATCGACATTGACCCTACAATATTGTAGAAAATGAATGGTTTCCACAATATAGTCAGGTTTTGAATCCTCGATATAATCTTCCAAGTAAGACACACTTACGAGATGTGCTTATGTTTAATTATTTCAACGAAATCCAGGTGTGCGTTCCCGCTACGTCCGCGGAATCCGAAAGAACATTCAGCAAGGCGGGGCAGATAATTTTGGAGAGGCGAACACGCCTTAAAGAAGAAAATGTAAATATTCTTTTATTTGTTAATCAAAACTTTTGGGTGAAATAAACTATAAATTCATTATATTTATTGAAAATAAATTTGTTTGTCGGGCTACACTATCGACTGCACGGTCGATAGTATCGTCTAACACTATCGTCCCTATCGATGGTCGCAAAAAAACAATCGTCGAATATCGATGGAGCCAATTATCGATAGTTTTCCACCTCTACTTAGAGCTAGAGTCAATGTTAAATGTCGGTGGACAGTAGAGCTGGGAAACCATTGATGGGACCATCGACAGTATCGATGGAATTTTTGGTTTGTGATAATACCATATCAATTTTTGGTATGTGATATATCGATGGAAATTTCACGATGTTGATATATTGGTGATTCTTGTTGTAAGGTGGCTGTAACTAAAAAAAAAATTATGAGAATTTTTAGTAAAGCAGGGGCAATTATTACGGACCGACGGACTGCTTTAAAGGATCAAAATGTAAAAAAAATCCTCTTTTTAACAAAAATTGTTGGCTTTTATAAGATGGATCTCAATAACAAGACTTTTTTTTATCTTGTTATTAGATTTTGGATATGAAGTTTTTTATACCCTGAGACCATTGAAAATGGGAAATCAGGGAATAATGGTTTTGTTAAATGTATGTAACATGGAGAAGGAGGCGTGGCAGACCACAAAGTATATATATTCTTGATCAGGGCGACGAGCTGAGTCGATTTAGCCTGTCTGTCCGTCCGTCTGTCCGTCTATCCGTATGTTTGAACGCGTAAGCTAGACGAGCTAGACAGCTGATATGTTGTTTGTAGGTCCGTGTATAGCACGCGCAGGTCAAGTTTGCTTCATATGTTCGATAACTATTTTTGTTGTAATGTCGTCGATGTTAACGTTTATCGAAAATACGTTTTTAAGGCGTAGTTTGTGCAAATCAAAAAGTAGAGACTTCTGCTTTGCCAAATACACACATATAAATTCCAATAATAAGTTCTGAAAGTTTGATGAAAAAACTCCAGCGCTAAGAAAACTTATGCAACAATTAAGTTCCCATATTGCAGCCTAAGCGTAATCGCTACGACAACTGCGCAGTTGCATATGTGTGAGTGTATATGTTGTTTTTATGCATGCTTAAGAAGAGCGTAGAATGATTTGGTATTTGCCTCTTCACAGGGCTCAGGGTATCTCCTAGTCGAGCAGTCTCGACTAGAGCACTCTTACTTGTTTTTTGTTATGCTGGTTTTGAAAACATCTTAACTGAAATCTTAATTTTTTTTTATTTTGTTATGAGATATAAATAAGTCAAATAAAATCATGGCTTCATCATGGCTAAATAAAATCATGGCTTCGAAGTTCATTCCATTATTTTAATGGTCCTTACAAATGGAATTCACTTTAGAATATTTTTTTGGTTGGTTTGGACCAATTGGAATATCTCTGTATAAATATGTCCGCCTATAATAATAATAATAAGCCAGATCTAGCTTAAAATAAGCCAAAATGGGAGCACTGATTAGCACTGTTAAAAGACATCAGGTTATGCAAAGAACAGTTCTCACTGTTAAAAGACACCAGGTTGTGCACACTGTTAAAAGATACCAGGTTGTGCACACGATTAAGGGACTACCAGGTTACGCAAATACCCCTGTTATTTTAACAGTGAAACGTCACAGACATGTCAAAAGTTGGCGCGCGTTTAAATTTTGTATGAAAATCCTACAATTTTGACACTGTTATCTGTCTTGCAGCCAGAAGCCAAAATAAAACTTGCAACGCTTCCAATTACAAGTTCTATATAGATTCAAGAATCGGACAATATAAGGGTTACTACTTTTACTACTACTTTTCATTCATGAATACCGTTTTTAAGCTGTTATTGCTCACAGACTCCATGGCGATTGAGTGATGTTCGTTGACTGCCGTGACATTCTTGTTAAGTAACTTAAATTTTATTTTCCAAAGTTTAAATGTACTAAACAAAACAGTATTAAAAGATATATTTAACTTTTCGGTTGATTAATTGATAATTTATAGTTGGTAATATCATCAAAATGACATACACGCGCATACTAAATTTTAACATGAGTTATCTGTGACGTCACCGAGAGCTGTTAGTTAACATTAAAAGTAACGGAACAATTCTTTGCATAACCTGGTGTCTTTTAACAGTGGGTTGTGCAAAGAATTGTTCCGTTACTTTTAATGTTAACTAACAGCTCTACTGTGACGTCACAGATAAGTCATGTTAAAATTTAGTATGCGCGTGTGTAGAATGTTGATGATATTGCCAACTATAAATTATCAATTAATCAACGAAAAGTTAAATATACCTTTTAATACTATTTTGTTTAGTACATTTAAACTTTGTAAAATAAAATTTAAGTTACTCAACAAGAATGTCACGGCAGTCAACGAACATCACTCAATCGCCATGGACTCCGTGAGCAATAACAGCTTAAAAACGGTTTTCATGAATGAAATGTAGTAAAACCCTTATATTATCCGATTTTTGAATCTATATAGAGTTTGTAATTAGAAGCGTTGCTAGTTTTATTTTGGCTACTGGCTGCAATATATATAACAGTGTTAAAATTGATTGATTTTCATACAATTGATCGCGGGCGAACATTTTACATAACAATAACATCACACTGTTAAAATAACAGGGGCATAACCCACGATTGAGGGACTAGGTGTCTTTTAAGAGTGGGCATAACCCACTGTTAAAAGACACCAGGTTATGCAAAGAATTGTTCCGTTACTTTTAATGTTAACTAACAGCTCTACTGTGACGTCACAGATAAGTCATGTTAAAATTTAGTATGCGCGTGTATGTAATTTTGATGATATTACCAACTATAAATTATCAATTAATCAACCGAAAAGTTAAATATACCTTTTAATACTATTTTGTTTAGTACATTTAAACTTTGGAAAATAAAATTTAAGTTACTAAACAAGAATGTCACGGCAGTCAACGAACATCACTCAATCGCCATGGACTCCGTGAGCAATAACAGCTTAAAAACGGTTTTCATGAATGAAATGTAGTAAAACCCTTATATTATCCGATTTTTGAATCTATATAGAGTTTGTAATTAGAAGCGTTGCTAGTTTTATTTTGGCTACTGGCTGCAATATATATAACAGTGTTAAAATTGATTGATTTTCATACAATTGATCGCGGGCGAACATTTTACATAACAATAACATCACACTGTTAAAATAACAGGGGCATAACCCACGATTGAGGGACTAGGTGTCTTTTAAGAGTGGGCATAACCCACTGTTAAAAGACACCAGGTTATGCAAAGAATTGTTCCGTTACTTTTAATGTTAACTAACAGCTCGCTCTGACGTCACAGATAACTCATGTTAAAATTTAGTATGCGCGTGTATGTCATTTTGATGATATTACCAACTATAAATTATCAATTAATCAACCGAAAAGTTAAATATACCTTTTAATACTATTTTGTTTAGTACATTTAAACTTTGGAAAATAAAATTTAAGTTACTAAACAAGAATGTCACGGCAGTCAACGAACATCACTCAATTGCCCTGGAGTCTGTGAGCAATAACAGCTTAAAAACGGTATTCATGAATGAAAAGTAGTAGTAAAAGTAGTAACCCTTATATTGTCCGATTCTTGAATCTATATAGAACTTGTAATTAGAAGCGTTGCAAGTTTTATTTTGGCTTCTGGCTGCAAGACAAAATTGTAGGATTTTCATACAAAATTTAAACGCGCGCCAACTTTTGACATGTCTGTGACGTTTCACTGTTAAAATAACAGGGGTATTTGCGTAACCTGGTAGTCCCTCAATCGTGGGCATAACCATAACTTGATTTTCAACGCTCAACGCGCGCCTAACATTTTCCATAAGAATGACATTACATAACATCGCACCAACAACTTAACAGGCCGCTTTGCATAACCTACATCGCGCAATCGTGCGTAAATATGAGGTCACAAAGGAACTGTTAGTTACCATCAAAAGTAACATTATAAGTTAATTGTTAATACAATAGCCTAATGGACTCAGTATTTTATTATTTTTGATTGCCGTAATTAAAAAAATAATTAGTAGATAATGTAAGCTGTAAGGCTTTTCGGCAGTAGCAATATAGCCAAAACGGATAATATGTTAAAATAAATGATGAATTGGCAGTTTACTGAATTTTTTCCATCAGTAATGCTTATCTATGCCAATCTATCTAAATATTGCTGACAATGTCAATTGCTGAATTTGTATACAATATCAATGCGAGAGTAACATTTTCCATGAAGAAGAATGATGTCAAGCTGTTAACTTTACAGGCCGGTTTGCATTGCCTCATATCACTCAATCGTGACGCAAAGCGGCGCGTTGGGTTAAGTGTGCCGTCGTTCTTGATCTTTGCCTGAAAATTAAGCAATTTTGACACTCTTAAATATTATACAGCTAGTACTCAAAATAAAACAAGAAGCCCAGAAGCTTACCATATTATAAGTTCTACAGATAGATTCACGAATCAACAATATTGGGGTTTTATTACTTAGTGTCATCCACTGACTGACATGAATTTCGTATTGAATAAACTAAAAATGTGACGACACATCAGGGTGTTAGTTTACATGAAAAGTTACGGAACTGCCAATATTAAAAAACATATGGTTATGCAAAAAGCAGTTCCTACGATTGAGCGATAGGTAATATAAAGCGGCCTGTCGGACTGTTATGTGACGTCATTCATATAAAAATTACGGAAATTTACACCGTTGTCTATCTTACAGCCAGTAGCCTAAACAAAACGAGCTTTGCTTCTAATTACAAGTTATATATATATTGACGAATCGGATAATATAAGGACTTTACTACTTTTCTTTTATCTAAACTGTATTCTAAGCTGTTATTGCTCACAAAGTCCATTGACTGACATAACTTTCTTGTTAAATGGACTGAAATGTGACGTCACTCAAAAGCCATAAATTTAGGCCTAATGCGACGTTGGCTCGGAAAACCTGGTCAGGACCTGGGCCACGGGTATCAATAAGCTGGTGAAGGCATTCAGCAGTTCAAACAACAAAACAAAGAGCAATAAAAACCAAAACTGAATAAAAATGTGACGTCACAACATCCCTGTTAATTAACATGAAAGGAACGAACTGCTCTTTGCATAACCTGGTGTCTTTTTACATTGAGCACTTTCGTTACTTAGATGTTAATTTACAGGGATGTTGTGACGACACATGTTTAGTTTATTCAACAATCAAGTCAAGTCAGTCAATGGACTATGTGGACAATAAAAGTTTTGAAAACGGTTTAAAATAAAGAAAAGTAGTAAAACCCTTATATTGTCCGATTCGTCAGTCTATAAAGAAGTTATGATTAGAAGCGCTGCTCGTTTTATTTTGGCTATTGCTTAGCCCACTGTTAAAAGACACCAGGCTGTGCAAAGGACAGTTCCGTTACTTTGATGTTAAATAACATGTGACGCCACTTTTTTTTGTCAATTTTTCAAGAAAGTCAGGCAGTCAATAAACTATGTAAGGAATAACAGTTTACAGTAAACCGTTTAGATAAAACCAAAGTACTAAAGCCCCTAAATATTGTCCGATTCCTCAATATTTACAGAATTTGTAATTAGAAGCGAAGATCGTTTGATTTTGGCTTCTGGCTGTAAGATGGACGGTGCAAAAATGGTTTCATTTTCACACAACGATCAACACGGGCGAAACACTTCCTGAGGGAAATGACGCCATACTGTTAACTTTACAGCCCGCTTTGCATTTGCAATCATGGCTATCTTGTGATTTTACACTTTCGGTTTGTGACCTGCTATATTAAAACAAGTAAGAGTGCTCTAGTCGAGACTGCTCGACTAGGGGATACCCTGAGCCCTGTGAAGAGCCAAATATCAAATCAAATCATTTTGTATGCATACATACAAAAAATACATACACACATACATATGCACGCTCGCATAAGCGCGTGCTCTGCCAACTGCGCAGTTGACGCAGCGACTCCGCTTGGGCTGCAGTGTGGGCATTGCTATGAAAACTTAATTGTTTAATAACTTTTCTTAGCGATGGACTAAGTGCATCAAACTTTCACAACTTATTTATGACATTCATGTGTGTATGTGCCAAAGCACAAGTCTCTAGTATTTGATTTGCGCTTTTTACAAATAGGGGGCTATTGGGGGCGAATAGGGCGTGGCATCCAAAATCTAAAGATAACGTTATCTCCGTATTCATTACACGCAACTACACAGCAAATTTGAAGTCTTTAGCTCAAAAGATGTACATACAAACCAAGCCTTAAAAACACATTAAAATTATCGATAAATGCTCATAAAATCGAAATGGAATGAGTTTTCGGAAAAATTTTATAAACTAGTGCAGCGTATGGTATTATCGAGTATTCATGTAAAATTTCAAGTCTCTACGTTGCGTACTTAAAAATATCTCAGCGTTCACACGGACGGACGGACAGACGGACAGGGCTATATAGACTCGTCTTGTCGCGCTGATCAAGAATATATATACTTTATGGGGTGTGGCACGCCTCCTTCTGCCTGTTACATACATTTTCACAAAACCATTATACCCTGATTTCCCATTTTCAATGGGCTCAGGGTATAAAAATGTTTCATAATTAATTGTTTTTGAAATTAAAGTCACATCCGATTTTTATACCTCGAGCCCACTGAAAATGGGAAAGCATGGAATAATGGGTTTGTTAAATGTATGTAATAGGCAGAAGGAGGCGTGTCAGACCCCACAAAGTATGTATGTATTCTTAATCAGGTCGACGAGCTGAGTCGATTTAGCTCTATCCGTCTGTCTGTCCGTCCGTCCGTCCGTCCGTCTGACCGTATGTTTGAACGCTTCCATTTCATAGCTAGACGAGCTAGACAGCTGAAATATCTTTTGTAGGTCCGTGTATAGCACGCGCAGGTCATGTTTGCTTCATATGTACGGTAACTATTTTTGTTGTAATTATTATGCGTTTTTAAGGCGTAGTTTGTACAATGTTTGAGCTAGCTTATTAAACAATTAAGTTCCCATAGTAATGCCCACATTGCAGTCCAAGCGGAGTCGCTGCGTCAACGGCTCAGTTGGCGGAGCGCGCGTCTATGCATGCGTGCATATGTGTGTGTGTGTGTATCTGTTGTTTTTATGCATGCTTAAAAAGAGCGTAGAATGATTTGATATTTGCCTCTTCACAGGGCTCAGGGTATCTTCTAGTCGAGCAATCTCGACTTGAGCAATCTTACTTGTTAACATCTGGATTAATTTATAGCTTTGGAGATATGAAATTGATTATATTATGCACGCAAGGCAATTTTAAAAATTTACATAATAGAACAAAAGTAATAAATATATATGGGTATATAAAGTCTGTGTGTTGTTCCGACATTGTCAACCGCTAAGCCAGAAGAGCGCGTGCCGTCTTTGTTGACTGGTTTTGTAGAAGGGATAGACAAAATGCTTGTTAAACAAATTATGCTACTGAGTGTCCCGCTTGTGGACATCGGTCAGTTGAACTATTTGCAGCGGTTAGAATCGGAAGTGACACGCTTCAAATTTAGACGCGCACAGCTATCAAATAGTATATACATATATTATACCGAAACAAACATCGAATAAATTTCTCATTAAACTCTCAACGCACAATATTTTAAAGAGAGAGGCAAGAGATAAATTTTACGAAAATAAATTATGAAAATGAAAAAAAAACTCCTATTTCATAAAATTTTTCTAATAAATGATATCTAGCAACGTACAAGGAAGAAAATTTAAATAAAAATATATTTGAAAGGGTTGAGGCTTGGACCTACGACTATGGACTAGGGCTTGCGGAATTGGAAACCAGTTTATTTTTTATTTTTATTCGTGTTATTTTGCCTTTTGTCGACAAAAGGATGTAACGTCTATTAAAACTTCAAATGACTTGTAGTTTTAGCTGCACTGCAGCTTCCGCTGATAGATGGGTCATACACACATACACAGATATACCTAAAAGCAGGCACAGTGTGTATGTGTGGCATATGAAATTCAAAACCCGTTTACCTTTTGTCCAAAATCTGCGCAGCGTCCGGCGTTAAATCTTCTGCACATGAGCGGTGCAGCAACAATAACAACAACGGCAGCAGCAACCCGACTGAAATTAGAAAGGATTTGTTTGGTCAATTCAAATTTGAATATGTGCGATCCTAAAGGGGTGGCCAAAGTTGTCAAACGTAACAAGCCTGCGCTGATTTTGATGTCGCTGATGCTGTCCAGGGGTCGTTCCTAGCCATGGTCCACAGCTCCAGCTAACCTTCGGTTCATAGGTAATTTAATCGGGGGTAGCAAAAGGGTTGCAGTTGTAACTCTTTAATTTTGGGTCACCGTATCGTGCTCTATACATAAAATATGCATACCAAGCTAGCATAAAATTGTTTTGGACAAAGCTTACGATTCCTTATTCCCGAATTTTTGCCTTTCTATATTTATTGCTGTAATCAACAAACCAACGCGTTCTTTATTAATTCTTCATTGGTAGTTTGAGATGTTATACACATTACTTTTTACATATTTAGGTTTAAAAAAGTTATGATTAGCTTAATTTGGTTTGGGATTTGCTTAAAATCAGTTCACTTATTTGCCCGCATTTGCGCCAACCGCTTAGCGGCTTTTGAAGCTAGATACATTATTAAATTTGGAATAGATGCTTGTCGATGTCCGTGACTGATAAAGTGTTGAGTTATCCTGATATGATCACTAGAGCCGTGAAAAATGGAAACATATATATTTATATACCAAATTAAAAAAATCAATTTGTCGGGCAGCTCTGACTATTCTTTTCTTACTTTTTATTATAAAAAGGCTTATATTATTATTTATGTATATTATAGCAGTTTAATTTGAATCAATGAAAATTAAAAAAATTAGTATATTGATAAAAAAACAAAAACAAACACAGCAGTACAGAAGTGAACTATTTAGTTCTTATTTCCTAGTTGAAATCCATTTGATGCCCTTAGCTCATTAATCTGCATTACTATTGGCCCTCAAAAGCCATAAATTTAGTCCTAATGCGACATTGACCCAGAAAACCTGGTCAGGGCCTGGGCCAGGGGTCTCGATAAGCTGGTGAATGCATTCAGCAGTTCAAACAACAAAACAAAGAGCAAAAAAACCCAAAACGATCTATGATCAACCCCGCGCTGGTTCAATGAAAAATCAATTCAATTTTGAGGAAAAAAATCATTAAAGTCGTCCAAAAAAAGAGGAAAAATGAAAAAGAGAGATACTTGGGCAAGGGTTGCCAAAGGCCGTCAAGGCATTCAATAAGAAAACGTGTTTCTTATTGTTTGCATTTCACCTCTGCGAGTAATTTACTGTGAACCCGATCAGGATGAAGAACGAGCACCGAGGATCAGGCATCTAGGATCAAGCATTGAAAATGATGGCTATCTCTGTCTGTGTCTGCATATGTACATATGTGCAAAAGTGACATCATAAGACGTGACATTTTTGAACCCGGATCCAAACCTTTTTGCTCTTGCCATTTTATTTGCACCCTTTCATACCTGGCTGATATTATTTTGTTGGGTTATTTGATCGCGAGTAAAATTTTCGCACTGTGGGAACTTTTCCATTTCCTCACATTATTTGCGGAAACTCGCGCGCGCAATCTTGACTGATGGCGGTATAGGGTTTCAATAAAACTATGGGTTAAAGGCGCAGTGCTCAGCGTAAAGGAATGTACCGATTGCTTTTCTTTTTGAGAAAATGTTGTATGGGAAATTCGATATGCGTTTTATCGGGCAAAAGCTTAACTACTTAATTATGATCCCAATTTTCACGGAATTTGTAGTGAAAACTCGTTCTTACCATAAATCGAAATATGGTGTTACCGCTGACCACCAAACATGAATAAAGTTTATACCTAAATTTACCACCTAATTTTTTTGGGGAAAAGTAAAAAATGTTTTGTGTACTTGTGCGTTTATGTAAATGTAACGCGTGTCCAGCCAGGTTAACCCCTAAACTGACCTCCGAGTCTAGCCCAAAGTGTTATGCTGCATTGTTATTGCTTTTGTTTTCGTTTCTGTTTGCTGTCAGCAGCGCTCTTCAGCTGTGGCACGTGCGGCTGTTTAAGATGTTGCGAGGGGTCAGTTGGTCAGTTGGTCACTCTTTTAGGGATTTTCAGAAAGAGATTGACTTTCAGGCGCGTCTGTGCGGCCTGACGGCATGGCAGCCTTGCACTCTCGCAGCTCTGTCAAATGAACGTGCGCTTTTTCACTATCATCCCTTTATTTCTCTCATTGTTGTCAGCATTTTATTTTCATTTGAAAACTCAGATTTGAAATTTTTAGTAAATGCTACATTTTGGCAAAGGTTTGGCTTGTCTGTTTGCTGCTTCCATTATTTGAAAGGGGTAGGCCGCGTAACCAAAGGGCAAAAGATCTGCTGCTGATGCCAGATGCTTGATGCTGTTGATGCCGTTACTTGACAGAATGTTCAATTGTTTAGGACAGACCTAAAAGCGTTGAATGTACCCAACAATATTACGCTGACCTTCGTCTCTTCACCAGCACAATTTTTATTAGTAAGAGAGAGAAAGGAAGCGAGCGAGAGAAATGCAGAGAGAGAGAGAGAGAGAGAGAGAGAGAGAGAGAGAGAGAGAGAGAGAGAGAGAGAGAGAAAGAGAGCGCGAAAAAGGGAAATATAGATAAATTGAGAGCGTAATCAAGAGAAATGGATATAGTAAAAAATAAATTCACGCGCTCTTCAAAGACTTATTTAATTTATAAAATGGTCATAGCTATAGAATAAAACCTTATAGCATACAACAAATTTAAACAATTAATAAATTATTTGGTAATGCGACATCAAAAAATTTTCGGATGTGCAAAATGTGAGATTGATTTTCAGAATTTAATAATTCGAAGGGGTTGGGCTAGTTGGGCTTCGAAAATATTGTTTTTTATATAAAATACTTAAGCAATATATTGTTTAAATAGAACTTATTTTGTTTATATATCGTTCCTATTGCCAGGAACGTCGATATCATGAAAGGCTTAAGACTTAAATATGTTATCAGCATTATTCAAGACTCATCAATCAAACAGAACTCTAAGCACTCATCACATCCAAATCCACTATACATTTTACAATATACATTATACAGAATTCCACGTGCTCATCTATAATTCACGTTCTCATTTCATAATCATTCATTCATCTAGCTCACATCAGTTTACTCTCACATCTTTATAACATTGATCACACATACACTTCTTTAAAAACAAAAATTTTCTATGTCAATGTATCATACAGTAGTTTTAAAGTTTCACACTGAAATTAAACCTTAATAAAAATGTTATTTAGTTTTTAAAAAAATATATCTATCGTATATAGTGCAGGCAACCTTTTATAAATTTTGTAGAGTTATCCTGCATGGCATCCTTTGACATTCATAAAGATCTCTAAGTACCATTAATCAGAGATTAAATGAAAAGAAGACCCAATAAATACATTAACATGCTAGATACCCTCACTCGTGTTGTATTCAATTGTTCTTCCTCTGAAGTAGCTTCTGAAAATCTCTTTAAGATATCATTTATTATATTGTGCTAGTGCATCTAGTATCATATCCCAGCTAACAGTTTTGAATGCATTTTTAACATTCAGGGTCGCTATTATGCAGTATTGCTTCGCTTCATGCTTCCATCAGAAGTTGCGAGGTCATCAACTTTCTTTAAATCATCTGTTGTTGACCGAGCTTATTACAGTTGGTAGCTTGGGTTTATTTATTGTATTTGTAAAATTAAATTAAAAATTCTTTTAATTTTTTAATTATAATTTATATCCTATATATATATATATATATATATATATATATATATATATATATATATATATATATATACATATATGATATATACATATACATACATCAATAACATGGTTGTATTTTGATCTAATAATCAACATTATCTTAATCTATGTCGAGTTTCTAACTCTAAAACTGTAGAAGACACAGTTTTTTTTAAGCTTCCCCCGCATTTTCGATATGCCACGAATAAAAAGCAATGTGAAATTTTGTTTGCGCCACAAAAGATGAGGTCAATACAATTCAAATTTTTGTTTATTTTCTTGCTATGGAAAATATAAAATAATCTATACATACATCTATAACCTAAATTTTCTTAGATGGGTGGATATATTCTCTACCACCAACAGGTTTCAAAATACAACGGAATTTTAACAAAGCTGATCCTATTTAGTATGGGTAGTAACAGTACAGTAAATCATCTGCCTAATTTTGCAGCTTTAATAATTTTATCTGATTTCACACTCTCTCATTTTATAAATAAGTATAGTATTTAAATAGAATAAATAGTATTAGCTAAGTAATTACGTCTTCAAATTAAAATTTGAACAACTTGTTGGCCAATTAATTATTTGCTTACATTAGTAGTCCTATTTGATATACATATGTATGTAGTAGTAGTATTAATTTTTAAGAAAGTTAAATAACTACAATGAGTTTCAAGTCATATTATAGCTATATTTGTATTAACAATATATATATATATATATATATATATATATATATGTATATATGTATATATATATTTATTTATCTATTTTTTTTTTGTAATTTACATTTCTATTTGCAATATATATATATTCAGAGGAAGAACAATTGTATACAACACGAGTGAGGGTATCCAAACTCATACACTGTCCGCTGGAGCCCCCAAGAATCTATGTTGGGGCCTCTCCTATCGATGCACGATGGAGTACCGCGCTTGGAGCTACCAGCAGGTACGCACTCCATTGGCTTCGCTGATGACGTAGGCATCATTACCAAAGGACAGGAGGTTAAAGATACAGAGGATATGTGCAACGCAAGTATTAGTGGCATCCGAGACTGGCTGGCACGAGCTGGACTCGAGCTAGCGACGCACAAAACAGATGCTGTTCTAGTCGGCAGTCGCAAGACAGTGGAAACGGCCCACATAAGGATTGGAGGCGTCTCCATAGCATCAAAGAGGGCAATCAAATATCTTCGCACGTGTTAGACACAAGATTGCCTTTCCGCGAGCACTTGGAATAAGCATCTGATTCGTGTAGAGCTCTCTCCCAAATCATGCTGAGTACGCGGAGTCCTAAACAACTACGGCAATTTCTTCTATGCCGCACCAATCTGGTCAGGATCGATAGCGACTCCTAGCTACAGCCGAGGTATCTGCCCCATCTACAGGCTGAGCGCAGTGCGAGTGAGCTGCGCCTTCAGAACTGTTTCTGATGACGCGGCGCTCGTCATAGCCGGCATGATACCACTGGAGGACTTGTTTGTCGAAGCTGTGTAGCACAGTACAAACGAGCTTGTATGACGAAACACGACCAGAGCACACGATAGCAAACATGATGGAGTAGATCCACTAAGGGGCGTTGGACTCACACACTAATCCCCGAGCTTGAATCATGGGTTAACCGTAAGCATGGCGAGATTAATTTCTAACTTTCTAACTTTCGCAGATTCTTAAGCGGTTTGGTCATGAGGAAACTGATGAATGTTGAATTTATACATATAAATTTTCGACAAAAACTTATAATACAAATGTTTTTACCACAATTCTTCAAGCTATTTGGTATGCAAAAAAGAGAAAAGATAAATACACATTCACACAACATAGAATAAGCAAGTGCCAAATAGATACTCATAAATTTCCGCCTCGCATTTGATTCTACTCGCATTTGATTCAGTCATAAATGTAACCGAAATGGAAGTAATTCAGGTAAATTTGCATCATTTTTAATTATGTGGGTATCATCAGCTTTGAATGTAAGGGAAAGGGATGTGCAATTCTGCTGTTCGCCAGATTTTTAACTTGTGCCAATGTTATGCAAATGATGATACTCCGTTCCGATTTCGATTTGAAGAAAGGACTATCAATGAAGAGTCCGTCTCTTGATTCGATTTCAATGTTGTGTTGTTTGCCATTCACCGTGTTAAATGTTAATTTTGCTCAAGCCAAAAGGTCGTTCTCTGGTAGGCAATGGTATATTTTTCGGTTTACTCAATTGATTCTCAGTAAATATTCATATATTTCAATTTGGTGATTGAAAATGTGCAAATATTGAAAAACGAGTTTATAGTGGTTGTAAATTTGGATTTCAGCAAGAAATATTAAAGCCAAAAATTGTAAACTGACTAAATATTTTCTATTATCTAATTTACTAAACTAAATTTTCAAATAACGCTCTGTATGACGACGCCTTTAAAATTTTTTATACTCTCTTTGGAGTTTTGAATGACTAAGACTATTACAGTTAGTTCGAGCAAAATTATCAAGTGTGTTTTTCTCCCATCCTGTTTGTGTTTAAATGGTTTAGAATAGTTATCTTGAAATTTAGCATCCTGTTGCTCCTTTGCTATACAAATTGAATATACGCAATATCAATACAGGTATTAAAATAAAAATAACAAGATCCGGCGATTCATTAATTTAGTAACTAACAGATCAGTGACGATTCCGGAGTATACATAGAACAAATTAATTTAAATAGGCGTTATTATTGCTGAAATGTTTAATTTACTATATACGTTTAGACATCTGCATGAATGCATCCAAATGAGCAAATGAATCATTCATTATAAAAACCTGTACATTTTTTTTGTGTACACTTTAAATGGGTGTAAGTGAATGTTGTACAAATTTTTCATGCTGTACAGCACCTTATGAGTACACTAAATCTAGCGTTCAGTGCTTTTTACTGAACACTTTTTGGTGTGCAGTAAACGCACTAAACAGTGAGCTGTTATTGATGACGCTTTACACTAAGTTTCTATGTTAGAGTGTTTGTTGTTTGTCCACCAATTCAGTACATTATTCTCTGCACTATAAGGAATGTTTACATTTTGATATGTTCGAATTCATTACTTATAATAGATTGGGTATTGTTGTTCTATGTAGGCTGTGCAAAATAACAAAGTCATCTCTGCACAGTTGTCAGACTTGACAGAAATGCTGTTCTCATTATTGTATATGGTGTACAACATGTAGAAACGAGAAAAATATTGTACTCACTTACGAAGTATACTCCACCTAGAGTGACTATACTACTGTACAGAACTATGCTGTAAGAAATGAATGTAATCATGCAGATCTCTAATACGTATATAGTTTCAAAAATGTATTAGGTCTTAAAGAAATTTAAAGTTTTGCTGTCTTTATCAGTTATTAATTTTACTAAATATATTTTTACAGCTCATTTATAAACTCAATAAGTTTATAACAAACTCAATAAATTTATTTACTTTTTTAATCTTATTCACCAATTTTGTTTACTACGTATTGAAATTTTTTCAAACCAATTTCTTACACAGACATTTTCAAAACATGAAGGAGAACAGCCCTTTAATTCTTTAGAAAAAATTTGTGCAGGCGAATCATCAATTTATTAATTTCCCAAGCTTGTTGTTTACGTAATTTGCAATATCGAATGTCGCAAAGAAAGGCACTGATACCTGGAGAATAATTTCCAGTGGAGTTCGATGCAATTTTTTGATTGAGAAAGGTAGCTGACAAATATTGAACCCTTTTGCTCATACAGGCAGAAAACCGTAAAACACATTTTTTGCAAACGCAACCCTTTAACGCAGGCAGAACGAGTAGTTGCTGAAGCTGGATTTTCACATAACTCTTATGGTGCCAAAATTTGCAGCAGCAGACGTCATTAAGACACCATTTATCATTGATTTCCGTTATAGCATTTGCAGTAAAAGAGTCTTATTTTTTAATGCTATTTCCAATTTTTCGGAAATCTGAAACATTTAATGGACATCAGAAACGTAACCCCTTAAAGAAATGATCAATAGTTTGTGCAAAGAATTTTTGTGCCAGAAACTTGAACGCGGGATAATCAATCAGGAAACAATATCGCTCACGTTACAAGCTGCGAACAGAAAGTCTTATGATTTTGTGGAAAATGTGATTTCACTTTTAGTTATAGCCATACCTCTTAAATACTATTAACCAAGTGATCAACATAACATGACCTCTTGGCTAGCAGGCTGTCAACATACAAGAGCTGACCAAGTCTTTTCATATATAATCCTCTTTATTGCTTTATTAGTACATTTAAATCCATCGCAGAATCCAAACAGCTCGAAAAATTTATGTGAAAATGTGAGAAAATTTAAAGGCAAGACAAGTTTCATACAGAGAACAACCCCTCAGTCTGAAGACCAGCTGATCATAGACCGACGATTTTCAGCCATATCATCATCATCATCAATATCATTTAACCTAATGGACCCTGACCTTGGGCAGCTGCACTAAGTTGTGGCAAAAGTGTCCTCGCGCTCGACTGGCTCCGCTAAAGGGTCCTTTTCCTATTTTTATTTAATTTTCGTTGAGGCAAAATATCATGCCCTTGAATAGGGGTTGGGTCCCTACAAAATCTTTGCTAAAAAATCTTGTCTGCGCTTCAGTCTTTTGCAATTTGTCCAAACAAATATAAATCAAAGTTCCCAAAGACAATGTGCTGGGAATACTTTCGTATCGTCAAATGTTTGCTTAGACTTTTTGAATGTCAATCACCATATATAGCATTAAATAATGTTTTAATTGATTCTTCAACCAGTGGAAATTTTCATCATAAATTTCAGCCAGCGAAATAAGGCAGTTAATTGGCATATGAGTTGAGTGCCGGTGACGCCCCATTTTGGCTCTCAATTTGCATAAATTGGACCCACTAGAGCAGGATATTCATTAATATTGCCTGAACCAGTTGTGTTCACAGGCTGGCAATTAAAGAGGGAATTTGTATTCTTAAATAATGTGTAAGCTTCCTCTAATTAATGTCGTGTTCTTTTACAAGAAATAAATTTAAGGGAATTGGAAAAGTTATTTTATACGGAAGAGGACTTTCGATACCTAATGATATATTGTTCTTTGTAAGAAATTTTTAATTGAAAATTGGTCCAACAGTTGAGTAACTTTAATTAAATTTGTAATCATTATTATTTTTCCAGTTTTTCAGTCTAAATAATAATGACTTTAAAGGGAAAATTTAATTTTAATTCTAAAGAAATATAAATATAATCACATGTTTCATTTTAAACTATTTTATTCATTCCATGCAGAAATTTGGTTTTGTCCTTCGTTTTACAGAATGGGTTATATTTTCCTGTCCTGAATCTGACAATTATATTTTTCTCACTTCGTTTTGACATAAACTCAAGCAAGCTGAAACCAAAATTTTTAAAAAAGACAAAAAAGAAAGAAAAACGTGAAAATAAACGTGCTTCAATCATGATATCCTGTTGTACATGATCGTTGTGTCGGCGTTGTGCGGCTCATTGCGCAACTGCCAAAATGCCGACGATTTTTCCATAGAAAATAGAAATTCATTTGTATTGAAAATGCTCAACAAATAAAATAGAGAAAACCAATCCTCCCTCAATTGGAAGCCAAGCTCCTAGCAAGATGTTTCTCAACGGTCTATTTGTCGAAGCATGCGGGGTAATCCTTTTTTGTAAGGACACGTCTGTGTTTGTGCGTAGTTGAAAGGATTGCGTTGTAAAAAAAAGGGAGAAAATGTGGAACAAATATCTTGGCATACGCGTATCTCCGGCTGGTACGCAATTTTTAGGCAAAGGGTCTTCGAAAAAGCAGCTGAATATCAACATGACGAACTGTAGAAATGCACTCGAAGGATGGGGCAACGTATCTTATACTGTTTGTTGAGACGATATAATAAGATTATAGTTTCATATTTTCCTTTTCACATTTTTTTTTGCATTAAAGTTGCAGCAGAGTTTAGAGACTATCAGCTGACCGAAGCAACCAAAAGAGTATTCGCCGAGGGTTGCAAAAACAAAATTAAAAAATAACTTTCCCTATTCGCAAACCCTTTCGATGCTTGATCAGTATCCACCTTTACGCCCGACTTAACTTCTCAAATTCCTGCAAGACCTAGCAATATATTAAATCAACTAAGAAATCAGATACACACTCCGACCGATCTCACTTTTCAGTCATATATATATATATATATATATACATACATATATATATATATACATACATATATATATATATATATATATATATATATATATATATATATATATATATATATATATATATATATTATATAATTTTATAATTCTAATTAAATTAATTTATGATTTTTTGTTTTATTTCGGAATTGTATTATTTTGGGCCGTTATTCTCGATTAAGAATATGCATGTGTCTGAACTTAATGGGGTCGAAGAATCCTTTTGCAGAATACATTGGCAAAACTATCGCATAGCACACCACGATATCATTAATTTTAATATTGTCATTACTTTTTACAAAAACCCTAAAAAATCTATTAATTTGTCTTGGAAAACGTAAAAGGAACTCGTGAGAAAGTTGTTGCGCACGTAACTTGAAGCCTCTCTAATGATTGTTCAGACCAACTTTGAGAAACTCAGTCATCAATCAAGTTGGACAGTCGTTGAAAAGGAAAATTTTTATAAGAAATTATATGTCCAAATTTTTTGAGTTTGCGTTTTTTTCGCTGAATATCGAAAAAATGTTCAATAAAATTTCAACTATTGATTTTCCAATTCATTTTTCTAGTGTATCGAAAAATCAGCTGCCATTAAAAAAACGAACAATTTTTACAACCCTACGATGGGTAATATCATCAATAAATTATGTAAATTTTTGCCATGCGGACCTGATGTCGAAAAAACATTTAACAAATATTTGCATAATTTTGGCATAGCCGACTCTTTATGGAGGTGCCAGGCAGCCGGCTTTCCTGCGATAGCCAGTGTTATGCAAATCGACCTTGCGATGAGGGAGTTTGGCTTGTCATCCTGCGTACACAAACTGCATAGACTTTAATGCAAATCTGTAAAAAAAAAATTACGCAGTTCGGTTCACGAGGGGCCGAAGTCGAGCAGCCGACATCGATTGATTTCGTATTCCTAGGAGCGAGTGAGAGAGGAATGTGAATTGGAACTATTTGATGGTTTGCTGCTTGGTTGGTGAATTGAGATTTAAGTGGATTTATCAATTGAATGACATGGCAGGAAGAAAGGCCAAGTAGCTATGATCTGCATACGTATGTGCCTAGCTATTG
Source organism: Drosophila meridionalis (assembly GCA_035045145.1). NCBI lineage: Eukaryota > Metazoa > Arthropoda > Insecta > Diptera > Drosophilidae > Drosophila > Drosophila meridionalis. Next base: position 13,376,727 of record JAWNPG010000037.1, on the reverse strand, counting down.
ATTACAAAAAAGGTTGCACGGAAAATCGCAACTGAGAAAGTGAACAACTGGAGGAAATCTGCATGAAAATGAGCACAAAAGGCCAAAACTCAATGTATACCCAATGTGAATATAGCCCAGCTATATTTTAATTTGTATTCCAGTTTGAGTTCTCATTCATTCAATTTATTTGATATCAGAAAGAGAGTGAAAGAGAGAGAGAGAGAGAGAGAGAGAGAGAGAGAGAGGCGAGAGAACGAGAGTGTATGTTCTATATTCAGTTACAAATGCTTGCAAATTGAAAACTTTTGTGTTTTGGCTTTTGTCTGTCAATCCGAGCGGCAATTGCTTCACTTGTGAAGCGACAATTATTATTTGGAGGTATGTGTACCTGACAAGGGTCTGAATTAGCATTACATTAGAGCATCTAACGATAAAATGGAAGCAGTGCTTTAATAAGTAAAGAAAGGAGTTAAGAGCGAGTCCAAAATACAAATATAGAAAAGCGATACAAAGTTATCAAGGTTAATTTTTAATTTGACACATACTTTTATATATTTATATATATATATATATATATATATATATATATATATATATATATATATATATATATATATATATATATATATATATATATATATAGTTATATATATATCTATATAACTAATCTAACTCCTTTCTTTACTTATATAAATATATATTTATATATATATTATATATTTATATATACATAAGAATTAATTTACCTAATAACGACTATTGCCTGTGGCATCTTTGTTTGTGTATATAAAATTTATTGAATATTCAAGAAAAGGGATGCTTCATGAGGAAATGGCTTCAGGACACACTCAACGATTAGGGGATAGTTATCCCAAATGCATAGCTATTTTGTGTATTTCCTTCTTTATTTTGTGATCCTTTGTTTTGGGGTGCGTGTGGCCTCAGATTTATTGCCTGAACTAAGTCTTTCAACGTTTACTTCCGAACATTTAAGAGCGACTTTTTTCTTGAGACTATATATGGATTCGCTGGCATTTGCGGACCCAGCGATCTAAGAATACTCTATTTGGTCAACATCATTGACCCTTGACGAATAGATTGTTTGTCACTTTGCATAAGCACGAGGATTTTTAAGGATGTCAATAATCAAGGAGATGAGTGATGGCATCTTTCACCATCACGGCATCCTAAATTATAATGTAAATGTGCGAACAGCATTCGGACGGAAATTGAAGGCAACACGATGGCCATCTGAGTGGCCAATAATAAAATTGACACGCGCCTTCGTCATTAAATCATTTAATTCTGCTTAAGGCTCAAAAACCAGTTAACCTACTGACCAAAGGGGAAAAGGGTTGGTCATCGCGCTGGTCATCGCGCTGGTCAGTTTAACTCGACGTAGAGCACGCGAGCTCCGAATTCCTAAATGTTGCCGCATCTCGAGTAGGTCATATATGTTGTGCCTATTCGATCTCATGTTCCCCTTTGCCTTTTTGATTGTGTCTGTGACTGTGGGTTTGGAAAAGATTGCCCAACGAATTTTTTGAGAAATGTTCGGTAATTTGAGAACAAGCATGGGTCGAAGTTTAGGTTCAGCAAAATGCTGATCTCCAGGAACGCCAAAGCTAAGTATTAGGTTGGAAAAATGCTGCAATGCATTTTAGAATTAGGATAGATAATGTCAAGATAATTGGAATGTATGACCGCAGGAGAACTCGTTGAGCTACCATTGGGCAAGGGTTCTGCTCGGGCAAGAAAAATTATAATTTATGCTCAACCACCACTCCAGGATTAGGAGCAACTGTCAGGAACCATTACCTAGGTGCTCTCAGTCACAAAGGTGATGCTGTTGATGTTGCTGACCAGATCTCGCAATGGACCGTCATATGCCGTATTCTTCAAAAGGGTTCACCCTTTTTATAGCTGAAATTTTCTTCGCGGTCTTTCGAAAAATTAATGCGAGTGTCCAAACCGGTTTCTCCGTGTGAGATTACAAGCATTTGAATTCGTGGGCATCAGTTCGTCCGGTTTTTAGGCAAGGAAGGCGTTCTTTCAACCTTTCAACCCTTTTGTTGTTGAAAGAGGATGCGCAAAAGCAAATAAAATTGCAGCTTTCGCTTCAGTGTGTTTTGCCCAGAGACCGGGGATTAGATGGGAAAAGAAATTCTCAAGTTTTTTATTTCAACTCCCATGGATAGAATTAAAGCAACCGTTACAAAAATGGGCCGAGCGTAGGTATCTTTATCCCTTACCAAATAGCAGTAGCTTGACCTGCTGACCACCGTAATTTGTACGAATTGTCCTGCCACGCGATCAAAGGATGACCACAATATTTGCACCCTTGAAAAAACCTGTTTGATCGCTTGACCAGTAACAAAAGGCGAAGCGTGTGGCCAATATTCTTTAAGGGCTTTAACACGTGCTGATCATTGGTCAAGCAGAGGTTGCCTGTCTCATCCCTCAATGTCCAATCCACTCCTTAGAGATAATCTGCAACTTTACGCCGCTTGTCTTGATTGTTGTCCGAGCTGCACGCGTGTCTTTAACGAAATTAAGATCTTAGTCTCATTCACAGTCTCAGCAGGCATTCATGACCGAAACAAAGTTGAGGGTCAGAGTAAACAAAGCATTTTCATGCAAAATTTGGCATAATTTCCAACGGATATATTGAAATGATCAGAGTAAGGGCTCCGGCGAAGATCTTTATATCTATTTCCAGGGGTAAAAATTGAGGCAATAAATCTGTGGCTAAATGTTTCCCAAAACAAAGAATCACAAAAAGGAAAATAAAAGCAAAATTTCGATGCATTTGAGATAAGTTATTTCCGAGAGCTGCAGTGGGTCCCAAGCCCACTTCCTCGTGAAGCACCCCTCCGCTTGAATATTCAGACATTCCTATGCGTTTGCATAAATTGTGTGCACAAGACAAAAGATGCCGCAGGCAATTGTCGTAATTAGGAAAATGATTTCCAACTTTTCTTTTTTTCTCACGTTTTAAAAGTCGGAATATATATATATATATATATATATATATATATATATATATATATATATATATATATATATATATATATATATATATATATATATATATAGATATATATTATTGTAGAAATTGACGTCATACAAATCACTTTATAATTAAACTAAATGCAATCCTTCGAACTAAAACGCTTCCAATGATAAAAGAAAATCTCAAACGCGATATATATATATATATATATATATATATATATATATATATATATATATATATATATATATATATATATATATATATTAAAAGAAAAACCCAAACGCGTTTCAATTGGTCAAAGTTGTAACTCGATATGGGAACACACACTCTCTTTCTCTGTCTTGCTCTCTCTCTCTCTCCTTTTGACATATGCAAATTTTCAGAAAACTAAAATTAAATCACAAAAAGATTTTAAAACAGAAATTCAAATTTAAACAGAAATATGTTATTATGCTTAGTTGAACTCAGCTGTGTAGTTGCGATTTATCGCGGAACCTCTTTCGTTATTAAAAGTCTGTTGTGTAATGAAATCATTGTCAGAACTGGCCACATGGCCATGTCATTCAATTATGCCAACAATTCGTAAATCCGCTTCAATCTCAATTCGCCAACCAAGTGACAAACCATGAAAAAATTCAATTTAAATTCAATCCGAAATCAAAATCAATCGGTGTTTGTAGTTCGATTTCCTCCCCTCGCCAATTGATTTGCATGGCAAAGGTTTGCCTATGCTTTTCCATTCACTGATATTTTACTAATTTGCATACATTTTCACACGACGCGCGTGCGCAGGATGATGAGGTAAAGGTAACCCTCCTCCTCGTTTGTCGTTCGACACAGGTCGATTTGCATAACACGGACTGCTGGGTGGTATTGATCCTGTTCTTATTTCTGGCTTTGCTTTTTCGTGCTGGCTGCCTGTGCGCCCGCTTCCGCTAGAGGCTAAATTGTCACGTCTGCGCCAAAATTATGCAAATCGTTCTGTGTGCCAATATTTTACAACAATAATTTATGCAAACTACACTGAAAAGGATTTTCTGCGCGCATGCCCAACGGATGTTACATGTCGTGCTCTTCGACGACCTTTTTGCTAACGGTTTACTCTTGTTTCGTATTTTCGCAACGTTTTTTATATGCAAATTTTTGCTGCCGTTGCTTATGAAAACTTTTGGCATTTTAATTGTGTTTTTTTCGTTATTGTAATGCAGATATTTTTCTTCGATTGTAATTTAAAATATTTCATTTTTATTTTATCCTTTTGCATTTGAATGCCAAATCGATGGGAATCGCAGCTGTACCAATAGATGCCGCGCATTTTTAGAATTACGATCGACTTGATATAACGTTTTTATAAAAGTTTTCTTAATTCTAAATGCTAAGATGCAGGCTTTTTTCATTATATCTATGGAGAGCCAAATCTAGAGACTTGTGCTTTGGCAAATGCTCACATATGTATGCTATTAATAAGTTGTGCAAGTTTGATGCAGTTAGTCCATCGCTAGGAAAAGTTATTAAACAATTAAGTTCCCATAGTAATGCTATGGCGCAGTCGCTGCGTCAACTGCGCAGTTGGCAGAGCGCGAGCTTATGCGTGTGTGCATATGTGTGTGTATGTGTTGTTTATATAGGATGATTTGGAATTTGGTTCTTCACAGAGCTCAGGGTATCTGCTGGTCGAGCAGTCTCGACTAGAGCACTCTTACTTGTTTTTTTTTTTTTTTTTTTTTTCATTTGAATACTGAATCGATGATTATAATAGATAGTAAATATAATAGTTTTAACGACACTATATTAAATATTTTTATAGCGGAAATTAAAGTTTTATGTCATTAACACCTTCTATAAACTTGAACTTTTTGCTATCTAATATTACTCAAAGTTTGAAAACTTAATATTTGTGTTAATTATATACAATAAAATATTTATTTTTTTTATTCGATTTTTCTTTACTGTATCCAACTCAATTTATTTAATTTCAATCCTCTCTTATCGCATTCTTTTACATATCTCCAGAGGGGAAATTCCTCAACAACCGTTGGTGATTTCAATGGCATATTTTTACTTAAAAAACTCGTTTTTTTTTTTTTATTTACATCAGTGCTAGCATTTTATTGGTCGACAGGAAAAAACAGAAAAAAACTCCAAAGTAGTCGGACCGCGACTTCATTTCCACACAATTTTCATATAACTGAGCCCGAAATAAACTAAGGGTTGTCCGCTCTTAGCCACCACCTCGATAAGCAGCGCTCTCTCATTTTTTAAGAGAAGGTTAGATCAGAGAGACAAAAAGAGAGAAAGAGAGAGAGAGAGATAGAGGGAGAGAGAGAGAGAGAGAGAGAGCGAATAGATCAGTTTTTTAAGAGAATCTCGTCGTGTTTTTTACAAACACTTGAGAGAGGGTTGCTGCTAGGAATTTGTACACCATTTTTGCTATATTAGCAAGTTGTCACGGAAGAGTTGAAACAGTTTGAGCTGAGCAGCTGAACTTTAAGTATCGCCTGAGAAGTGCTACAACTATCTCAGATCGTGCTCAGCGTCTAAAAAGTGTGCTATGAAAAATCTGAGAAAGCCTTGTGAACCAAGAATTTTTTAAGAAAATATAAATTAATCATATTCTGTGCTGTGTTACCAACATAAAAGTGATAAAAAAATGTCCAATCAAATGGAATTTATGATGCAGCTTTATATGATGAACTTGTTGCAACAACAACAACAGCAGCAGCAGCTACAACAACAACAACAACAACAACAACAACAACAACAACAACAACAACAACAACAACAACAACTTCAGCATCAACAGCAACCACTGCAACAACAACTGCTGTCCAACTTAGCATACACCCAACAAGAGGATATTAGCAGCAGCACATGCTTGGAACAGCAGCAACAACAGAAGACAAAAATGCAAAAACGACGAAATTCGCAAAACTCGAACTGTAGTAGTAGCCGTAGTTGTAGTCCCAATAGTAATTTGAATGCTTTATCACAACAACAATATGAGCAATATGCTGCAACACTCGCAACACCCTCAACACCTAACAATGCGAATGCAAACCCAATTTTTGCTTACCAGATGCCACAAATGTTGCTGGGCACTTTACCTCTCTCTTTACCTCCACTAACACGATATATGTTGCAACAACAGCAGCAGCAGCAGCAGCAACAGCAGCAGCATTTGCTGGCAACTACATCATCAAACCTGTTACTAACCCCCAACACACCCAGCGCTCTGAAAAGTGAACAGCTTACCAATAACTTTTTGCAATCCTCCACAGTGACATCGACGCCAAATGATCAAGCAGCAGCAACATTTGCAACAGCAGCAACATGTGCAACAACAGCAGCAGCAGCTACTAGTGTCCTTTCGGCAGTCACCGTCAAATATGAGAAGGATATCGAAGATGAGGATGACAAACCATTGTCTACCTTGAACAGCTGCAATTCCTCGGGGTTGGCCAGCACCAAAGATGCGAGCACCAGTGCCAGCACCGAGAAACTGCTCCTGATATCGGGCGTACAGCCGCTGGAGAGTTCGATCACCACTGATAGCAACGACTCACCCAGCATGGTAAGTGCTCTACTTTAAATTAATATTCCAAAGGAATACTATAATTTTATAATTGTAATTTTAAAAAACTGTGCTGTGATGATATGTAATACACATAGTTATTATTTCTATGTGTTATTTCTTACAAATATTTTAAATTTCCAGATCTTAGTAATTTTGTAATAAAATAAAATATTTACAAGATTATATTAATTACTTAATATTAATTCGTAATTATATATATAATAAATAACGATGGTAGGCCTCCTAGAGTTTACTATCTAGGTCTGAATGCACACATTCTTTAGCTTAGATTTAATCCTAATACCGTAACATTCATATGTGTGTATGTATGTATAACAAATGTGTAGAATGATTTGATATTTTGCTCTTCACAGGGCACAGGGTATCTCCTAGTCGAGCAGTCTCGACTAGAGCACTCTTACTTATTTAGATATAATTTTCTTTTGATATCTATAGAAGCAAAATATACTCAATAATTTCCTTGCTCTTTTGAGACATTTAGATTATATACATATATATGTATAAACTCCCACGCTGTCTGTAATTCGAGCGTTCTTTGTTCGAAAAAAAAAGCAAAATAAATCTTTGTAGCATTTGCAAGTTTAATGTAAACAACAGCGACACAATTCCAAGGAAATCAAACAGCTGCTGTGTGTGGGCAAAATAAGCTCCTTAGCCATGCAGCTGGCTATTGCTACTGGGCTTTGGCACCAAGCAGTCTGAGTTGTTTGAAAATATTATGATTATTTAATAATTCGCTGTCTCTGTTCTATGTAATGCAGTACACACCCGTTAAGCAGCCGGCGGACTCCTCCTACAATGCCGTCACTAGCATAGACAACGAGAGCACGTTGAGCACGCCTCAGGGACAAAACAACTCGATACTGACGCCGCCGCCGTCGAGTGATCAGAGCAGGGGCATTGTTAGTCTAACCACAGCCAGCAGTCTAGATGCCTTTCTGCAGAATGAGGAGAATCTTAAAAATCTCCGCAAGGTATCCTCGTATTTGGAGTGTGAGAACACACTCTGTCGGCAAGAGACTCTGCGAGATCATTTCCACTGTTACGACGAGCCCTGCCAGGGAAAAATTCTCAGTAAGAAGGATGACATCATACGGCATCTAAAGTGGCACAAGAAGCGAAAGGAGAGCTTCAAGCTGGGCTTTGCCCGGTTCTCCTCCGCAGACGACTGTGCGCCCACATATGGCGAGGGATGCATCTACAATTGGAAGCAGACACACTACCATTGCGTTTATGAACACTGCCCCAAAGTTTATGTGAGTACTAGCGATGTGCAGATGCATGCCAACTTCCATCGTAAGGACTCGGAGATTGTAAACGAGGGGTTTCGACGCTTTCGCGCTCATGAAAATTGTCGCATCACGGATTGTCCTTTCTATGGCAAAAAGATATCACACTACCATTGCTGTCGCGAGGGCTGCACTCACACTTTCAAGAATAAGGCCGATATGGGTAAGGCATTCAACAGATACATCAAGTATACTACTAGTATATGTATGTACAATCTTTATTTTATTCTCATCCAAAAGATAAGCACAAGACTTATCATTTGAAAGATTACCAGCTTACGCAGGATGGTTTCAAGAAGATACTAAAAACAGAGGTGTGTCCTTTCGAGTACTGCAAGTTCTCCACAGTCTGTAATCACATCCACTGCGTGCGTGAGAGCTGCAACTACATATTGCATTCGAGCAGCCAAATGATAAGTCATAAGCGCAAGCACGATCGCCAGGACGGCGAGCAGGCGTATCAGCAGCTTAAGAGTAAACAAGATGACAGTTTGGAGGACAGAATCTCGTTGGAGTCCACACCGGTGCCGTCCAGTATTACCAATAGCCAGTCTGTCTATGCGAACAATAATAGTTCCACTTCGACGCCGCTATCCTCTCTATCTGCCGAACACTTTTTGGCACGCAAGCGCGGTCGACCGCCCAAAAAAATGGTAAGTTCTGTACAGGAATCCGCGTCACTTTATTTTTGATTTTCTTACCTTTCTTACAGCAACTGCCTGCAGATGCTCAACATACAGAGGCAAAGCGAGTTAAACTCGATGAGCCTGATAACCATCCATCGCAACAGGCTCCAACAAGTCCGTTTCAGTCTCCAGCCAACAACAATATTATAAGTAGTGCGCTCTTCCCCAATTTGATGCCCAGTTTTACAGCTGGTGCCACAGATACCACGGCTCCAAATTTCCAGCTCACGCATTTGATGGCTCTCTTCCAGCTGCAGAATCCGCTCTTCTATCAGAACCTGTATCCAGGTGCTGCGGCTGCCAATATGGCCTTGGTTCCACAAAACCCGTCCATATTTAACAATTTGGCAGCCTTCAGCGCTGCGGCTGCTGCGGCAGCAGCGGGCGTGCATCAGCCAAAGAGTGAGTTCAGCATTAAGCGAGAGTTCAAAGACTAAACGGAAACGTCCTAGCACTTAGGAGATGTCGTATATAATTATGTGTTTATATGTATATATAGTTAGAATTAGTTACATAGGAGACTGATTGAATAGGAGAATTTTAGGATTAGACAGGCTTTAAGCAAGGTTTTTAGCCAAGGGGCTCAGAACAGATTTTAATACATCGGCAGGATGAAAAGCCAACTCAGCTACATTTTATCTAGCTTGTAAGCGCCAACAAAGTGTTGCTGAATTCGCTTTTGTTAATTTTTTTTTAGCATTAATGCCTTCAAGATTTCAGTTTCTCATAAGTAAGGGAAAAATAAATAAAATTTGAATTTAGTTTAACTAATTACTGTGATGTTTTCCATAGACTCGAGAATATATTTTTAACTTCGAAATAAATGACAAGAAATATTTTAAGCTGTAGCTGTTTCGAAATTGAGATTTTGTTTAAAATTCAATATACCATGCATGCATGTGATATGTTAATAAAAATTAAATGAATAGAAAAATATAATATAATATAATATAATGAAATATATATAAATAATATAATTAAAGGTTTAAAGCTTAAATATTTTATATATATTTATGGGGTGTGGACTCCAGTTTTATATTGCAAATTAATATCTCTCCATAAAATAAAAAACATTATGAGTATAGTTTAATAATTTGTATTCCATTTATTACTGTTTATTATCTTTAACTCATTAACTAAACACAAAATTACTACAGATGAGGTCTGGACGTCCTCTAAAAAATCTCCCAGCTACGCAATTTTAATTAAGCATTAATCTATTTTTTCAATATATAGTTCAATTCATTCTTTTGTTTGCATAGAAGACCGCATATTCAAGCAATTTATGAAGTTGAATCAACGATCAAGAAGAAAGTTCGAAATTAATATAGCTACTATAATGAACACATTCACTCAAAATTTTCAATATGCTCTTGGATTTTTGTAATTTTCTAGTTAATGAACTAATGCAAATAATATAAAAACAATTGTTTATTATTATTATTATTATTTTTTTTTTTCAAAATTTAAGCATGTCTATTATAAATAATTGACTAATACTAAAGAAGTATTAAATTAAACAAGTAAAGCTATTTAAACTCGACATACATCAAGTAAATATGAATTTTAAAGACTTAAACGCAACTAAAGAGACCGAGATTACTAAACAATATTCTTATATGCATCCATATATATAGGTGATATATGGGACCTTAATTCCCACTCAAAGGTTTGCGATACAAAATCGATATATAATGGTTGTTGCAATAGCATTTGTCCAAATCCATGTATAGGTACTAGCATATATGGGTATGTATATATAGAGCTCATATATATTTGTAAATGTATGTATATAACGTTTAGGTAATTTCGGGAGCGATATATCTATTACATATTTATGTATGGTAACAATTTGAGCCCAACATGCAAAATAATGAATTTTCTTGTTGCTTTTGTAGGTTGTTATGTGTATTGCATCTAAGCGCAAACTGAGGTTAACTGTTAAGCTTCTTTTATTGTTGTCGTTATTAGGCATCTAAGGCTGCTTAAGTGTGGGCTCCCGGTAGAGGCCACGCAGCAGCTTGTCAATGAATTAGAGCCGTTAGCTGCGCCCGGTAGTCGCTGCTGTTGTACTTGTTGCTGGTATCTCCAGCTCCACCGTTGGATCCGCGCTGTTTGGTGGCACGCCAGCCAATGTAATGGCACGCATGTGATGTACTGGCCGAATGGACTTGAGCTGTGTGGTGCCCTTGAAACGAACATTAACATCTCCTCCCACCATACTAAGTGGATGCATTCCCGGCTCAGGTTCCCTGCCATCCTGCAGTCCCATGGCGACAGTTGTGGTTAAGATTTGTTCGAGTGGTGTCAACGTGGGAGCTGTGGTTATTGCAATGCTGCCTCCATAGCTCTGCCGCGTGGCTAACGGCGAAAGCGATGTAGGTGTGGTCTTGTAGCCCATGCGACTAAAGATGCTTCCAGCGCTGCTGTTGCTAATGGTGCTGTTGCTGCTTGCGGTACTGGGCGGACTCAGTGGTGTGCCCACGCCCGAGTCCACCTCTAATGGACTTTTTATATTAGCTACAAACTTATCCACATGTTCTGGGAGCTTTAACTCATCCAGTTTCGTTTGCATCGCGCTTCTTGCGCTAGTATTGTCTAGAAGCCGATTTGGACGCGTTGGTGGTATTGGCGAGACAGAGTTAGGGTGGAATTCGGGATGACCATTGCTGTGTGCGTTACGCTGCTGTTGCAGTTGCTGTTGCTGGTGGCGCAGTTGCTCAAAAAAAGGTGTCTTCTCCCTCTTCTGCTTTTGTGGCGAACCATGTTCGTCTTTTTCGCTCAGCTCTTCGAGCACCTTTAGTGGAAACCCCAAGTGACTGTTGACCGAAACGGATTTTCCAATTTTACGTTCGGCAAAGATGGGCTTGCGTCGCTGTCGCTCCAGATCGTCCAATTGCTGCAGCATCCGTCTAACCTCGCTAGGCAGTTCCAATTCCGGATTGTAGTCGACCAGTTGTCCAATATAACGACCGAGGGTTTGTATTGTCAGTTCCAGAGACTGCACTTGTGATTGCAGTGTCGATATTTGCGTTTGCTGCGAAGAGCGTGTCATCTCCAGCTGTGCAATGGATGATTGAGCGAACTGAAAAATAAACAAAACTATTATTATGCAAACATTAGGTAATTACAGTTTCAGGTACTCGCCTGCAGTTGCTGCTCAAGATGCTGATTGAGTGACTTCTCTCTATTCAACATTTCCAGATGATGGTTTGTTGTAGTTATTTCTTCCTGCAGCACATTGTACTCCACATTGTACTCGGCTAATTGTTTTCCAATATCAAGTGAAAACACAATTTTCATGATTTGCTCCATGCAGTGCACCTCAATTTTGGGCACCATCGATTTTAAATAATCCATGATCTCCTCGAAGTTATTGCGCGACAGCAGCTGTTCGTTGTGTACAGAGAGCAACGCAATAGCAAACTTAAAAATAACATCAGAGGACTCAAGAAAAACCAAATCAAAAACGCGTGCTACAAAGCCCAATGGAAACTGTGAGCTAAATACGGTAAGGATCCACGGTGCTGCATATAAAGTGGGCGAGACATCGTTCTGATCCAGCCACATATACAGGTCGGGCAGGTGATCTTTGACCAGACGAGACAGCTGATACAGCTGCAGCTGAAACTTTTTCATATCCGGCAGGTATTTAGTGCGCATGTTGCGACAGAACATCAGGTGCTTTAGCAACTGAAAAGCATTTGCCTCATCACACTGCGAGGTAAGGGTAAGCATTAGTAAATTATAGTAAAAGGCTTTACGAGGATATACCCACATGTAACAACAGCACGCCACAAATAAAGCCAAGACCTTGACAGTAGCCCAGTTCCGGATCGAGTATGGAGTAAGCCTTCAGCAGATTGAACAGCGACAATTGACCAAGCCCAAGCGGATCCTTGTAGAACTGATGATTGGGAAACGTGCGTCCCAGGTCAATGAATATCGCATGCTGATGCTCGGTTAACTGCTTGAGCAGCGTATGATACGGCGTGTTGTAGTTTGGAAATCGTTTCGTATCCACTGGCGCCATGTTCATAGAATACTGCTCGGCCAAAAATGTCCACACGTCACCCCGCTTGGACCGTGGCACTCCAGTACGTATTGCATGACGCAGCACTTTAGGATCTTTTTTGTTGCCAATTTGCATAGAGTTTCGTTCAATGATTTGTTCCCAGCGTTCGATCAGTTGCTTGTCGCATGGCACAATCTCCTCATAGTCCAGCTTGATGCGCTTTAACTCATTTTCATTCTGACGTGCTTGTAGCATGGCATTTTCCGTTTCCATTCGGTTCAGCATAATGGTTTGTCTAATAGCCGTGCGCCACAGCTCTCGCAGCTCGAATGTCTCGCGCTTTCCACGCTTGACAGCTGAAAAGATCATGAATATTAGATTGAAAAATTTACATTGTTGTAGATCACGCTTACGTTTCCGCATGGGCGACAGAAATTCGGTGGGCGCCTCGCTGTCCAAAGCCTTGGACGGAGTAACTACGCTATTGAGTATGGCCTGCCGCCATGAGCCCTGATGTGTTTCAGCTTCCTTCGGACTATTACCCACTTTGATAAAGCTGCAAGTAAGGATTATTAAAGGTATGTCCTACTAAATATCAACTCTTAGAGATACTCCGGAGCTACTTACATGTCCATCATTGGGCTTTTGAGGTGATCGGCGCTGGGTTTATTGCTGGGACTGGCCCCCACAGTACTCGCGCGTGAACGAAAGCCCGGGAGCGAGGCTTCGGAGCCCAGGGGATCTGCAGATCCTTCACGTATTTCGTGCAGATTGTGTGGGGGGAGGGAAATGTCATCCTTGGACGGCTTTCGTTTGAGAAGGTTGTCAAATGAGTTTGTCAGCGAGCGTTTTGCCTTCATGAAGATGGTGCTACCGCCCAAATACTGATTGAGAAATTCAGAACGATTCTCAGCGGTATCGTGGACATGTCGTTGCTGTCTTGACTCGCAATGTGCGCGTAACAGCATCATTAGGAACTGGTTCTGTTCAGAGACAGCGCAGTTTGTTTTCTCGGAGCCGTAGTACTTGGCGCAGACCATATCGTACTCATCAGCGCTCAGCGTGGCAATGTGACGCCAGATGGCCGTCTGCGTCTTCTTTTCGGATAGCCCCTCCACATCAGTGCAAAGCTTGTGATACCAAAGCATTGGACAATGTTCGCAGCTGAAGATCTGCATCTCATGTTTCTTCTTCTGTTCGGCGCAGGTATCAAAAGCCTGGGCAATGGCTGCTACGATGTCATCACACACGTGCTCTGACTGGCACTTAAAAACGTAGCCAATGTAGCCCTCGCTGTTCACCTCACGGCAGATGATGCCGAAATGATCCAGGGACTTCTGCCCATGCACACAGCTGGCCACATCCTTGAAGTCCTTATAGAGCAGCACTTGCTTGCGATCCGGTGAGATGAGCCTCAAGTCACTGCGACCCACCAAGAAGACCATCGTGCGATTCTGTTCTGCATAGGGTGGTATGCAGCCCTGCGAAGCAGAGCGATCTCGCATCTTGGGGACACTGTAAATGAATTTTTACGATTACCTAAGTGTCCACTTGGGGAATGTATCAATATTGTATAAGCATGGCATGCAAAAGGAAAGAAAAACATAACAAAAATGGAACACAGACAATAAATATAATAACAGGCAACATAATTCAATGTCTGGAAAAAATAATTTAATAGACAACTTAATATGTGTGCGCTTTGGGCTAGGACGCCACTTACTTCTCCAGCGCATAGTGTTGATGCAACTGATTAGAGTCAGCTGCTGTTGAGGTTGTTACCAGACCAGCAACTTCATCGTGCTCATTAGATTCTGTGGGCTGTTTGTTTAAAAGGACATTGGGTGCCTCCTCTTGCTGACTAGTATCCTCCTCCGTGCTGCTTACGATTTTTTTATTAAGTTTTTAGTTATGGTATATAGTATAATGGGTAAATAAGTTACAGAAAATATTTGTTAAATCAGTTACACTTACATCTGTTTTTGGCCCAACTCCAGTTGGCTTTGACCGCGCTGCAGGGCATGTTTTGGTGGCGATTTGTTGTTTTTATTGGAGTCTAATGGTTGTGGTATTGCATCCAGCTCAACGCCCGTTAGCTGGAGCTGTGGTTTCGCCGGGGCTTCAAGTTCTTCCTCGTCCTCCTCCTTAAGCTCTTGACTTTTTAGAATCCCTACTCCACTCTTGGCCTCAATTCCAATACCACCTTCACTATTCAGGGACATCTTGCGATTCTGCATGATCCGCAAACGTTGCGCATCGTAGGCCTTAAATTTGGGTAGGGCGTCGTCAATAAAGGTGTTGGGGACGCGTTTCTGTGAGACGCGTATTTTGCCCACATACATAACCTCAAAGAAGTGCGTGTGATTTGGCGAAATATCCGCAAGCAGCGATAGATTACTTTGTGCCGACGTGGATGTGGGAATGTTTACAGTGCCCGATGAGTTGCTCAACCCATGAGTATACGACTTTGATGATTTCATCTGGGAGCTCACTAGATTGGGACTAGCATCGTGTTGGGCACTGCGCATCGCCTCGCTCATCTTTAAATTTGTCGCCGGAGTGGCATGTAGACCATTCAGTGATCCATGAGCGCTACCCCCAGCTCCAGCAATCAATGTTTGCGGAATGCTGCCCACAGAGCCCCCAAGCGTGTGCGCCGGATCCCGCATCTGATGCATCAGCTCTGCCATCTGTAAAGACATCCATACATCCAGAATAAATACATTAAAAGAGCTTTAGTTGCAACATGGCGCTTACAGGAAAACATGCGGTAAGTTAAAAACAAGTAAGATTGCTCTAGACAAGACTGCTCGACTAGTACATACCCTAAACCCTGTGAAGAGCAAATATTCCAATCATTCTACACTTCTTTTGTGTATACTTTCAAAAAATCTATCTGCGAGCACATATGCGTGCTGGCATAAGCAAGCGCTCTGCTAACAGTGAGGTTGTTGCTATGAGAGCTTAATTGTTAATTAAATTTTCTTAGCGATAGACTATCTTCATCAAACTTTTACAACTAATTAATGACATTCACATGTGTGTATTAGCCAAAGCATAAGTCTCCAGTATTTGAAATATTTTTTGAAAATTGCCGGCGAAGGCGCTCAACATTCAACATTTCCACAACACCACTATCATTGCTTTTCATACCGAAATCTCCAAAACTAATAACTATGTTTGCTTGGTGAGGTTTTGAGCTTTAGCTCTCACCAGTTTTCGGTCTTGCATTCCATTCAATTTTATGAGGATTGTTTTTATTATACTCTGAACCCATTGAAAATGGGAAATCAGGGTATAATGGTTTTATGTTCTTGATGTACGCGACAAGAGCCAATATTCTAATCATTCTACGTATACATACACACATATGCACACACGCATAGGCACGCGCTCTGCTAACTGCACATTTGACGCAGCGACTGAGCTTGGGCTGCAGTGTGGGCATTACTATGGGAATTTAATCGTTGAATAACTTATCTTTGAGATAGACTGTTTTCATCAAGATTTTAGAAGTTATTAATGACATTCAAATGTGTGTATTTTCCAAATCACTAGTCTCTAGTATTTGAAGTATTTTTTTTGCGAAATGGGGGTGAAGGGGGCGTGGTATCTAAAATCCAGAGATTACTTAATTTCCGTACTACACAGCAACTTTGAAATCGCTATCCTCCATGATGTACATACAAACAATTTTAATACACCAAAATGCCGATAAAATAATTAGATGATAAAAATTTACAAACCAAATTTATAAACTAAACTTATAAACTAAAAATAAAAATTTATAATCTTGTACTGCGTACACGAGTATTCATATAAAAATTCTAGTCTCTAGCATATGTTCGTTCGAAGATCTCAGCGTTCACACGGACAGACGGACAGGGCTATATTATCTTGTCGCGCTGATCAAGAATATATACTCTTTAAGGGGAGCGGCACGCCTCCTATTGCCTGTTAAATACATTTTCATAAAACTATTATAATCTGATTTCCCATTTTCAATGGGTTCACGGTCTAAAAAAGCTCTACAAAATTATTCATAACATTATTGAAAATTTGCACAAATAATTTAAAACATTAATGTTATTAATTTTATTAAGTATGTATTAAAGTAAATTATTGCTGTTCAATTGCTAAATACACATTATTCGAACTAGGTGAGCTATTCATTAAAACGTTTACTATATATCTGCAGACATCGGGTCTGCATTTCTTCCCAAAAATCTCAGCAATGCATCATAATGACAGCACCATATGAATCGGATGAGTCTTCTAATCGAAACAGATGTTCAGCAGTGAGTGATTTTCAGCAGAGAGATAGAGCGAGAGAAAGAGAGAGAGAGGGAGTGAAAGAGAGAGAGAGAGAGAGAGAGAGAGAGTGAGAGAGAGAAAGAGAGAGAAAGAGAGAGAGAGATAGAGATATCAAGAGAGCAAAGGCTAGAAAAATAGGATAAATAAAGAGACCCTACTCAATTCTTCGCTCTGATCGGTTGGAAGGCCTGTAGACCAATTGTGCAGCATTGAAAAGCTGCCAAAGAATCAGAGAAAAAACAAATAAATTTCAAATGCCAAAGTCCAATGTCAGTGCATGTTGCAGTTGTCTAGAAGATGCGCTCTGTTTGTTTGAGACACATTAACTGCACTAACATCCAATTGACATTTATCAGCATTTTGGGCAAAAGTAGTCTGCAAATCTACAAAATTAAATTGCGCTGCTTTGGCTACCAGAATTGAGATAAATTTATATACGTATGTACATAGTATATATGCATATTCTTTTTGTTTGTTTTTGGTGCTGTCTCTGCTTTGTTTATATGAAGCTGATCACCCGCTGGCCGAGTGATCATGACGTCATTTCTGAAGACTATACATATTAAAAAATTTTAGAATATTCTGCACATATATACATATTTATCTACATACGTATACATATATTTACTTGTGTTTTTAAATATATTCCTATGCAGTAATTGGCAGGCACGCTTAGCAACTAGTCTGCCAGTTTACATATACGTATGTATACATAATAAACATTTCTGTTTATATATGAATATTTATATATTTCTATAAATACATACATATAAGCATTTACAGTTTTGTCTATGATCGTGGATGTCCCTGTTATTAATACATTTGTCATACGCGAATTAATTACAAAAGTGTGTTTATGTAGGTGTGTAACTTTCATATTGATAAACTCAATTTTTTGTATCTTTCTTTCTAACTTTTAGCTTATTGCTATATTGTTCCAAGGACTTGGCAGATTCTTCATTGCTAGAGGCGACGTATAAGAACAAATAATTTTTCAAGCATTATTACTGGTAAGCCAACTCATCTAGTTTTGTCGAATTAGAAGAGGGAATAACAAGTAAGAGTGCTCTAGTCGAGACTGCTCGACTAGAAGATACCCTGAGCCCTGTGAAGAGCCAAATATCGTATCATTCTACGCTCTTTTTAAGCATGCATAAAAACAACATATACACACGCATACATACATATGTACGCACGCATAGGCACGCGCTCTGCCAACTGCGCAGTTGACGCAGCGATTTAATTGCTTAATAACTTTGCTTAGCGATGGACTAACTGCATAAAACTTTCACAACTTATTATTTGCATTTATATGTGTATATTTGCCAAAGCACAAGTCTGTAGTATTTGATTTGAGCTTTTTACAAATAGGGGACTATTGGGGGCGAATGGGGCGTGGCATCCAAAATCTAAAGATTACGTAATCTCCGTATTCATACCACACACCTACAAATGAACAAACTACACGTTAAAAACTTATTTTCGATAAGCATTAAAATCGATAACATTACAACAAAAATAGTTATCGTTCATACGAAGCAAACTTGACCTGCGCGTGTTATACACGGACCTACAAAAAAAATTCCAGCTGTCCAGCTCGTCTACGTTCTGAGATCGACGCGTTCAAGCAAACGGACGGACGGACGGACGGACGGACGGACGGACGGACGGACGGACTGACAGACGGACAGGGCTAAATCGACTCAGCTCGTCGCCCTGATCAAGAATATATATACTTTGTGGGGTCTGCCACGCCTCCATCTGTCTGTTACATACATTTAACAAAACCATTATACCCTGATTTCCCATTTTCAATGGGCTCAGGGTATAAAAATGCTAATTAAGAAACAAACCTCATGATACGATAAAATATGCAATTTGCAATTAGACAACTCCCGACAAAATGTTGACACATATATACAATGCTGCACATCATAACTGAGGGCTCGGTACGATTGAGCAATGCTATCGCACTACGCGAACAATTATTACTGCGTTTGTATACAACAAATATTGCACATGAGTATTCCTAAAGTTTATCAAGCAGGCCTTTGACAAAGTTGACACCTATGGCGCTGAACAAAATTAAGAAGAGGTTCCCGCACCATGCTTTCTGATTATAAAATATGGAAAAAAGAATATTTTGTGATCAAGAACAGAATGAATCATCCAGTAAATAAACTGCTGAGGCTGATGTCCTTTAAGGGAGTGCATTTGGCCCAGTTCTCTACACTGATTTTACAAACGACTTGTCCAAAACAAACACCGTTGGCATAGCAACATATGTTTACGATACCGCAGTTATTGCTACAAGTGCCCAAGACCCAATTGCTGCATTCAAGCTTCTCCAAGAACTTGGTCTGATTGACACATGGTTAAAAAAGTGAATTCTCTGTCAGTTCCGAAAGCTGTCCTATAGTCTCACTCAATGGCTTTACCATTCCAGTCAATTAATCGGTGAAATACCTTCGATACATTTGAACCAGCGGCATCATATAAAACCGAAACAATCACCGCAATCGTAGAAAAACTTGGGAACAAGATATGCTTAAACCAATATAGACTTATACACAGCAGCTCTTGGGAACAACCAGCAATTCGAATATTGAAATACTGCAGAAATATCAGTCCATAACTCTAAGAACAATAGCAGTTTATTCTTGGTACATTACCAATTTTGATATACACAAAGACTTTAAGTTACCTTTCCTAAAAAATAAAATAAAAAAGTATGAAAGATCTAGTCGGCTAGGAGATCTCCTGAACTTCTTTTAGTTCACTTTAAGGGCGCCATCTATAATACAAAAGTAAACAAGGAACTGAAAATGCAGACTTAATGTTAACAGAAATCAATCGCAATTCTAATTATTAGAATATGTAGAAATACACATATATGAATGTATGTGTAGGTATGTGCCACGTGCGTGTGATTGTTGGCCAAACAACTTTTTTTATAAATTGGTACTGAACTAACGGAATCTGATAAAAGTTTCAGCATATGATTCTAGTGAATATTTTACATTTTATAAAAATGGCAAGACATTCATGGCTATATTTGCAACCGACCTTCAAGGGGGAGTCGGTATCCAAAATGTAACCAAAATCAAGTTTGCATAAATTTCACATGAATCTATATAAAAAATTTGGAAGTTCTAGCTCTAAAGATGATTCGTTTTTTATAGTTTCTGTATAATTTGCATTACTTATCTATTGTAAATGCACGGTATATCGAGGATTGAAATATAAATAATGAATTATCACATCATAATTGCTTGTAAATTATTTAGCAGGAAACGTCACGTTCGAATTGCGTTTTGAGTATTTTTCCAGTTCTGTTGTTCAATTTTTTTCCTACGTGCTGTTTCATGTTTCTATTTTCTATTAAAAAAAAATTGCCGTCAATCTGTCCGGATATATGGAAATGAGCATAAGCAAAAAATTTTCGTATTATAAGCATCGTTGTGTAAGCTTTATATTTCTGCCAAATGATTTTGTATGTAATACAACTATCAATGTGGTTGAAATTTAAGTCAAGCAGAAGACAGTATATAAGATATTAAATAAAAACGAAACTATATCTATATTTACTAACAATATAATGTAATAATGTAATGTATGTAATAGGCCCAAAGTATTCGTGTATATTGTAGGTCAGGACTAGAACCTAAGTCGATATAGCCATGACCGTCTGTCTGTCTGCCTATACGAACGCACATATCTCGTAAACAAGGCAAATTAGGAACCTAATATTATAAATATATATTATATAACTCATCTCATTTCCCAACTGTCAATAAAAATGTAAGATTTGGTGTTGTGTTTTAAGCGTAACTCGAATACTACAAAATATTGTATCATCAATGTAGTAAAATTGGTAGTAAGGGCTCCAGTAACGAACAAAAAAACAGAAATAGAATATTTTGGATTTTGGATAGCTAACCCTTTCCCCTAACATTTGCCAAATTCTAATTCAAACAGTAGAGACTTGCTTATTGACAAATTCACACATATGAGTGTTCATTTAGAAGAAAATTTATTCAACAATTATGTTCCTATTTAAACTTCGTAGTAAGCAGATCGCAGAATCAATTAATTAATTTAATATAATATTACATAACTTATTAAATCAGTGAAAAACGATCAATGACCGCCTGACAAAGCCAACTTTAATTGTAAATGTAAGAAGCAATTAAAAACAGCGCATTTGTACGGATGTTTAGTTGGAAAAGCGTTAAGATTGATTACAAAATTGTTTCTTTGGCCAATTCGCGATTCATGTTTATATTTGGATTAATTTGATTCACTAATTGAAAAACCCTAGTTCAAAACTCGCTATGAATTTATTTACAAATAACCGAATGCGTTTACTGTTACTGATGTTAAATTTGATGCGTAGTTCAGTGTAATGAATACGGAGATTTTAATACCCTATGTCAACTGCGCAGTTAACAGAGCGCGTGCGTGCGTATGTGTATATTTGTGTATGCATCTGTTGTTTATATGTATGCATACAAGAAACGTAGAATTATTGGAAAATTGGCTCCTCACAGGGTTTAGGTCGAGAAGTCGAGACTAGACTCGCGACTTACTTGTTATTAATAGAATATATTACACATTGCGTCTGAACGGAGAAGCACGAAGTTCAAACACAATTGTTCAAAGCGGAACAATAGCTTTTTAATGATCCTCAATCAACGGTTAGATAAACTACTATTATTAAGTGTTAGGCTAATTTAAGTTTAAGATAACTTCCATTAATTAACATACATAAATTGTACCGTATTTAAAAGATAGTAAAACAACATTTTTATACTCTGCACCCATTCAAAATGGGAAATCGGGGTCAAATGATTTTGGTAAATGTATGTAACAGGCAGAAGGAGGCATGATAGACATCGTAAACATATATATTCTTGATCAGGGCGACGAGCTGGATATAAAAAGGCAGAGTTCCTCTTTGGACCAATAGAAAATGATATGTCTAGTTTGTGTATCAGGCTACTGCCTTCAGTACACGCGAGAAATTTCATTTAAAAGACCAGAAGATAGACACGAAAGGAATGGAATTTGAATGGCATTTAAAGTTATTTTCATGGTATTCTCTAGATCTCCGTATTTTTAAATGCATATACTGTAATATATGTTAAGGTATTGAAAACGGGGCAAATTTTAAATAAAAACATGTAAGAGTGGTCTAGTCGAGACTGCTCGATACCCTGAGCCCTGCGAAATGCCAAATATCAAATCATTCTACGCTTCTTTTATGCATACATACACACAATATACACACAGACATATCTGCACGCGACTGTGATTGGGCTGCAAAGTGGGTATTACTATGGGAACTTAATTGTTTAATAACTTTTCTTAGCGATGGACTAACTTCATCAAACTTATTAATAGCATTGATATGTGTTTATTTTCTAAAACAAAAGTGTCTAATATTTGATTTGCACATTTTACAAACAGGGGTCGATTAGGGGCGAATGGGGCGTGGCATCACACGCAACTACACAGCAAATATGAAGTTTCTAGCTCAAAAATTAAACAAACCACACCCTAAAAACACATACAAATTATCGATAAATGTTCATAAAATCGAAATGAAATGAGTTATCAAAATGGAATGCTAAACTTTTGCAGTATTGTATTGTATTCTATTAATGAGTATTCATTAAAATTTTAAGTTTCTACGTTGCGTACTTTAAAATATCTCAGCGTTCCCACGAACGGACGGACAGACAAACAGGGCTATATCGAATCGTCTTGTCGTGCTGATCAAGAATATATATACTTTATTAGGAGTGGCACTCCTCCTTTTGCCTGTTAAATACATTTTCACAAAACCATTTTACCCTGATTTCCCATTTCCAATGGGCTCTCGGTATAATTATTATAAGGAAACATCAATTTAAATTGAATAGAATTGTAGTTCGATAAGTATCTTATTTTCAATTCCTAGTTAGCTGATCCTAAACATTGCAATTAGTTGAACTGTGGTGTAAAGACAAAAAGCAAGCTATGCATGCAAAACATGACACTATGAATGAAATACGGTACAAGCAAAAGCAATGCACAGTAAACAAGCAAATGGAAAACCGAAATGGAATCGCACAACTGCACAAATAATGTCAAACTGAATATATCAATAAATAAATCTATAAGCAATTAAATATACTCAAGGCACAAAAAATAGAAATCGAAATTAAAATCAATTTAAAGAGACGGCACTTATAGGGTCGGAAAGTGCCCCACCGAAGCTCTTTTACATACGGTACGGCTCTTGTTCAGCACAGATGCATCACTGACGGAGGCCGTCAGGATTGTGTCCCGATGAAATGGCACCGTAAACATGTTGTTCTTTTATGAGCTGTAATTGTGTTGTTTTCTTCTAGTTGTTGTTGTTTTTGTTGCTGTTGATGATGTTGTTGTTGTTGTGGACGTTGTAGTGGTTGTTGTTTTTGTTGCAGTTACGAAACTTACTGCAACTTTGATGATCACAATTCTCAGTTTTTTACTTGATTTGTTAAATTGCGCACTACAATACTTTGAATTACACCATTTTGAAATTTTGTGTTTTCTATTTTCACTTTAATTTTTCCTTTATTGCTTCTCCTTTCAAAGTTTTATAGACAGTTTAATTAACCATCATAACTTAAATTATGAAAGATTTTATCTTGATATTAGGAATATATACACGTGGCTACCAAATATCAAGCCTGTAATTTCAATATGTATAAAGAGTAGGAATTTCCCCGATAGACACACAAGACGTGATAAGTACTATTAAAACAAATACTATTTGGCCTACAGTTTTAATATTAAATACTAACAACATGAACGAATAACATGTATTTATACAAAAAACCCCATCTTTCAGTATAGACAGTTATACCCTGCACATTCATTAATGCCTCTTTTACTTTAAAAAAATGATCTGTTCTTAAAACGTGAATCATTATTACGCAGTCGGTAGTGCAAGTCTGCAGATTTTTTGTTTTAAAATTGTTTCTTAAAGTTATCATATAAAATTCCAGATATATATTTGACTTCTTAGAGTGTTGGCCTTTAATGAGCTTAACAGTACATTTTTACATATGCTTTATATTTTTGTACATATATAAATACCCATATGATAAATACATATATATATATATATATATATATATATATATATATATATATATATATATCAGATCAACTTAAAATCCAGCTGTTACTCAACCAGTGTATTCCATAATAAATTGTGCGATATAAATAAACAATTATTGCGTACATAGTAAAATGGACACAGAAATATTGTACATAACGGTTTTTCCAATTATTTTCTATTTAAGACGAGTAACATATCCAATTTAACTGAGAATATCTAATCAATAAGTGAATAGTACAACATTGATGTAGCTTTATCGCATTATACATTTATATATTTATATATATATATATATATATATATTTTTTTTTTTTTTTATTCTTTAATTTGTTTTTTTTTTTTTTATTTGAGCAGTTTGCGTTTTTTATTGACGGTCAATAAATTTTAAGTATTTGGGACGACACAAACACAATCGAGTCGCTTTTAGTTCTTTATGTAAGAGTCATTTATCCCCGTACAAATGAAACTTTGAACAGAAAAACAAAATTATAATAGGTCACATCTGAGTATTATAGAAGCGAATTTATAAATCAAATACTATGCCGTTGGTAAAAAACTTAAAAATGACATGCTTTATATGTTATTATTCTCATTAATAGAATTGTTTTCACGATTATAACAGTTTTTATGTTATTTTTGTTTTCATTCACTTTTAGATCTTCAATAACTGTGTTTGTAAACGAAATAAAATAAAAGAATTCCATCTGTCGACAATATTTATATACTTATAATTGTTTATTAATGCTTAATTTAAACTGTGTACAATATATATGTTTATATAAAAATTGTATATATGCATTTAGACTTGGAAATTTGTCGGTTTTTTATTTATTTTTTGCTTGAAAAGTTTTATCATTTGATTTATTTATGTAACATTTTGTTATTTTATTTATTATTGTGTTGGAAACATGTTTGATTCTTCAAAACTTTTGTTTATTTTGATCTTATTATCGTTTTGTGTGTATTACTTTTCATTGACGAGTTGTTGTTCTCCTTGGTAGCTGTCGCTATCGTGAGCTAAGCGCGCACGCGATTCAATTGCGGCCAGACAACTGACAAGCGGCAACAGATCCACATCTACAAGTCTCCCTAGCCCACTAGCTAGCCGAGTATTGCTGGCAACCAGCAACAATAGCAATAACAATCAAGCAACCTGCGCATGCGAAATCGAAGCAATTTCTCAATGAATGCACACTGGAAACGTGGGGAGAGTGAGAACGTGTGAAAAGAGAGAACAACGCCACGGCAGAGAGGGAGAGAGACTATGTGTGCATGAATGTCATAGTGCGAGCAGGCAACGAGACGTATGTGTAATTTGCGTAAATTGTTCGTCAGAAAAATGGCAGCAAATGTAGCTTTTTGAGAAATGACCTTGCAAAGGGGCAAAAATTAATATTTTAAGTTTATGTAAAAAAGAGAGAGCGAGAATATACAAAAGCAATTGATTAATAGACTCTGAAAGATTTACTAATAAAGCATTTATAAATAACTGATATAAGTATATGAACCAGGGAATGTTAAGACATTAAATTAGGGTGTATGAGTAAGAATATGATAAAAATATGTTAGGATATGTATGAGTTTCAGTTCCTCGACATTTATTTTCTATTTCTTTACAGTTTTATCTTCGGAATCAAAAGACGGATCAATAATTGGTCAGGCATGCAAAATTCTAAGAAATTTAGTATATAAGTATTTTACACAGATTTTCAAAGGGCCAAATCAAATTTTAAAAGTAAAAACACTTATCTCCGAGACGAGATTTATATTTTGGAATAACTGTATCAACAAACTAACTGTTACTGAAAACTACTCTGCAATTCACAAAGTTGCGAATTGCTTTACAAGTAGAAACCTACTACAAATAGAACCTACCGAGCTAGCTCTGGTACATTTAGCTGATTAGTTAATTGAGACCTAGCAACTATATAAAATACTGAAGTTCTGAAAGTTAAATGAAGATAGCCCATCTCCAAGAAAACTTGCTCAACAATTAAGTTCCCATAGTAATGCTGTGGGCAATGCTGCAGCCTAAACGCAGTCGCTGCGTCAACTGCGCAGTTGTATTGTATGTATGTATGCATTAAAGAAGCGTTCAATGATTGGAATATTGGCTCCTCGCAGGGCTCAGGGTATCTCATAGTCGAGCAGTCTAGACTGTACACAGGTAATTATTTTGGCTACCTCTGCCTAATTTTAAGTGTCACTCCACATCTGGGGTGCTTGAATTTAAGAGTTTTATATCATATATCAAAATGACGTGCAATAGACAGTTCTCCTACAGCACCATTTTAAATTAAAACATTCCCTTATTAATGCTTTGACTTATTGAACTTAAATCGCTTCCTTCTTGTAAATAAATTAAAAGTTTTTTTATTATACCCTGAGCCCATTGAAAATGGGAAATCAGGGTATAATGGTTTTGTTAAATGTATGTAACAGACAGAAGGAGGCGTGTCAGACCCCACAAAGTATATATATTCTTGATCAGGGCGACGAGCTGAGTCGATTTAGCCCTGTCCGTCTGTCTGTCTGTCCGTCCGTCCGTATGTTTGAACGCGTCGATTGAAGCATCTAGACAAGCTAGACTTGAAATTTTTTTTGTTGGGTCCGTGGATAGCACGCGCAGGTCAAGTTTGTTTCCAAAAAACGATATCTATTTTTGTTGTAATGTTATCGATTTTAATGCTTATCGAAAATACGTTTTTAAGGCATAGTTTGTGTATCGTTTGAGCTAGAAAAATTTGCTGTGGAATTGCGTTGAATGAATACGGAGATTACGTAATCATTAGATTTTTTATGCCACGCCCCATTCATCCCCAATAGCCCCCTATTTGTAAAAATCGCAAATTAAATACTAGAGAGTTGTGCTTTGGCAAATACACACATATGAATGCCATTAATAAGTTGTGAAAGTTTGATGAAGTTAGTCCATCGCTAAAAAAAGTTATTAAATAATTAAGTTCCCATAGTAATGCCCACATTGCAGTCCAAGCGCAGTCGCTGCCTCAACTGCGTAGTTGGCAGAGCGCGCGCTTATGCGTGCGTGCATATGTGTGTGTATGTGTTGTTTGTATGTATGCATAACAAAAGCGTAGAATGATTTGATATTTGGCTCTTCACAGGGCTCAGGGTATCCCCTAGTCGAGCAGTCTCGACTAGAGCCCTCTTACTTGTTTTTCTTATATACTAGTTGGTGGTATAGCGAAGTATGTGGTTAAGCTATTTGCAATCTATTAAATTACCTTTTAAAATAAAAACCCTTGTTTCAAAACATTCAAAACAGTTCATGCCCCGCATTTCATAAAATAAAACCTTGCTTATGACGAGGAGAAGGGTAACCCACACAATAGGCACATATAGTGACAATAGCTAAAAAGGAAACTGAGTCAAAATCAAAACTTACCTCCTCAACAGTGTCGCATTCGAATAGATAGATGTGCAGCAGCGGATCCTTGGGATCCTTCAGTAAGTAGACGAGCCCGGTGATAGGTCCTTGGAACTCCATAAAGTTCTGTTGTCCTGCATCTGTCCCCTGTAGCTGCTGCTGTTGCTGAAAAGCGGCCGCAGTGCTGGACGAGAGCGAGCCATAGGAAGTTGATGTGGTTAATGATGTACGCGACCCATTTGCGACCAATGACGCAGTAGCAGCAGCTGACCCGCTCGCACCTGAGAACGATGACTGGGTGGTAGCACTTCCACTGTTGGTAACTGGAGGCTGGCCAATATTTGATTTAAGCTGAACGAAACCATTACCGATGTTCTTCGCCTGCAGCTTGTGAATGATACGGCACATGCCAACGATATGCTTCAGTGAATGGCTAAATTGTAGCTCAAAGTCCGAGTTGTACGATTCCAGTATGCCATGCTCAATGCCAACTGACAGCTGCAAAGACCATATATTGTAAAGTATTAGAGAAATAGCGCACAACAAATTCATGGAATGCTCAAGGAAAGCTTTATATTTACTATATTACTGACAATATTAGCCCAGAAAAACTAAAATGGACAAGTAGAGACAAGCTAAAAAAAATTACTCTGGGCATAATAAATATATATCATACTAATTCAATGATACTACGAATATTTAATGATATACGACTTTCATATCTGGAAAAAATAATAAGTATCTATAAGGATAACAAAAATTAAAGAGGTAAAAGTGCTCTAGCTGAGACTGCTCGACTAGAAGATACCCTGAACCCTGTGAAGAGCCAATATTCTAATCATTCTACAATTCTTTTATATATACATACATACATACACACATATGTACACACGCATAAGCACGCGCTTTGCTATCTGCGCAGTAGACGGAGAGACGGAGCTTGGCCTACAGTGTGGGCACTAATATGAGAACTCAATTGTTGAGGTTTTTTTATACGCTAAGCCCATTGAAAATGAGAAATATGCCCTGATGGTTTTCTTAAATGTATGTAACAGGCAGAAGGAGGCGTGGAAGACCCCACAAAGTATATATATTCTTGATAAGGGCGACCAGCTGAGTCGATTTAGCCTTGTCCGTCTGTGCATTGATTATGATTCCTAAGCATAGTTTTATTTGCAGTCCGTGCTATCACAATAACACATACTCAATGTACACACGCTGGTTTAAAATTTAATTTAAAAATTAATTGTGTATTAGCTCAACGTTCTATCTTTAAAACTGATTTAGGGAATGTCAGAAAAAATCTAAAGTAAAGTATTTTAAAAATTTGTTCAGTATTTTCATGGAATTGTTATTTTTAGACGGTTTAGGATATAATGATAAACATTCATTATACCCTGAGCCCATTGAAAATGGGAAATCAGGGTATAATGGTTTTGTGAAAATGTATGTAACAGGCAGAAGGAGGCGTGCCACACCCCATAAAGTATATATATTCTTGATTAGCGCGACAAGACGAGTCGATATAGCCCTGTCCGTCTGTCCGTCCGTCCGTCTGTCCGTCTGTCCGTCCGTCCGTGTGAACGCTGAGATATTTTTAAGTACGCAACGTAGAGACTTGAAATTTTACATGAATACTCGATAATACCACACGCTGCAAAAGTTTATAAAATTTTTCCGATAACTCATTCCATTTCGATTTTATGAGCATTTATTTAATGTGTTTTTAAGGCGTGGTTTGTACATCTTTTGAGCTAGAGACTCAGAAATTAGCTGTGTAGTTGCGTGTAATGAATACGGAAATGACGTTATCTTTAGATTTTGGATGCCACGCCCCCTTCGCTCCCAATAGCCCTCTATTTGTAAAAAGCGCAAATCAAATACTAGAGACTTTCGAATGCATATATATGAATGCCATTAATAAGTTGTGAAAGTTTGATGCACTTAGTCCATCGCTAAGAAAAGTTATTAAACAATTTAATTCCCATAATAATGCCCACATTGCAGCCCAAGCGCAGTCGCTGCGTCAACTGCGCAGTTGGCAGAGCGCGTGCTTATGCTTGCGTGCATATGTGTGTGTGTATGTGTTGTTTATATGCATGCATAAAAAGTGCGTAGGTTGATTTGATATTTGGCTCTTCACAGGAGCTATTTAAGTCCAAGGTGCACGTATACACGTCAGGTGTTCACCAGGAGGATTAATATATATCTAGCTTCATAGATTTAAATGTATTACACAGTTTGTGCATACACGTAGAAACAACATTCAATTCTCAATAATATAGAATAAGCTCAATATGTACGACATATAATTTCAGAAATTTTCGATAACGTTTTCAATCAATAACATTAAATCAGGAATAGTTATCGATTTTCTTAAACAAATTCGATCTCCGCGTGCCATTCAATACAAACTGCAAGTCACTTGTTCTTAAAGGTTCATGCATGCGGATAGATGGGCAGAGCTATATCAACCATGCTCGTTGTCCTGTCTTTATGCAGTCTACAATGACTGTATCTGCCTGTTATACATACATTTGATCAAAATCATTATACCCCGATTTTCCATTTTCAACGGGTTTAGGGTGTATAAATAAAATCACCACTATAAATGTTTGAACCCTTCGTTAAGACATAAAATATATATTATATTATTTTATTATAAAATAATTAATTCCTAGCTAGTCAACGCGAGTATACATTCCAAATTGTAACTCTCTAGGCCTTCAACTAATATGATTTCAGGCCTACAAGCCTATTCAAAATGGGAAATCAGGGTATAATGGATATAATAGAGACTTGCAATTTGACATGAATACTCGTATATACCATACGCTGAACGACTTTATAAAATTTTTTAATTTATCAATCATTTTTATTTGTTTTTAAGGCGCAGTATGTGTATCGTTGTAGACTTCAAACTTGCTGTGTAGTTGCGTGTAATGAATACAGAAATTATGGTATCTTTAAATTTTAGATGTCATGCAAATACACACATATGAATGCCATTAATAAGTTCTGAAAGTTTGATGACGATAGTCCATTGCCAAGGAAAGTTATTCAACGATTAAGTTTACATAGTAATGCCCACACTGCAGAGCTCGCGCTTATGCCTGCCTGAAAATGTGTGTATGTATGCACGAAATATGCGTAGAATGATTGGAATATTGGCTGTTCACAGGGCTAAGTATATCTCCTAGTCGAGCAGTTTCAACTCTTGTTAATTTTGCATTTCTGCATTTTCCGAGTCCCCACTGGGGGCGTCGCAAATCGGTAACAAAGTTTGTGGCGCTCAACTTACATTAAATTTACCAGATGCACCTATAGGAATAATATGACGAATTCGGTGACCACCGTATGCAACGTTCTTGTTTGTTTGAATTATAACGATTCATTTAATTTTGGTCATTTTAATAACACTAATTGAGCCCTACACGAAACTTTAATGTCAAAAACGAACAATAATCTATCCGAGCGTGCCCGAATAGGAGATCCCCTCAACCCCGCCCGATCTACGTTTTTAGTTCACAACAAAGGCGCCATCTATCATATACAAAACTAAGGATTAGCTGAAAATGCAAATGCAAGCCATGTAAACACAAATCAATTGCAATTGTGATTCTTAGAATATGCTGAAATGCAGACATATGAACGTATGCGCATGCGTGCACCTTTATAGGAATATTGCTTTACGTGAGTATAATAATTGGTCAACAAATTTGTTTACTAAATTGGGAATGACTTCACGGAATTGATCAAACTTTCAGAAAATGGTTCTATTAAATGTATCCTTTTTATAAAAACTGGCAACTCATTCTCATGGGTTTTTGTAAAAATTGGAGCCTTTATCAAAAATTAAAAA
This sequence comes from Drosophila meridionalis, assembly GCA_035045145.1. Classification (NCBI taxonomy): domain Eukaryota; kingdom Metazoa; phylum Arthropoda; class Insecta; order Diptera; family Drosophilidae; genus Drosophila; species Drosophila meridionalis. Next base: position 13,345,427 of record JAWNPG010000037.1, on the reverse strand, counting down.
AATCATATTTGTATAAAATTCACATGAATCTACCTACAAAATTAGGGTATAGCCCCAAAGATGTAGGAGCTATCATTTTATAGCTAGATCAACGCGGACAATACGGACAGACGGACAAACGGACAGGTGGGCAGACAGTCGGACAGGGATCAATCAACAAATATATATATTTATTTTTGTATTATTTTTTAAATGAAGCAAATGTATTCATTAATTAACAACAGTTAAATTATAGTTAATATAGTAATTTATAGTTCCGTACTAAGAATTATATTAAAGAAAATTAAATGAATTTGGAAAGCTTTAACGTTACAAAATGTCCGAATTTACGTAATTTAAATAAATATGTAGCTCACTGAGTAAGTCTGTCGGAAATAACGGTATGCATTATGTAGAGTAATTTATCTGAAAACATATATAATTCTATATGGTTATAATTTAGAGTTCATATGAATTTGTTAAGTAACCGCAAAAACATGAGTTTTTTATAGAATAAACAATAATAACACTCCAATTGGGCTACGCACATTAAAACTAATATAACAGGCCGTACAAATTAATATTAGGCAAATAAATAGAGATATTTCAAGCGAGAGTCTAAAGCAAAACTTTTGTATGCGCCTTTACGAAAGCGAAATGAGTATATTGATTAGAGCACTGTCCGTCATGATGTCCGTCCGTATGAAGCCAGAGACTTATAATTTGCAATATGTGCTCGTGTACACCCTTATAAACTGATCCGATTTGATTATATTTGTAAAAGGAATATATTGTATTTAGCACAGTTCGAGCAGCAGTTCGTATATATATATATATATATAAAAGTGTTGAATTGGATATATATATAACCAAATTCCATTAATAAAGCGACCGTAAACCTCGTTTCAGCGAAAATACGCTGTCAGAGCGCAAAGTGACGCTTACTTCGCGTTGGCCGCAGCATGGAGTCCTTAACTGGGAGAGTCGTTGGAATAATGAGCGGGGAAAGAAACCCCTTTTAAGGAAAGTTTGTTGTTAATGGTAAAGTGTGAAACTATTTACGGCGCTTCAATTGACTTGAGTGATTTCTACTAGCCAAAAAACAAAACCTTCAGAAGGAAAAAACAGAAAATAAAATAAAATGCAGAATACATTTCTTATTGGCTTATTGATTTTTCGCAAACCCAAAGCAACTTCCCGCCTACTGTCATGGCTGCAAGCGAAGGCCTGCCACAAAGTCAATCGGAGCATGTTTTTAGATAAGAATGAGGTTGTTTAAAAAGTGTTGAATTGGAGCTTATTATAACTGTATGAAACAGTATAATATAACACGTTAGATGGGCTTCCGCCAAAGAGTCAAATAAAGAATTTAAAAGTTCATATAAGTAAGATATTAGATCATTTTACATAATATATACATATATATATATATATATATATATATATATATATATATATATATATATATATATATATATATATATATATATATATATATATATATACTTTAGCAGACCCTAGAACAACCCAGGAGCATCGTTAGCTAACGCAACACAACACAACAACAACAACAAGCACATGCATACAATTACACACACATGCGATTGATGGGGGACTACATAATTGCGAGCTCTGCTAAAATTAATTTCAAGCTTTAAATAATATTAGCCGTGGGACACTGAGGTGAGACTGAAATAGCACGTTCTATTTGGCATGGCAGAAACAGAGATGGCGATAGAGCACAATGGACAGCGTGCCGTTGCACGTGCTCAACGCAGTGAAGGTATATATAATTCATACACAATGTGCACGACTGCCCTCGCACATCCTCGTCCACATATGCCAATTTTATTTTATAAGTGGGTTTGTTTGTTTAGGGATAACGCTGTCCTCCGTCTAATTAACCAAGAAGCCAACAGGCTGTGATTGTGTGGCTGTGATTTGCACCTTCCTGGACTGTGGATCTAATTTTAGGAAGCAACAACGATTGCTAATCAGTGTAATGGGACGCAAAATTATTAGTAATAAAATTAATACTGATGCTTTGAGCTGCCTGCCGGGCCGTCGGCTGCCTTAATTGATTTATTGAGCGGTAATAATGGCAATTTGCTTTTAATTGTTTTGGGCAAAAAGCGTGCTATGGACCGCCATGGATCTCCAACAGCAATTGGATTAACACGACAATGCTTGGAGCCTTGACGAGAAATCAGACGGAAGGAGTACATATTTCAGGATGGCGGCAAACGCGTCACTGTGTGGCATGCAACATAATATCGCTATAATTGAATCATCACAAGTGATGGAATACTGTCGGTATAATTAAGAACTGCTCCGTTTGGGAGAGCTGGCCAGGAAATCAGAATAAGTTCGAACAAAATGAACACCTTGAGAATACTATTAATTTGCTTATTAAAATAATTCTTGCGACCCAATCATTTACATTTGCATTTGTGGTTGACTTCTGTTTTATAATCAGTTTCAGAAAGGGAAGTAAATTGCTTTCTTCTTTGTTATAAGAAATGTGGTTTATCGCGAATACAATCAACTTCAGTATTTATAAATTAATTATGTATCGTACTCGAATTTAGCTTAAATATATTATTTTTAACACTAACACAAAATTGTATTGTATTTAACACAGCAGAACCATAAGCGTGAAACTGATTTTTTGCGTCTAGTTATATATGTATTCTCCAACCGATCAGCTTGTTTACAATATATTGCCATATAAATCAAAAGCAAAAGTAAACAAGTAAGAGTGCTTTAGTCGAGACTACTCGGCTAGGAGATACCCTGAGCCCTATGAAGACGCCAATATCAAATCATTCTACGTTTTTTTTAAGCATGCATAAAAACAACATAAGCACGCACGCATAGCCGCGCGCTCTGCCAACTGCGCAGTTGACGCGCTTACGCTGCAATGTGGGAACTTAATGATTTCATAAGCTTTCTTAACGCTGGAGTCTTTTCATCAAGCTTTCACAACTTATTATTGGCATTTATATGTGTGTATTTGCCAAAGCACAAGTCTGTAGTATTTTATTTGCGATTTTTACAAATAGGGGGCTATTGGGGCGTAGCATCCAAAATCTAATGATTACGTAATCTCCGTATTCATTACACGGAACTACACAGCAAATTTAAAGCTAGCTCTAGCTTAAACAATGTACAAACAACGCCTTAAAAACGTATATTCGATGAGCATTAAAATCGATAACATTACAACAAATGTAGTTATCGAACATATGAAGCAATCTTGACCTGCGCGAGCTATACACGAACCTACAAAAAGCTGTCTAACTCTAGTTTCATAAACATACGGACAGACGGACGTGCAGACGGACGGACAGACAGACGGACAGGGCTTAATCGACTCAGCTTGTTGCCCTGATCAAGAATATATATACTTTATGGGGTATGACACACCTCCTTCTCCCTGTTACATACATTTAACAAAACCATTATACCCTGATTTCCCATTTTCAATGGGCTCAGGGTATAAAAAATATTTTGCAAGAAAGTTAGTTAGTTAGTTTTTTTTTCTTTAAAAATTAATTAAAAATTTAATGTGAATTAAGATGAATCGATAGAAATTGCAGGAGGAAATTTTACATGCATGCCTTCTTAGCTCTATAGCTTCGTAAGTAGTTTTTAACTTACCTTTGTGTGGCTCTCAGTGGATCGGATATCGTTAATGGTCCATGGCAGCATCGATGCGGAGTAGCGCGGATCGACGGACGCACTTCCGCGATAAGTGAGCGTAACGAGTCGAGTTTTCATCTTAAAAAGTTTTTTTTATAGTTAAGCTCGACTTTTACGTATACTGCTTGGGTATACCGTTTTTTTTTTTTTTTTTTTTTTATTTATTTTTTTACTTTTTTAAAGATAGTTCAAATTAAATGCAGCACAATGTAAATTACATTTCCATCAATTTCGGATTTTTTTTTAAATTTACTTTTATTTATTTTTGCTTTGTGCTCTGATGCTGTTTGTTTTATGGAATATTTATTTAAAATTATTTTCAGTTTCTGTAAAAGAAATAGTTAAATAAACACTAATCTGAAATCTATATTAAACAAGTCAGAATGCTGAAGTCGAGCGAAAAATTTGAAGTGCTTAGATAAATCTAAGGACCGACTCTTAAATTTGTGCCAATTTGTCAATCCCCTATGCGTATTCGGAAAATATAATAGCTTTTTAGAACGAGTATTTATTTAAAAAAAAACGCAATTATTTCATGAATCATATTTTATCCACAAGAGATTTCTACTTAAGACATAAATAAAAAATACCTTTTATTATTAAATTTATTGATGAGAATGAAAGTACGTCTCATTGACTGCGAAATTAACTATCTATATTGATTTTTCGGCGTGATACCCTGTATACGAAAACTTCTTAGAGGGTGTCATAAACTAGTTAACATAATTGTGAATTGTGAGTACGAGTTTGATTTCAACTTTTGTTTTACGAGCTGAATGTGCGTTTGAATCGATGACGAAATTTCCTTATCGTTCAGTTATTATTATTAATTGCATTTAATTTCCTCTGTAGCTAATTAAAATGACACGTTCAATTGTGCTTTTACTGATTAAAAGTTTGTCATAAAAAATGTAACATTTATAACAAGAGATTTGTATAGCTTTATAACTGCCTAGTACATATGGTATTAAAATATAATGCATTTGTTTTTTAGAGAGTCTATAAGCTTCGATTGGTCATTCTGGTTGTATTTTATTGTTGTTTGTCATCCGCAGGGACAAAGTAAAAAGCAGAGCATTGCCTCTTCTTAGTTTCGGTATTCCTCTATTTTATTTTATTATTTTATTTTTTTTGCACGCGACTGCCAGAAATAGAAATGTGTAGACAGAGCTCGGGAGCCACCACCATAAATGGCAGAGTTAGCAGGGAAGCCAGCACTACACATAGTCACCCCTAAAAAGACGCTCGATGGCAATGTTGGAATTTACTTTTGCATAAACATTTACATTTTACTTTGCTATGGTTTCACAGTGTGCTTTTTAAGTTTACTTCCATATATATAAATATATACACATACACACAGTCGTATACCACTTCGTCGCGTTTGTTTTCTACGAAGAATTAACCACAAAATTACAATTCGAAGGGATTGGGACAGATTCGCCAAATCGCTGTGAAGTAACGTAAAGCACTGAATATCAAACAGCACGAATTCCTGTCAATCGGTAACCGACCATTTTTCTGTGCCGATGCAAAAGTCGTCCTGCGTCCTGGTCATTGGGCGCATGCGTTGATATTTCTGTACGCCATTGATGATTATAATCACACGCGGGCACAATTTATTGAAATAATTTTACGTGTAATTTGTTTTTTTTTTTTTTTTTCAAGAATATATAGCCCCGAATATCCAACTGCATGCCTGACAACATTCCCCGCCAAACAAACACAACAATCTAAATAAACAAATATATACCATTCCCAAAATAGAAAACAACTATCGGCTGCACAGCTGATTATAAAAGCCAATCCCATGCAGTCGTTGAAACAGTGCTGGAAAATACCATACTCAATAGCTATCGATACTTGCTGGCGTTAATTATTCAAATGAAATTAAATTTAACATGCGTTTTATGAAGAATAATAGCATATCTGCTTTGGCAAGCCTCACATAAATGCTGCGAATAGAAATGCACTCCACACTTAATTCGCTTATCAGCACTGACACTAACCCGTCTTCTTCTTCTATTTCCACTTGGTCAGATTTGGCTTGTGAGCCATGTTTAAGACTTAGTCTGTGCTGAAACGCGGAGAGCAACAGGTGTGTGTTGACTGTTTGCTGACATTCTGCGTGTTTCGTGAGTACGTTGTGAGATATTTGATTAGGCGTGCATGCAGAAGAAGAGACTTTCACTACGGATCAACTCCCAAAGGCAGCCAACATACAGCTGTGACTCTAACATTAATGCACTTCGGACGTGTTTTCGTTATTTTATAGATATTGTTGCCGAAGCGGCTTGAGTTGTTTTTTTTTTTTCTGCTGCGAGGGCTCTCAGTGTGCTTCGCGTTTTTCGCATTCGCATATGTTTTTAATATTCAATTCATATTTTGTTTTTTTTTCTCGCCAGCAAACACAATGAGCCGTCTTTTACTTTTTAACTGAGATCGTGCGTGAGCGAGAAAAGGGCTATAAAAGATAAAAAGATGAAATATGATACAACAATAAGAAAGAAAAAAATGGTGTCTTCCCAGCGACGGTTTTGAAAAGTGCCGTTGGTGTGCGAATAGAGTATTTAAATTTAATTAAAATAATGAGGAATGTGCGCTCATAATTAATTTAAGTAGCGCAACAGAAAATAGCAACAGCAACAGTAGCATTTGCATAATGTTCCACACATAGTCACATACATACACACATACACACAAACACACACACACACACACAAACATGTAAGTGTGCTGCGATTTAGTTTCCAGTTGAAGTGGAAGCAACAAGTGGTGCTACACAGACAAAGTTTCATGGTTCATTGTGTACTTAAATGGCCAAGTTAGAATCCACATTCCACAAAGAGAACAAGCGCAATACAATGCATCAAGTAGGAAGTTGCAACGGCAATCGACCGCAGCACCAAGAGCAAGAAAAACATAAGGAATAAGAACAAAATAATCTATTAGTTTGTGAGCAAATTTCAAAATAATTGCACATTCTAGACAATTTAGCCAAGGCACGGAGAAGTAGAAAACTGCAATGATGTGCATTAATTGTAATTTGTGCAAACTTACACACAGACATGCATATATACAGTCAGACAGATAGGCATAGATGTAGCGGGAGACGAGGGTGTTACAGGTAGGGACCGCACAGCCAACACCGACTGCGTCTGCGTGCAGTTTTTCATGCATTGTATCCTACACAAACACACAACACACACACACGCGCGCAAAAAAGCTCGAGCGAATCATTCGGATTTCACGTCAAGCTTTGTTGACATGACTTTTTCTTGGTGTTAACCCACACATATGCTAATATATACGTATATATATATATATATATGTGTGTGTTTATTGAACTAGTTAAATCTATAGCCGCTCTGGCCTTAATTATCATAACAATAGACAAAAAGAAGACGAGTACACACGCACAGACACAGACACAAACAAGTAAGAACGTTGCATTCGGGCGTAACCTAACGCGCGATGCTCTGCTCCCATCGGGGCAGTTGGGTGCTACAAATTTTGCTACTGATTCGCCACTCTCAATTCTAAAGTTTCTAGCTCTAAAGCTTTTGCCGCTTCCCTTGTGGGCGTAGATATATTCAGATTTTTTTTTATTTGTTGGGTTGCTAATCTGAGTACTAACTTCCAAGTCTCTACATCAATAGTGCTCAAAATAAAGCTGAATTTGAACAATCACAATATATTCCGAACCGATTTACCATATACTTTTTTCAGATCAATAGTGCGCCAAATAAAGCTGAATTTGAACAATCACAATATATTCCGACCCGATTTACCATATATTTTTTTCATAGACCTTTTAAGAATCGTAATATTAACATAAGTGCAAAATTTCAGCGTTCTAACTTTAAAACTGTTAGAGATAGAGTTTTACCGGACTTGCCACGTCCCCAATCGGTTTTTTGATTTTGGGTCAAGGTATTCATTCAAATTTGATACTCTCTAGCTCTTCAACTAATATGATTTTTGGCATACCGAAAAGTGTGTTTTGCGATTTACCACGCGCCTGGTGGGTATATCCAGATAATCTTGGCACTTAATTATTCGAGGGTTTATATGATCATATGTGCTAAATTACGTGTCTCTAGCATAAATAGCGTAGAAATGGTTTGCTTTCATGCGGAACAGACGGACAGCAACATGGACATTGCACAAAACTAATATACTCTTTTCCCATTGGAACAGAGTATAATAACCCGCAGCGCGGAGCGCTAAAATTTGCAGCTGAAAAAGAAGAAGACTGCGGCAGAATGAGGCTCAAAAGCGAAATGGTCATAACATAATTAGAACGAGCGAAAGGCAACAAAAGAACGCGCGCGCGGTCAAATGTTGCACAGTGGATTTCATAGCACAAATAGCGAAGATAAAAATGGAGCCTGAAATCGACAAAATTGATTTGTTATGATGGGCTATGCCTAAAATAGAATAGAATGGGAGGAAAAGCGTAAAGCTCCAAAAGCTATTAAACGATTGCAAACGAAATCTGCAGCTCAAAAGAAATTAATAAAACCGGCTATAAATATTTATAATTTAGAAATGTCTTAGCTTTTGTAGGCATTGTCCAATGGCGTGAAATAGACTAGTTAAATAATAAACAGAATTGTATTAGCATAAAAATTTTGCAATATTTTTAAAATTATACTAGCAATTGATTATATATTCCCATTGTCACCAAAACAACATATGGTAATCCCACCTGCTTCTAGATTTCCACTGTTAATCTCCTACATTTCAAAAGAATACATAAGCACGCTTTGGTGTCATTCGCATACACTAAAAAAGCGAATACCACACGAAACACATACGCATGCGCATGCTCAGCATTACCTCTGATCTTTCCACATTCCCAATTCTGAATTCCCAATTTCAACAATTGTACAACGAGGCGCGATACGATGCGTGAGCTACGAGAAGTGAGCTGTGAGCTGTGGGGTGTCGTGGTAGCACCTGCTGTAGAGGTAACCGGCTCACGTAGCCTCTTATTAAAAGCCGAACAGGAAGACGTAAAACGACCAAACACAGAAAAATTAAAAAAGAAACAAATTATAGATAAACTCACAAACCGGTTACTACGAAAACGAAAGAAAAACCTATGCTTGCGTATGGCTCATGTTTTTATTTTCGTGACGTTTGCTTTTCGTTTTCCACAGTTTCAGTTCCAGCGAGCATTCGATTTTGTATGGAATCAATGCGAAGAAAGTGAATTACAGCTGCTTTAATAATACGCAAACAGCCAGGCCAAACGATAAGTGAAAATCGGAGAGTCACCAAAAAAGCCTTGGTCGTTGCTTTCGCATCACGTACTGCCATTAGCCGAGCTATCGTCGAAGCTCGTGTGGACGCCGATGCGTCTGTTAATTCAAACGGCAACGGCAACGGGCGGCGCTGCAGCAGTTGGTCTGCAGTCCCATTCGCAGTCTCAATATAATTACAGCAGCATGCGTGAGGACGACATCGAGCTGGCCATTAAGGTGGTAAGTTATCCAACAAGCAGTCGCATGTTTCCCACTAAAAGCTGAAAATACTGAATGAGTCCATGTGCAATCAGCTGCATGCGAGTAACATAATATCAAATACGGAGCATATATACAAATACAGTATCTTTCTCGTAACATTTGAACTCTCAAATAATAAACTGGTCTTTAAAGAATAATTCTTCTTTATTCCAACGAGATCTAAAATGTATTTGATTAAATTTCTAGAGCAAATAAAATTTCACGATTCGTAAACTACAGGAGATCAAAACTTGAAAATTAAATACGTATATATCTAGTAAGAGCTTATCAAATTTACTCTCAGTAGTTTACTTGATTTGGTATTATTTTAGGCGTCACTTCAATACCAGAAACAATTAAGATTAAATTCAGAGATTATTCTCTTCTCTTACAATGTGTAAAAAAAGCAAGTCTATATAGAAATAATTTTTTTCAATGTTTAGGTGTGCTGATCATTTTCAAATACGCAATCTCCATAACCAATGTATCCAGCCCAACAACCTAGTCAGTAAATTTAATCTTAATTGTTTCTGGTATTGAAGTTACGCCTAAAATAATACCAAATCTTGATTTTGATACTTGATTTTTTTTACACATTGTAAGAGATTATTCTCTTCTCTTACAATGTGTAAAAAAATCAAGTCTATATAGAAATCAATTTTTTCAATGTTTAGGTGTGCTGAATTTAGCTTTTCGAAAAGAAAGTCTATAGTAAAGCGAGAAATACAGAACAAGCTTTCAGCTCAGCACCAAATACGATTAGCAATCATTTAGTAAAACTAATATATGTCTTAAGGCTTTTGTATTCACAAATATAATTATTCACACAAGTACTATATTTACAGGTAATCGTTGGCAATGGAGGCGTAGGCAAATCCTCAATGATCCAGCGCTACTGCAAAGGCATCTTCACGAAGGACTACAAAAAGACGATTGGTGTTGATTTTCTAGAACGTCAGATCGAAATAGATGGGGAGGATGTACGCATCATGCTATGGGACACAGCCGGTCAAGAGGAGTTCGACTGCATAACAAAGGCATATTATCGTGGTGCCCAAGCCTCGGTGCTGGTCTTCTCAACGACCGATCGTGCATCCTTCGATGCAATCAAGGAATGGAAACGCAAAGTGGAAAACGAGTGCAATGAAATACCTACAGTAATAGTCCAGAACAAAATAGATCTGATTGATCAGGCGGTGGTGAGTGCGGATGAAGTGGAAACGCTAGCCAAAATGCTCAACTGTCGACTGATACGCACCTCCGTCAAGGAGGACATCAATGTGGCTTCTGTGTTTCGCTACCTGGCTACAAAATGCCACCAGCTAATGACGCAAACCTACGACCAAGTAACTGGCGGTAACAACAGCACTCAGCAGACATCAACGCATCCTCCATACAGCAACGTGCCCACAATCAGCGCATTTAGTCCGACCTTTACCAAGTCAAGCAGCGGCACTATTGTCCTGCGTCCTGCCAAAAAGAGCAGCGGCTCGAGTGCGGCGCGAAAGCGCAAAATTGTGCTCAAGAAGTGTGGCATATTGTGAGAGACACACGGAGAGGGGCATCTATCTTTACAGCTGTTGGCAACTAATAACTAGAGCATATTTAACGCTTAATTATTTTAGTACCCCCACAAAATCAAGTTGTAACCATGAGGCCAGCCAAGCGTTTGATGTACAGCCATTCGCTAGTCGTGCCCAGACTCCGCAACAATCTCAGTATTGCATGATGTGTGCAGTGGAGCAGGAGTGGGGATTTTAGAAACAGGCGAGTGACAGCGGGAGGGGAGTAAAGCGCAGGAAACACAACCACACAAATCCTACATTCTAAGAAACTAATATAATTTAGTTGATTAGCAATATTTTCGATCTTAGTGAACTCTTACAAATTTAGCTATCAAGAAGATATATAACTATATATTTGAGTTCCCATTTGACAGAGTGAACAGTCAGTCAGTCAGTCCCTAATTATTCTTGTTTGAGTCATTTATACTAAAAACATAACTGCTTAAATATTTAACAAAGCTTATAATTCAATTAAAAAAATATGGAATGAATTATCATTAGAATACAAATTTAAAGATTAAATGTGTATTGTTTATTTGCCCTGAATAATGAATTTAGAATATACTAAGTTAAGGTTTGGTATATGGAATACACTTGTTTGAATTGAACAAAAATTCATTCTAGATCAAAGTTGTTATCCTTTTGCATATATTGTGAAATGTCTGTTTTTGGCAAATGTGCGTTTCGCAGCGTTATGAACAGCATTTTTAAATACATAAGATGGAACTGGAAGAGTAAATCTAAAAGATATTTTATCTCGAAATGAATTTGCATCAATCTTTTCATATTAACTGCAAATAATTATTTATAGCTGAGCGTTCCCTGCATCGTTCCCACAATTAATAACGGAGACTGATCTAGCCTTCATATATATATATATATATATATACATATATACTAGGTGACCCGGCGAACTTCGTACCGCCTAACAGTCAAAGAATGTCGTGTTACCTTTTAACTGAACTAATTTAGGCTATAATAAACGTAATACAATAATACAAAACAATATTAATATAGATAGAAATATAAAAGTATTTTATTATGATGAATGATGATGAAAACATACAGAATGAGAATGAAAATTAAAAAAAAAAAGAAATAATTAAGTTTTATATATATATATATATATATATATATATATATATATATATATATATATATATATATATATATATATATATATATATATATATATATATATATATATATATATATATATATATATTATATATATATATATTTAAAGATTTAATTATATACTTATACATATGTATGGTTGTATGAGAGAGACTATATATGCAATAAGAATATTGATGTGTTTGAGGGTTTCGTGTGATTCCTTTGCGAATTAGCAAAAATGTGTAATTAATTGTTCCACTCTGTATATGTTTGAACGAAGCGAAAGGCATGACGAAACGCAATTATGTAAGTAAGTGTAACTATTCAAATTTTTGCGGCTCTACGCTTTGTCATGTCAATTAGTCTACCAATAATTCCGAAGCACAAAATATGCAAATCATTACTTTATATATTATGTAAAATGTTATTACATAAGTCCATAAAACTAATAAATTATTTTTGAATATTTTTTAATCACGGCATTTTGTTGTTGTTTAAATTAAAATAAAAGAGATTCATTATTTATGAATCACGATCATATATTGAATATATATGAACTCCTTACATCGGAATAGCTTTATTTATTGGTTTAGAAACTCAAAATTGAATGAATAAGTTCTTGTTGATCTCCTTTATTGATTTTTTTAAAATAATATAGCATATAAACCCATTGGGGTGTGCCAAAGCGGAATTGCCCTATATCTTGCAATAATTTTGATTTAGCGCTTCAAAACGGGACAGTTAAATTACTGCAAACTCCTTACATTCTGAATGAGTATTCTGCACAGGGTAGTGTGCAACATCAACGTTCTTACTTGTTTAAAATACAGTGGAATACCGATAATTCGAAATGGAAAGAGATCAGTATTTCTACGAATTACATTTTGTCAGCCGTTGGGGTTTTAATTAAACGGGACATAATTAACAAGTAAGAGTGCTCTAGTCGAGACTGATCGACTAGGAGATACCCTGAGCCCTGTGAAAAACCGAATATCAAATCATTCTACGCTATTTTTAATAATACATACAAACAACACATACACACATACATATACATGTACGCATAAGCGCGCGCTTTTGTAGTCTGTAGCTTAAACGATGTACAAACTACTCCTTAAAAACGTATTTTCGATAAACATTAAAATCGATAACATTACAACAAAAATAATTATCGAACATATGAAGCAAACTTGACCTGCGCATGCTGAACACGGACCTACAAATTTCAGCTTTCTAGCTCGTCTAGTTTATGAAATCGACACGTTCAAACATACGGACAGACGGACGGACGGACGGACAGACGGACAGGGCTATATCGACTCGTCTTGTCGCGCTGATCAAGAATATATATACTTTATTGGGTGTGGCACGCCTCCTTCTGCCTGTTACATACATGTTCACAAAACCATTATACCCTGATTTCCCATTTTCAATGGGCTCAGGGTATAAAAATAGTGTAATTGAACAGAGGCTTTATATTTTCCGACTTATATCAGCTCGTTTCTGGAGTTTTAGTTTAAAGCTAAGTATCTGCAAAATAATATTGTCGGTCAATTTTATTCCATTTTCAATAACTTAAATTATGCTCTGTGTTTGAGCCAATGTTAAGTCGTATGATTATTTGCCATTTATACAGATCAACTTAACACATTGACAAATATCACACTATTCGAATTTAATGAGGACACCACAAATTTAGGGAGCATAGCGACATAAAGGTAGCATAACATGCTGCCAATTAAAATGAAAAACATTACGCTTTCAATACAAATTAAAATAGTTTTTAAAACAAAGCTTCAATTTATAAGAGGCAATATTACTCGCGCGGAAAAAATATCACGAGCTAACGAGGGACACCAATTTGTAAAAATTATTGAAATTTTCAAATAAATTCAGTTTCTCAAAAAATTCAAATGCCTATTTATAATTCTTTTAAGGAAATCGCAGTTACGTATGATTTATAGAAACTGTCAGTTGCAACTTTATCGTTTCACCGTAAATTGTTGCAATATCAAGGAATACGCGTTCCATCTTTCATCCAACTGTCTTCGCCATTCCTATTAAGCTTATTTATATAGGTGGCACACGCATATGAATTTTGCAGCAGGTCACACAAACTTTGTTTCTTTGCTTTGGCCAATTTGCAAGTTCAAAGAAGGAGTCGTCGGGAAAATACCTGTTAAAATCGGATGTTTACACTCAAAAAAATGTGAATTTCACGCCCTTAACTTCTAGCTTTAAGACTGTAGGAGACATAAGCGTGTGAGGTTTGGCACACTTGCTGTGGACGTAGATATTCCGACATACATCTTTGATGTTGTGTCGTCAACCCGAGTAAATATACCAAATTTTTATTCGTTGGCATAAATAGTGTTTAAAATATAGCAGACTTTCAAAAAGCATGTATATTGAGATCGGGCGTATAGGGAGAATCTTCACACTTCAGGAGTAGACTGATACGTGATCTATATGTAGGTCCCTCTATGTAAGTTAATCGCATATATTTTTGCGTAGATTTCCATCTTTAATTGTCATTTCCTAATATAAACGTATAATAAAAATCAACCCATTGTCTCACCTACAACTGCAAGAAAAAATCGCTCAGTTAAAATTTTTTCCCTTTTTATTGGATTTTCGCATTTACACGGTTTATTTGATGTTGCACATATGTTACTGTTTATATTTTATTTTATTGAAATCAGAATCGTTTAAAGTAAAATTAGGTTGCTTTTGCTGTTGTTTATTTCATTATATACAGTTGCGTTTGCTTTTAATAAAGTAATCTTATATTTGTGGTTGTATTTTTTCACTTTTTTACTGTTTTGAGTTTTGCTTTGTTACTGTTCGTGTATTATTAGTATTATAAGAAGAGCAAATATATATTTACAATATGAAATTAAAAGACAAGCTGAGAATAAGTTTGAAATAGGCGGCTCTACGCCTCTATAATCGGTAAGAAAATAAATATTAGGTTTTGTGGGCGGGGCTCTGTGGTGGGATGTGTGTGTATATGTTTGATAAAGAGTGTAATCCTTTGAATATTTATTTTGTATTACCTGTTGACTAAATTGATGTGAATTGAAAACAACTTGGCACTAAAAAAGATAAAGAGGGAATCGTATATTGATGTAAACTTAATTTCCTTGCATTTTTTTTAACGAAATTGTAATTTAGTTAATTTGATTATATATATTTTTTTCTTATTTAAAATAAAAATCGCACTTGTGTGTATGTGAAAGTCTGTGTGAGGGACTATTATCGAACTCATTTACAGCTTTAATAAAAGATCATATTACTTAGATGTACAGACTATATAGACAACTACAATAGAACTTTAGCCGTTAGTTTCTCTTCTTTTTTATTTATTTCGTATTTTCATCTTATGCATAGTTTGTAAATATTAAATTATTTAAGTATATAATTTTTATTTTCATATGCTTTGTGTGTGTGTGTTTAACTGTCGGCTTATTTTGCTTAGGGTATTGGTTGCCTATTTCAATAGTAAGACTTAGGCTACTTCAAGACATCGCAACGCAAAACTCATATATATATATATATATATATATATATATATATATATATATATATATATATATATATATATATATATATATATAATACGTGGGTATATATATATATATATCTTACACTATTCGGAAACGGACAAATCAGCGTCATCCTTACCCTCAAGTGAGCGATACTCATCCGAATCTTCACTGATGTGAGCTGTGCCCATTGCGGATGGCTCTACAGCAACAACTACTTCTGCAGACACAGCGTCAATTGTTGTTGCTGCTGCTGTGGCTGGGGAAACATATATATTAACTGTTGCATCGGTGTGCTGGATGGGATTTAAATCCGAAAACTGTTTGTCTACAGGCTCCGACAGTATTGTTTCGTTTGATTTCTCCTCACTCTGTTTTTGTTGTATTGTTGGTTGTTGTAATGTTAGAGATTGTGTTAATATATCAGCAGAGGCCAACAATAGATCCAACTTTAGTTTTCTTGACGCCGTTGGCTGCTCTGTTATCACAGACTGTGCTTGAGTTGCCGTCGCTGCTATTACTGCCGCATCTGTTGTTGTTGTTACGGCTACTGTTGTTATTACTGTTTCTGCTGCTGTTGCTTCTGTCGCAGAAGTAGCAAACGCCAACAATTCATCCTCCTCGCTAACGCTAATGTACCGACAGCGCTCGCTGAGCAACGAGGCGGACTCATCTTCCTCCTCATTGGCGCTAGAGATGCTTACTGTACGCTCTTTGAAGCTTTGATAGATGCTGCTCCCAGCAATACTCGAGCTTGGTACATCGACCACATCCCTCGACGCCGCTGCAATCTGCGGTCGGCTAATGATGCCAAAGGAAGCTGCGGCTGTAAACAGCAACAGATAGAAAGGTGAAATTTAAATTAACGAATGGACGTTCTACAGCATTTAAAATGCTAGTAGTAAGTGCACGATGAATTTCTAACAATTACAGTTTACCATATAAATATACCCCAACAAACTTCAGATCGGATAACAGAGCGCATGCAAAAAATGAGCCGTCTCAACAGAACTGTTAATTAATGAAGAGTAACTAATCTTTGCGTAGCCTACTGAGCCTTTCAGCAGTAATATAAACTATGCTAATATAAATATTAGGTTCGAATAGAACAGTTTTGTGATCAATGAACCATACAACAAATTCAAAAATCTCACATAGAGTATATTATGATATACCAATCTTTAATAAATGGATCCATCGTGATAAAGATACTATTAGTACCTAAATTCTTTTCATAATAGAAAATAGAAAGTTATCTATTTGATCGAATGATAGCTTTTCAATACAACAAATATTCAACTGCATATTGAACCTGCTCTAAGTTTTTGTTCTGCTCACTCACTTACATTCCAAACGCTCACGACGGTGCAGATATCTTGAAGGCTCAGGCGCCAACTTGATGCGATAAAACTTCGAACCCTTGCTGACTCGATATCGATTCTCATCCTACATAACAAAAAATACCGTTAGTTGTTATTAACATAGGCTATTCAATCGACGTACCTTGCGCGCCTGACAGTATTCCTTATCAATAACTCGTCCGATGGCGTAATAGGGTAGCGGTATGTGATTGAACTCTGCGATAGCCAAAGGAACCTCGGTGCCGGTGCCTGATGTCAAAACTGGCGATGCCTGCGCCAGTGGTGCCGTCAGCTGTAGAGCAGCCAAGCTATCCGCATGCACAAAGTATAGGGTGTGCGAGTCCTGCACCACCATAAACTGACCGTGTCGTATGCTCCAAATAACAAAGACCAAATCTCCCTTAACGCAGCCTTCAAGAGTAATGTGACGACGAATGCCTGCAGCGCCCATCTCATAAGTAGAACTATGAATACGGGAAACGAATTATTTAGCCGTTCAATCATTTAGGTACCCAGTAATTTAGTTTCCTTACAAATCTTAAATCCATTCATTTCCAAATCAATTAATTATTCAGTTTTAATATTTAATTTTAATTAAATAAATAATTGATATATTTATATGTCAATCAATAAACCATATAGCAAGCATTTATCTAAGGAATCCAGTCAATTTTATAAAATAAATAAAATCTTCAATAATTTTCTTCGTTAGCCAATCAGAATAAGTAACGATGTCTGTTATCAGTAAAGTCGCTAGACCGTATCAATCGGACAAGTTATGATCAGTTGACGCAGGACTTGATCAGTTAAACCCATTGATTAGCTATCAATGGGTTAGTTAGTCATTCAAACAGTTCATTAATGAAATATTTATCATTCAGTCAGAGAATCAATCAACCATCTAATAACATTGAAAACAAAATCAATCAATCATTAACTGACCTCCTCAATGCAGCTACACTGGACTCCATTTCGATGCGCTTGCTCTTCTCCATGCTGAGCTCCTCCTCGAGGCGGCATTTGTCGCGACTGAGATAGTCAATCTTCTCCTTTAGCCAGCTGTTCCCATCCTCGTTGGTGAGCATCTCGAGACGTGTCTTTAACTGGTAGCTCTCCTGTGTGAGGAGGCGGTTCTGCTCTCGTAATACGTCCAGCTGTCGCTCCTTGTCCTCCAATACATCCTTCAATATGGACACATTGGCCATCACAGATTCTGAGTTTTGAGTTCGGAGCTCTCGCTGCTGCCAAACTGCGCGCTCCGCCTCGATAGCTTCGCTGATGGCGCGCTCTCTTTGGGCAATTAGATCTTGGCGCTGTTGCGCCAATAGCTGTTCTACATCCAGGCTGACGACGCTAGCACTGCTCGTCGGTCGTTCCAGCTTCTCAAGGCTGCTGTCCGACGGCGAACGCTCCATCGAGGTCATTAGCTTGAATCGACAGCGCAACGATTCCAACTCCGTTTTGTGCTCGTGTATCAACTGCTCACGTGCCTGCGCTACGGCTGTCACTTTATCTTCTTCCGCCGTTAACAGCTGCTGTCGCATTTGCTCCAATTCTTCCGCCTGCTGTTTTTCTTGCTGCTTCCACTTCATGAACAACAGCTGCCACTGTTCCTGCATCTGCGCCAGCCCCGACATTAGCTCATCTTGGTAGCCACGCTCTAGCTCACTCCGGAGGCTACTCAGATTGGAGCGCGCCAATGCCAGACATTGTAACGCCAATTTAGACATAGCGTCCAACGCTTCTCGGAGTCGCTGTACACTCCCCACATTGTCATCTGTCAGCGTGCTGGCGCTCAGCATCAGCCGCGGCTCCGTTGTGGTGCTGCGCGCAATCTGCTCCACATGTGAGCTCGTGGAGGTGCCCACAGTTACTTTTCCAACTACAGCAGCAAGCTCCAACTCCTCAGACTGTAACTGTTGCTGCTCCTGCGCCACTCTCTTTGCTTGCGTCACCTCGTGCCACACAAAGAACTGCAAAACGGGCTCCATATCGGGTAACTGGAGTTGATTGGCCAAATCGGGCAATTGCACAGACAACAACTCAATGTCGGTGCGACCCAGCTGTGGGAGACGAGTATCAAAACTCAGCTCCGCATGCTCATTCGCAAACGTGGGCGGCATATCGGCCATTCCCGGAAAAAGAATATTTAAAAAGTGCCCATCGAAGCTATGGTTAAAGAGTCGCCGCCTTTGCAGTTCTTCACTATGAATGCGATCGAAATCTACCGACAGTCGCGATGCCCATACCCGGAATTTATCTGAGAAGATTTTTCGACGTACTACCTCCGTGACAGCCGCGACATAGGTGCTCGGCGCTCGATGGATCTGCTCAATGATACTAATATGACGCTCTGCACGGCGCAGGCAACGATGGTAAAAGAGCAAACGGTTGTCATAATCACTCATTCCATTTTCAATGTAGACGATGCGACGCAGACGCGTATTCAGATTGCGGCCGAGCTCCTCCTTAGAGTAGGCTATAAGCCGACTATATTCACGGATCTTACTGTGATTATCGCGCATCACAAGCAATTGAGAGCGATGTGAGAGGCACAGATCAGGCAGCACCGAATTGTCACGCAGATTGAGCGCACGCGATTCATTCTGTTGCAAAGCAGTCGCTTGCTCTCTCTGATCTTGGACAATCTTCTTGATCTTATACTTAAACTCGTCGAGACGATACAGACGATCACTCAATCCTTTAATTTCCTTCACATCGCTCTGATTAGCCATTTTGATAATGTTCTGCACCTCGAGCTTGAGCTTCTCGTAGATTTCGACGGAGAAGGTGTCTAGTCCCTGAACGCATTCATCGCACATCTGCTGAAGCGCCGCATGATTACCCTTCGAGCTAATCCACTGCAATAGATTGAGCTGATGTTGTTGTTGTTGCAACTTGGAGTTCGAGTTGGACTGTCCTTCGGTTGGATCCTCCTGTTCGTGACCCATCTTTAGCTTCTTGTTCGGCGATGTACTGCTGCTGCTTTTCTCTACACTCTTCGTTCCAGACTCAGTCAAATCTGTCACTGTTGTCGGCTGTTCAACATCCTCATTGTCGAGCAGCTCATCGAAGCCATGAAAATCCGCTTGAGCCTGTGACATTAGCCCTGGCAGTATGGGTATCCTTGCCAGCTGTTTGAGATCTTCGTTAAAATTGCGCAACAGCTCCAGGTAGCTATCCCGTTGCTGCAAATGTCGGTCGAAAGCCAGGCAAAAGTTGTGGAAGCGTTCACTGAACTCACTTGTCAAATCCTCCATGTTGGCCACCACTGCAGACCACCCCTGCTGCTGTAGATGCTGCTCATGGACTAGTCGCTCGCACAGCAACTCCTCCTTGCGGCCAAGCTCGCCCATATGCTGCGCCAGCGCCGCACGCTGCCGAACTGTTTCCAGCACCGCTGGCAATTTCTGACTCTCGTCCACCAAGCGACGTAGCTCTGCATCGGCATCTGCCGCAGCACTAGCTGTGCTTCCGCCTGAACCACCGCTGGCTATCGTTGGGCCCAGTCGCTCGTCGCCGGTGAGGAACATGAAAATGGGATTGGTATCGGTGCCCGCGGAGTAGCACGAAACCTGCGTGGAGTGTGTCAGCATCTCGCCTCCGCTCACGAGCAGCACAATATTTGCAGCAGGTAGCCCGTGCAGGCGTTGAATTGTCTCCTTCAAGTTCTCCACTGAAGACAGAGCAACGGTCATATCGAAGCTCAGCATGCGACCGACGTCCACATGGTAGACGTACAACATCATGTGGCAGCTGTCTGTCTATGATGAGGCTCCAACTGTGGTTGATGTGGTCGTCTACTTCCACCGCCTCCTCCTTCTACTTTGCCTCCTCCTGCAACACTTTGCCTCCTCTCTCCTTCGTCTTCTCCTCTTTGTTTGGCAGTGCTAATGCTTTTTAAATTCATGCATGCACATGTGTATGGGTGTGAGAGTTTGTGTGTTGTACCGCCACCTAGCGTTCAGGGACTGCAAAACAAAGGCAAGAGAAAAACAGAGCGTTAGAGTTAGGCGGCGCAATTCTAGGGGTGTTCGTTTGTTGGTATTCCATGTTTACATTTATTTTTATTTATCGCTAACACGTGGCTGTTACGGTTAACATTCAGTCTGTTCGTACATGATCGAATGTTAACGATAACATGGCCGCTAGTTTAGACATTACGGCGCTGCAGGTGGCGGGCAGCAGTTTGAACATTTGAATGTTAATGACTAAACGAAAGCCAACGTCGACGTCTTAAAGTCGCAATAAAGAACTAGTTATATTTTTGCTATTGTTGTGACTGCTTATTAAACATATTTTTTTTAATGAACATTGTTTACATTTAGTCTGGCAAACTTTGGATCTTGTGCAAAGGAAGCGATACGAAATTAATACAAAAAAAAACACCGCTTTGGCTGTATATGTATGTATGTTATCACTTCAATTGATAAAAAAAAACTGAAAACTACGTCTTGACGCGTGGGCGCAACAAACAGAACTAACAGACTCCGTCAGCGGTGCAGGGCTAGTGCGGTTGTTAATGCAGTGCTACACGTGTGCGCAATCTCTTAATTTGAGTGTAGAAAGCCGAGAGAAAGAGCGCTTAAGAGAGGGAGAGAGTGAACAATGATAAGAGCTGCCTGTCGGTTTTACCTGACCCATGCTTTACCTACGGGAATTTCATTTTACCTACGGAAATTTCATTTTCTGGAAAACAAAAACTTTTCCTAGGATCTACCTCATTAAGCAGAATACGCAGAAATTGCCAGCAAATTATAAGAAATTTCCATATTTTATTATACCCTGAATCCATTGAAAATGGTTTTGCTAAATGTGTGTAACAGGCAGAAGGAGGCGTGGCAGACCCCATAAAGTATATATATCCTTGATTACGGTGACGAACTGAGTCGATGTAGCTCTGTACCGGTTCAAAATTTACACCAAACTACAACTTCGATTGATTTATGTTTATATATTATTTTAGTATTTGATAAATAGCGGCCTTGTATTGGACTAAAAACGCAGTTCGGACGGGGTTCAGGGGATCTCATAGTCGGACATTCCCGAGATGAGTTTTGTTTATTGCTAATAGTCTTACGCTTTCAAACGAAATAGCAACTGCAGCGCGCACGTTTCATTACTCATTAACGATCTCCAAGAGCACCGTATGTCGTCCATCTGATAGTAGCTTATCAATGCAAATAAGTGCAAAGACTAAAAACACATACATACATACACTATATGCATGTTTCAGATGCAGCGAATTTAAAGCGCATGGATCAAGTGATCTGTAGCTAGAACCTCCTACCGCTAGGGGAATTGGAAGCACTTTAAACTTTATCAAACTGATCGAATATTTTCCAATTTTATTCTTTCACAATTAAATAAATACATTTTACATACATATGTACATGCTGGTATATAAATGCTAGAAATATCTACGACCTCTATTACGTTTTGTAATTGCTGTTTGTTCATACATACATATAGGAAGTAAAAAAGCGAAAAATTTAACTAAAATACGATAAGCATTGCAAAGAAGCTTACAAAGTTTACCATCAGTTAAAAAAATGCTTGAAACTGAAGCAGTTCACAGTTGTTTATGAACAGCTGATGTGCGATCAAACTTCGGTTGCATTTCAGTAACAGCAGCAGAACACACAAAAAATACCAACATCTATGATGCACTCATGGTATTTCTAACCCAGTTGGCAGCACTGACCAGCACCAACTGCGACATGCGACAGTGGGAGTGTGTGTACATGTAAGTGTGCATGCCTCCCTGCGTATGTGCGTGTTTGTGTATTGTTTTGGCCTGCACTTTGTTATTTTCCATTACGTTGCATTTTGTCTACGCGCCGATTGTTTTGGGCAGAAGCAAATAATTACAATTGTGATATTTAGATATGGAATCGAAGTACTTGTATTGCTTCAATTGTAATTTGGCTCGAACCGACCGACGTGCACTAACAAATGACATGAAATGAAAACAGCAGAAACAACAAAGACACAAGGGTTGCCTGATGTTCAAAAAGAAAATGGCAGCAGGTGCAGAGCTGCATTAGTTTTCGCACAAGTGCAGCGGTGGAGTAGGGCGTGGGGAGTGGGCGGAAAAAAGAGGTTCGGGATATTGGGGACGACTATTTAAAATTTGTGCACCAACAAGGGCGTAATCAGTAGCTCCTTCGTTCATACATGTACAAACATATATATATATATATATATATATATATATATATATATATATATATATATATATATATATATATGTGTGTGTGTGTGTGTGTGCGTGTGTGTTTAGTATTAATTTACTATGATGCTTAATAAAAAGCGATGCGTCGCACTTACCTTATAATCTTTAATCAACTTGCACTGTGGCGCGTCTGTGTGCGTGTACTTTTATTTGTTTGTGTGTGTATTGTTTGTAGGTCCGAGTGTGTTGTGATTTTAATCAATTGAAAACACTCACGAGCACGAGTACGACCGCTACAAATGATTTTACATCAGCTGTCTGTGCTTGTATGTGTGTGTTTGTTTGTTCTGTGTCAGCAGCAGTGACAAAACAAAAGCTGTTAGTGCTCAGGTTTAGATTATCCTCTTTCTCCTGTGCCTTTTTACTCGTTCAGTGCTGCGGGTAGCGTTGTCGTCCCTCCTATAGTTACGTCTAAACTTTTTTGTATATTTATCGCATTACTTTTGACTTATTTCGCTGGCCGTTTTTCTCTTCTTCTTGTTATTTTATCACTTATTGTTGCGTATAAAAAATCAGAGCAGTGCAAAAACTGCTCAAAAACTCACGCGATATGCCCAATATTTAAATATGTTGCATTTTGTTTTTGTTTTGTGTTTTATATATATATATATATATATATATATATATATATATATATATATATATATATATATTTTTTTTTTTTTGTTTCGATTTCCCTCTTCTTAATCTATTTCTTTGTCTATCACAATTGCGTTGTTGTTGCTGCTGTGTTGTTGTTGTTGTGGGTCGCTCTGCTGTGGATGTTGTTGTTGGCAGTAATATTTCGCTTCAATTTTTTGCCTTTTACACGTTGCGCGATAAGGTAATTTTTAGTTTTTATTATTTCATTAATTTCTGGCATGTATATTGTTGATTTACTTAAATTTCTAATTAATTTAAACCGTATAAAAATGAAATAACGCACTTTCGTAGTTCCGCCGTCTTCTTCTTGTTTTAATAATAACAGCGAATTACAGTGGCAATAACATTAACATTTAGCTCGCTGTTATTTACAGCGAAAAATATTTATGAGATCCCTGGATTGTCCGCGAAAAGATAACATTACACGACGATTTTCTATAAAAAAATATACATCAAATTTAAATTGTCACAAAATGTCATTACTTCTGAAACTCAAAGCAATGGATTTATTTTAATACAAATGTTATCAACATTGAATTAAATTTTATTGAATATCGATAGTATTACATACAGTTCGTGAGCGCAAATAGCATAATTTATCAGTATTCGTCTCTACTGCTCATCTCTAGTACTTAAGAAAAAGTATTTAACCAGTCAAGTGAAAAATTCTAACGTGTTTTGTTTTAAGGATATCTTTTCAATAAAAAGTCATAATATAATTAGGTTTAAGTAGATATGACACCGTGGTGACGATTTCGTCATAAATTAAACACAGTTACTAAGAAAGCAAGAAACACAGATAGGCATTGAAAAATCGTCATCAGCGGATTATAGGATAGGGCAACTCACACACTGACGACACAGACACACTCACAGATTCACTTACATTTCATACACACAGGCCCACACACACAATTTCGTTTATTCGACTGTTAGATTCTCACATTACATGTAGACTATAATTTTTTTTATCTCTTTTACTATTTGTATTTGTATTTTACCTTAATTACATTGTATGCTATAAAAAAAAACACACACACACAAAACAAAAATTACCCTATAAAATGATCAACATTCAGACTATAGAAAATGTTGCGGACTGCACGCCGCTTTATTTGCCGCACAGCTTGTATCTCAAGCCCTTGGCTAAAATGCAAATATCAGTTGCATTACCTGAAAAAATTAAAACCGGAAAATCCGTATCGAATCTGGAGATAATGGATAAACTGAGTGCAGAACTGAAACCAGATAAGTTTCTGGTGCTTAAGGTAAGAAATTAAGGGAAATGTGTATAAATCAGCTGCTTAAACTCTCCTATTCATTTGACTAGGTCTCAAAGAGTACGGTAAACTACATACGCTTCGAAGCAGAGTTAGATGATCGCAAACGATTGCGTTTGGCTATCGGACGCTTGGATGGCATAGCATTGCGGCTTTCGGGCTTTAGTGATTCGTTTCGAGTGCGCTGCTCCGAGGCTAAGGATGAGTTTCCGACACGTCACGATTGGGACTCGTATTTCCGAGATGCCCGCAACATGGATGAAATGAAAGCGGGCGAAAGACCAGATACCATGCATCTGACCCATTTGCCCATTCGCTGGTTCTGTGCACGACATGCGGAGCACGAAGAACATGTGAAGCCAAGCGAGAGCATCTTCAAGCGCATCTTTGAGAAATTCGGGCCTGTCCGTGCTGTCGATATACCTATTTGCGATTTGTATAGAAAGAGCATGCAGTCGGATATAAGCGGAATGCGAACGTTTAGTTATGAGCAGGATGTGCTCTTCGAAGCGTGAGTATTTGCCATAAAAGAGGTTTCACTGTACTCTTTGAGTTTCGGTATATTGCAGCTATGTCCAATTTGAGGAATACTCAAGTTTCGTGCGTGCCATGGATGAGTTCCGAGGCACCAAGCTGGTGCGAAAATTTGTCGACAAAACGCAAGCAATCAACATTAATGTTAACTTTGACAAGCAGAAGCATTTAAGCGATTCACATGTGCAGCGACGTGAGCGTATGAGAAAGCGCTGCATTGCCAAAGCTCAGGCCGAGGATGAAGAGCTCGAGCGGGAGAAAAGAAAGCAAAAAGAGCTACATGAACTCGAAAGGTTTGACCTCGCTTTTGTTCGTATGTTCGGGCATGCAATGAAACGGAATATTAAAACTTTAAGCAAACAAATTGGAATAATTAAAAGAGAGGCAAAAGTAGGGACAGATTATTTTGCATAATTATTTAATTTCGCCCAGTTTCCATACTATATATACTATTTTACATTAACAGGAGAATCAAGCAATTGCAAACAGCTGTAACATTAACACGTTAGCTGCGATTCATAAATTCTGATGATTAATTTAACAGGTAGTACGCCTATCGTTGAGTCCTTGGTAATATAGATTTAAAATGAGATCTCATGCCTGTTTAAGACACATCAATATTATTGTATATTATGTTTTTATAGCTTGACAATGTCAAGCAACGGCAACGCTTAGTTGAAGATTAGCTTTTTGCTTAGATTTATCTGAATTCGAACTTCTTCAATGCGTTCGGTTAAGTTTTTAATTATTCCAACGGTTTCATTGTCTGTTCGGCCCCTTAAACTTATTGTGAATCTTGTGAATATGTGGAGTATATAGTCAGCCGTTCAGGCATAGTTTGGCGAATTAAATAGTTTTTTGCCTCTTCTAGACAAAACAGTAAAAATGTGCTTAGCAAAAAAACAAAAAATCAACAAAAATTTACAGGCAAAAACAAGAGCAATTGAAATTATACGAATTGGAAAAGCAGCGCGAACGAGAAGAGAAGCGCAAGGAAAAGCATCTGAAAAGGATACAAGAACGCGGCCAAGTGGAGATCTCACAAAGGATACGCGTCGAAGAGCGTAAACTGATGATAGCTCAGCGCAAATTAGAGAGCATTCGAATCCTGGAGCAGGTATTTCAGCGCATACAAGTGAGTTTGAAAAATTAACTTAAGCTGAAATGATAATAAAAATGCATTATTTGCAGCTCAAGCAAAAGGCAAAAAAACAGCGTGGGCACCACGATGAGGAGAAAGACTTGCAACGCGGTCGGTTGGTGGAAAAATACAAATGTGCCACAGAGAAACTGGTCTGCGACCAGCGAAAGATTGTGCAAGAAATCAAGACTAATACGCCGCTAATGGGTTTGCTCAAGAGCAAGTCCAAGAGGATAGGGCCGGCTGCAGCCAGCAGCGAGGAGGAAGATTCAGTTTCAGTAACCAAAAAGAAGCATAACGGGAACATTGTCGGCTCGAACGTAAATCTTGGAGCAGATGCTGCTATGTCGAATGCTAATGCAGTGCTTAACCCATTCAAGGCCGTGACAGCTGCGCTGGCCGCGGGTGCTGTGCCGGGTACAGCAGCTGCTGCTGCGTATAATGGTGCAGCTGAGGCAGCAAACGAATGGATGCAGTCGCTTTCCATGTTTGGCTTAGGCATGCCCAGCGTTTTTCCAAGCACGTCACTTTATCGTGCGCCGGTACCGCCCCCATTCGCCGTGTCCAGCAATTATCGCGGATTTGCACCACGTACTCGTGGTCGTGGACGCGGTCGGGGCATGCGCGGTAATCACTCCTCCTATTACAATCCCAGGCAATACGATACCGATCGATACGAAGAAGACGATGAGGGAGATGGTTATTATCGCAATACATCACGGGGAAGGTAAGTGAGCACTGCAAGACACTGATATAGCTTATGGTGATATATATGTATTTCAGAAATCGTTCGCGCTCCACTTCATATTCCCGTAGTCGGAGTCGGTCTCGCGGACGCCGGTAAGTAGACAGTGATATTTTTTATTGGTGGGCATACAACTCATTGTCATGTGTTTTTAGACTTATTTGTCGGTCCAGGCGCAGCCACAGTCGCTCGAGCTATCGGAAATCGTCCTACTCCATGCGTTCAAGGTAGATGCAGACTTTGTTATTTTTGGAATGATTCTTATTCATAATCGTTTATAGACGCAGCTACAGTCGATCGCATTCGCGTAGTCGCAGCAAATCACCTGTTCAGCGCAAGAATCGGAAATTAGCCTCTACGCGACGCTCACGGTCCAGCACCTACTCGAGCTCACGCTCCGGTTCCCGCTCTTGCTCCCGTCGCTCTAATTCACGTCGGGAACGACGCAGTCGAAATCGTATCAAGAGTCGCAGTCGCAGCAGGAGTCGCAGTAATTCCTCGAAACGGTTTGTCTTGGAAGCTGATAAGCTTGTCGCATCCGCGGAGCACATACAGCGGACTATTGAGCAGCACACCAGGGATCGCATGCGGGAGGAAGTGCGCGAGATAAAACAAACGTTTCGCCATCAGCGAAAGTGCAACCAAAAGGGCGACGATCCAGAGCCTCCTGCAACGGACGCCAATCGAGAGGAAGATCAAAGCAAAGGGCACAGCAAGCGAAGTAGTCGCCGCAATTCTTTGGCAGCATAGACCCATGATATAATTGCTACCGACAAAGTTCACAATAAACTAATGTGTTAATAACTACCTAAAGTACAGCATAGTTCGTTTATGCTTAAAAATACATTATTTAATTTAACGCCAATATTTATATTGGAAGTATACAAATATTTGATTGGAAATACATCCCGCGCTCGATAAAATGTGGTAGTACACCAACTTTACTAATATCAGAAGAATCAGATATATCGTTTTGCTGTATCGATGCTGTTGGGTGGAAATACAAGCTGCAATTACAATTTGCACTCAATTGCGTTTTCTAGTAATCTAAATTAATATATAATCGTCTCAAGTGTAAATTCACTTGACTTTCCCATACAAACAGAATAAATATTTGATTCCCTTCTTGTTGTAAGTTACAAAACGTGCGATCAGAATGTGTTTGGTTGTGCTTCAAGTTGTGGAGCATTAAAACCTTCGGTTGGTGTTACGGCCCCTATTCCGGCCACCTCCACCGCCGGCGCCCCCGCCTCCGCCAGATCCGCCATTGTTTCCGCGCCTTCGACGTTGTTGCCCATTGTTGCCGCTCTTTTGGAATTGATCACGATCCCGGTCATTGAAATTGTCGCCCCCGTTGTTGCCATAGCCATTCTGATTGACTGGGCCGACGCTACCATTACCATTGCCATAGTTAGTCCAGGGATTCGATGGGGCCCAGGGGTTGGGGCGATTCGTATCCTCGCGCGTTATTTGAACCGCGTTAGGCGAACCGCTGCCGTAGTTCGTGGGTTCGTCAATGAATTCGGTTTTCGGCTGTTGCGCCTTGACGGTCAGCAACGATGGCAGGAACGGTTTCTTCAACAATAGGAGCTCTCTCACAGACACCAACTGTGCATTGTGCTGGCGAGGCTCGAAGCGTGACTTTTTGAGCGGTGGCGACACTTCGCCACGTAACTGTGGCCCCTCCTCGGTGGGAGACAAAGATCTGGAACGCTCGCGTTCACGCTCACGCATTGGCACAACGTCGCGCAGCTCCTCCAACTTGCCGGCATCGATGTACTTGTTCAGGTATTCGGCGCCTTGTCGTATGGCGCCCATTAAGCGCGAATCTGGATGCACCCGGATAAAACGTCCATAGACAAAGATGCCGACGATTGTCTGGGGATCCAGACCATTAAGCATGCCACTGGCCAGGATTCCTTCAAGCGTGTTCTCGCTGATTTGCTGGTGTGTCAGACCGTTGCTAGAATCTTTGGACTCTCGCGCTGCCAGCTCGTCGTGTATGCTGAGCACGCTAGGATCATCGGCTCGCCGTGGTCCTGCCCATTGCACCTGGAAGTTACGTGGTATAGGTTTGCTGTAGGGAACTTTCTTCTCGCGATCTCGGTCATTGGCTAGCCTGCCGCCTGCATCCAAGTCCAATCCCGGAATAAAGCCCTTGTCGGCCGTCAAACTTTCTGTGAACTCTACCTTGTCCTCGGGTCCCATGCCGGGTATCACTGCATCATCTATAAAATATTCAATAGCATTAAAAGATCGACAGATGATGTACTTATGATACTTACCATATTCGCACTCATCCAAGGCAGCTAGACTAGCGGGCAGCGTGTTCAAATTGTACTTGTCTCGCATCAGATCTCCGGGTCGATTACGTGTCCAGAATTTGATCGTATGGTCGTTGGAACCGGAGCACAAAATGTGGCCTAGCGGGTGCCATGCAAGTGTCCACACAATGCTGTCGTGTGCCGTCTCCACACAGCCAATTTCCTTATCCGTGCTGAAAGTAATTTCGATTGCTATTAATAACATATGTTATACATAAGATGTCTAAAATTGTTTGTTATCAAATTTGATATCAGTAATACTTTATACTTTAACATTTTTAGCCCAACCCTTTCATGAATCATCGTGAAATTAAAATGCAGTATAATTTCATGAGCATTCAAGAAAGGGCTAGGATTTAACTCTAGCTATATAAAATAGGATAACGATTAAAACAATATCCTTTTACAAAACGAACCCAACATTCCAAAAGAGTATGGAACCATCGGAACCCCCCGAGCAGAATAGACCCTCGTGTATTGGATGCCAGGAGACGGAGCTTGCTTCCTTCTTGTGACCACGGAACACTTGCACCTCCTCGCGAAGATTACGTATGTCGAAGAGCTTCAGTAGATGGTCACGCGAAGCTGTGACCAACCAGTTGCCATTGTCGTTCCATTTGAGATCCATAACAGTCGATTTGTGCGCATGACTAAAAAATAGCATTAAATGTAAGAGGCTATGGCGTTCACGAAATTCGACTTACAGCGTCGCTAGCGCAAGGCCACTCTTGGGGTCCCAGATCTTGATAGGCTGTTGGTTATCTTTGCTGCCGCTAACGATCATCGCCTTCTGTGGATGCCAGTGCACGCATTTCACATCCGCACCATGACCTGCGATCAAAACAGTCAGTTAGTGCCGAACTGGCATTAAGGATCTGATCTACTTACCGCGTAGCACGCGCTCTTCCTGGCAGCGCATAAAATCCCAAATGCGCAGAGTTCCATCGTCGCTGCCGCTGACAAATTTGCTGTCCGTCGGGCTAAAACTGGGTTTCAGTTTCAGTATGATTTATTTTTTATTGTTTTTTGCAATAGTTAAGAATCGGATTCGGAGAGACACAGCGAGGTTAGAAAATTTAAAACGAAACAAATACAATAAAGTGTGTGTGTGGATATATTTGAATGTGCAATTGAATAGAAAAGCCTGTGATAGTAATTATAAGGTTCTTCGTAGCCCTTGGCTGCTGGCGTTCTACTTGTCTCACTCTCCCTCTCTCTTGCTCTTTACCTGTCCCTCAGCAGCAGCAGCTAAAGAAAACACTCGAACCCCCCGAATTTGAATTTTAGCATTTATTTTAGTTGTTCTTATGCCACGACGCGCAAATAAAATGGTGCAAAATTGTGTTTTGTTTTAATGTCAGTTTTGCTTTTATTGTATTTTTGGTATACAACTTGTTCTTTTGTAGTTGTTTTCTTTTTGTTTTTTATTATTACTTTGCATATTCAGTGTGAAACAATTTCAGAAAATGAATTATTTTATTGAATTGGTTGACAGTCTTTGCTTTCTATCTTTTATGGTTAACGCTAAAATCACAGTAAACATACATGCTTATACTGGGGTTCTTCTTCCTTTTTTAACTTAGCTCTGAATATCGGAGTTATAGAAATTACTGCGCGCACGAGCCTAACCGCTTGCTAAACAGAACATCGACATTTCACGGATTGCTGCTTCATTGACGACTTTATTGAGTATATCAGGTATATGGAAAACGCAACGACACCGAAAGCAACAACTTCGGTGGCTAACAAAGCTAACTGCAACTGCAACTGCAACCGAGGCGAAGAGGAATGCTACAAGTATATCAAGAGATTTATATGCTAAACTGCAGCTGCGCTTCAATTGTAAACGGGCTAATATTCTTTTGCTTGCGTCAGCAGTGGCTGCGAAATGGTAAATAACAATTACAATCATTAGGCAATACCTTATTCCCCTAATCGCCTCCTTGTGGGCCTGATACATCTTAACGTTGTTCATGTTCGACTGCCAGTACTTTACATAGCCGCCATGGTCGCCCGTTACCATCCAACTGTCATTGTGCGACCAGACCATCGTGCGCACCGCTATATCGTGTGCCTATATTGAATTGATAGCATATACTCGGATTTAAATACGTATAAGTTGTTAAGAAATATTAACAGTACGCACCTGCAGTATGGTCTCGAAGTTAAAAGTAAGCCCATTCCAAAGCGTGAACTCTCCAGAGCTAGCGCCCGTGACCAATCGTCTGCCTTCTGGGGTCCAGGCAAGCGTGAATATAGGACAGCGCATTTTATTGGTCGCTGTTTTCACAAAACGAGTTGTAATCGCATTTGCTGGATTGTCCAGGGAGCTGCTGGGCGGCAGCATTTGGGGCACATAAATGCTGTCCGGTTGAAGTGCCAATCGATCTCTGTAGTCACGCTGCCAGAGACGCGCCTACGGAACGAGGAGAGCAATTAGTCTGGAATCTTTCTCTCCGCGTTGTCAACTCACCTCTAGCGCCTTGATTATAGACGCATTATAGTCCACTGTTTTACGCATGACACTCTTGCGCAGTCGTTTGCCATCAAAGTCATCCTGCGACATTCCAAATGGGCGTTGAAATCCTCCAGGCATAAAGGGCTTAAAATGGTTGTAGCCCTGCTTGTTGGATCCATGATGTGGATGATAATGTCTGTAGTGCTGACCGCCCATTGATGGCGGCGGCATCGAAGTGAAATTCGTTGCCAATGCCGATGGAGCCGTCAAGAGCTGCGGCGGCGGTTGTGAAACGTCCATTATTTTTCCTGGTTCGACTGAATTAACTGCAAATTGGATTTATATATTATAAATAATTTATATTCGCTAATTTCTTTCTGCTTTTATTGAAAGAAATCTTCATGAGTACGGAATTTATTCTTAATGAAGAGAACCAGTTGTTCAGTTCGATTTCGATTGTTGCGGAGTGATACGATTAATGCTCTGCAATTGCGTTACAGTCAAGTTAATCATAAACATATATTAATATATGCAATATGTTACTGCAACACAGAATTAACTCCATTGTCAAAGGATGACTTTAAAGTGGCATTCATTTTTTATAAATTGGTAAATAAAATGTGCGCATACCCACATACACGCACACGCATGAGAAACGTTGATGGTATGTGTCTATTCTCTGTTATTCAATGTGTATTAGTTAATACTTTACTTTTCGTTGTAATACATGGTTTTTAACTATTAAAGTTACTATATAGCTAAATTAGTCGCGTGGATTATAGTAGTACTAATGCAACGTGAATAAGTTCTGTTGAACAACTATAGTGATCGAACTGACTCCGATTCACTCCGATTAACGATTACCGAGTAATGAGTGCACCTTTTTATCTGAAAAACAAAAAAGAAAAACAAGTAATTAAAAAAATATTTAAAAATTGCAGAACTTCTACGAAGAGTAAAAAAAGATAAATTTTAGCTTACGTCGACTTCATTGTTGATAACGGAAACTGTAAAATACCTTGTATTCTCTATCGTTTACTATCGGTGTTTAAACTTTAATATCGGTATTGAATGTTGTATTTATGGATATACAGTTAGTTCATCTCTAAACCGGGCTTTGGGCTAACAACTTTTATATACATCTGCGCTTGCGTTTGTGGGCTCAGTAGGTCGTCGTTCGTTGTTGAGTTCATATTAACGTTACCTTTACGATATTTCTATCGTCAGTTGAATTTAAATAACTGTGTAAATAAAAAATAAATGTTTATAATTTGTGCAAAAATTCAAATATATGATTCTGAAACGTTTTTCTGTTGAATGTCAACTAAATGATAATAATTTATCTTCAACAGCTAGTCACCGTATCGTTAACAAC
The DNA here is from genome assembly GCA_035045145.1 of Drosophila meridionalis. NCBI lineage: Eukaryota > Metazoa > Arthropoda > Insecta > Diptera > Drosophilidae > Drosophila > Drosophila meridionalis. The sequence continues at coordinate 13,311,912 of JAWNPG010000037.1, read as the reverse complement.
AACAAATAACACTGAACGTTTAATTCAATATTGTTAAAACGGTTAACATGCAAACAGTCATTAAGTAAGTTGTCACCATACTCAGGACGTATATATGGGTATTACATATATTTTCTACCACTGCATTTTTTCTTATCTCTACGCTTACTCAATTTCACTTCCCATTCGATTTTACAACACAAATAAAAAGGAAAAAGAAAAGAAAGTTGAGCTTGTCGATTTAAAAACACGTTTTGGATAGTTTGATTGGGGATTTTAAAAAACTTGTCTCTTTTCTATCATAATCACATTTCGCATTTGTATACAGCTAAGCATTTTTTTATAACGAGTTTGTGTTTTACTTTGTAGAATTTTTAATTCGATTTTTTATCGTCTTTTATTTTTACACCTTAATAAATACTTAGCTTATTTTTCAATAGCATCTGTTAGTTGGTAGCGACCGCTTTGCGCATGCTATTTAAATATGTTCGTGCTATCATCTAAAGAATAGACTAACTAATATATTTCACACACATGTAGATATGAGAATTTATTGTACAATTAATGTACAATTAAATGTTTAAGCTTATATTTGTACTGTGGGTTCAATGCAAGCTCTCACGCAGAGTTATATATATATATATATATATATATATATATAATATAGTAACATAGTATTGTCCCATTATTCTTTAAAAATAGTTGGATAATTTTGAACAAAGTCAATATTTTTATTTCTCTATTTGAGCTTTTTGTACAGAGATATCTATAAAAAAATATAAAGATTTATATTAATTTTTTTTAAAAATTGATATATATTTAATTCATTTTATGAAAGGCAATACTCTTTAAGCTATGCAAGACTTATTTTCAATTTTTTCTTAATTATTAGATTCTTAATTATAGATATATAGCCAAGCTAGTATATAGAATTTTTCTGTGCAATTTAATGTTTTAGATTTTTATTTTTCAGTTGAGAGAATTAAAAAGATTTATTAAACATATATACACCTTCTTACATTCTTTTAAGGAAGCTTTAAGCAATAGCTTAAGCATAAACCTGTCTTATGACCCAACTAAAACACACACAATAAAACTCTTTGTTAGAGGAATATTATACTATACTATGTATATAAAAATATTTAACACCTTTTCATAAATAAAAAACGATATTTAACGGCTTAACAGCTTTTGACTAATTCTCAAGAGAGTCTTTATTTGTTATTACTTGCCGCGGCATTTAGTCCAAACAAATCAGTGCGAAAACAATCAAGACCTACATTTTGTTCATACTTGGCCACGAAGTGAATAGAGTATATTGGCTTGTGTGTTTATTTGAAATATGTAAATTTGGAAAATAAATAAATAAATTTTAATTTCCCTGTGAGCACAACTTTATCTTTGATTAATTTAATAGTATTGGCTTATTGACGAGAATTACGTAGTCAGCTTAGCTCGACTGCAACGTTCTTATTCGATTTTCTGTATAACTCTTGAGTGAAGGCAGTTTCTTTAAGTAAATATATATATGTATGAATGAGCTCATTATTTTTTGGTTTTGTTGCACCAGCTCATTTGCTCAAATTGCATAATTAAATGCACGCAGACCTTAACGTGGCTAAAAGCTGCAACAGCAGCAACAGCAGCTATATATAACAACAACTATAATTATGGTCAGTCATTTGGCCATGCAACTCCGTTTCTTTACAACCGAAGGTGAAACTAGTGGTTGAAGTCTGCCACGCCCTCAAGGTCCACACATCCAAACTCAACCACATAGCCTTTCAGCCACAATTTCGACTCATTCTGTGTTTGGACTGCAGGGTGTACGATGTCAAGATGGGCTTATAAGCTAATCAATCGCATTCCCACTTTTGAATTCGACCTACAATAAATGAAGTCCCTCACTCAAATCTTAATGCCTACTTTCACTGAGCGGCTCTCGTTGCTGTGCTAATAAATAAACAAAAATATCTTTGGACTTCTTTGTGTAAAGGCAAAACTTTATACATAAATTGATAAAAGTTATTAAAAAAAAGTTTGGAATAGCAGCAAAAAGAAATTATTTAGATAAAAACCATGAAGATTTACAATCTACCATTTTAACTTTAATCAACTTAGTTGATACAGCAATACAGATATACAAAATTTGTATTTCATTACGTGAGCTATCGAACTACCTTATTTATGATTTGGAGCGTAAAATCTCTTGGAGTTACCAATTGTCGAAGTAACTTACTCTTGTTATTTTTATGATATTTTATTACTCTACTATGGAATCAAATAACTTCCTTTTGAATACATTACGGTCCTATTTATAATATGTACACTTAAGTGATAAGATATTAGAAACATTATATTGTTAAATACTGCTGTGTGGAAAACCCAACCCCATAAAAAAAAAATATTTGCATTAATTTGGGCCAGTCATTTAATTCTGCATGCGATTGCTTCCTTATGGGGGTATAAAAATCAAAATCAGGCCAAAAAAATGTCAAGTTGCTTGGTCGAATCTTGATGCGCAATGCTGAAAACTTTGTAGCATTTATTCCCGGTCTTTGACTTTGTGGTGTAAATGTTTGCATTACTCACACTGTGCACACATTAGCAAACTGCGTTTCAAGTCGTTGATTGATGTTGTCAAAGCTCTGTTTCAACCCAGGTATAAAAAGAACTTTCATTAAAAGAAATTATGTGTACTCGTTTATTTCTCTGATTTTATGGAGCCAAAGAGGATTTTTTTGGGATTAAGAGGCAACGGGAAGCACTGGAATTTCTTACGTGTTAGCAGCAGTTCATAATCGGGCACGCGTCTTCTCAGCAGTGAATTATATTGACTTCAGAAAGGCTGTGAGTCAACCATAACATGAGGTAGTCAAAAAAGTAGAAAGAAAACATTGTTATCAATTTTAAGTGCTCTAGTCGGGACTGACCAACTAGGAGAAACACTGAACAGTTCGAAAAGCTCATATTCCATTCTACAGGAAACAACAGAGACTGCGCTTGGGTTATAGTATGTGGTTTACTATGGTAACTTCGTATTGTTGAATTACTTTTCATCTAGATGAACTTTAAAAACTTAGGTCATAATGATTTTCATGTGTGTGTTTTGCTAAAACACAAGCTAATCGATAGTTTTATTCGTTAAGTATGCTATATCTATATCATCAACAAACATATTCGATCAATCGAAATAATGAATATCCATCGATTCCTAAATTCCCATTTTTAATGGTTTCATGGGAAAAGGAGTCTCAATTGTTTGGGAGGATTTTTATTTTAGGTGTATTGTGTTTCATACTATTCCACTATTAAGATTCACAATTACAACATTATATGACATACATGTAAATCTGTAGATAAACGGTTTAAGAAACATGTTTTTTTTTATATATTTATATGTATATAGAGAAATTAATCCCACCCGTGTTGCTGCACGTGCAGTTTTAAATTTTGGGATATGAAAGCGAGGTAAATATAATGGGCAAATCCGATCGATGCATGTATATATGTATGAATATTTAGATCGTAGTAAATATGCTTATTCTAGTAAATCTATATGTAATGAATGTGAGTGTACATATATCATAATCTCAGTATTATATGACAATTCGTACTCTAAAAATTACAATAAAAGTAAGTTACAGAATAGCATTTTATGTCTTCACCTTTAACGTATAATTAGTACATATTTGAGTGATTCTTAAATTATTTTTCACATTCCTCATTAACATTTTTAAGTTCGAATTTTCAATCTAAATTATTATTTATACAACATTTGAAATTCAGCGTGTAAACAATTGTAAACAATTGTGAGGTCAGACTATAATTTTCTGTCATTTTGGTTTAGGAAACTATATGCTCAATGCATGCTAAATGATACGCGTTGTCACGAATAATTGGCAATACTTTTACCTTATAAACCGGCTCGCCCAAAAAAAAAAAATAAAAAAAACGGTATAAATAACTACATACATATGTATATATTGTATATAGCATTAACATATTTCCATTTCGTTAACATGCATAACGCGCCTTCGAATATCAATGAAAACTCTAACTGATGAGCCAGCCTTCGCAACTAGCCTCTTTTATTGAGTTGTCATTCAGGTATTTTGATTTTGCTTTTTCTATGGGTATTTGGCAACCCTGCCATATTACCGTTATTTATGTCGCTGTTCATGATGGGAAGCAGTGCGAATGGCGGCAGTCGCTACATTTTTCATTAGGTTTCCGCTCGCTTTTTCTGCCCACCTGACAGCCTATTAAAGGCACCAAAGTAGCTGCCACAACTTCCTGCCACGAGTACCAGAGGGGTGACCGTCGGTGCTCGGCAATTGCAATTGCAACTGTCGCTGATTTCTTCCTGTTGGCAAATTGCCTACGTCCTGTTGATAAATAGATTATGAAGCCTTTAGGATGTTTAGTGAGCGACCTTCGTCTCGATTTAAGGTTAAGATCATTCATATATATAAGCACTGCTGAATACCTAAATAGAACGAAGTTAACATGCTTATTATAAGCATTATACTATTTATATTCTTACTATTATATTATTTCGATAGAAAATAAAGCATATACCCTCAACTCATTGAAAGTGGAAATTCAGTATGATGCAGAAGACCCTAGATATTAGAGTCCACAAATCTTGAGCATTCATATATATTTTTTACAATTTTGATTTTTATTATATTACGAATATCAGATAGAAATTTCCACAATTAAATCTAACAAAGGAACAAATGTTGTCTATATATAAAATATTTTGTTGTTTTCATTCAATCAAAATCCATTTAATAGGTAATAAGTTATTAAATATTATATTGTCTATAAACATATATATATATATATATATATATATATGTATATATCTATATACAATATATAAAAGAAAGTCGGGTATGTTACAACACTTATAACTCGAGATCGGCTGGACCAATTTTCATCGTTTTTGATTTGTTGGATTTGTCTCCGCTCCAAATAGCAGAATATATATTAAAAATACAGAAAAATTGACGAATACTTGAAGAATGCACTATTTTCCCTAAAAGTACTTTATTTTCGAAGCTGTCAAATTTTTTTATCAAAATCTGTAAGTAATGATTGACATAGATGGCCGTGTTCCTGTTGACGAATCGAGCGGTTTGATTTCATTTCCTCCAAATTTATTAATAAAAATGCCGCGTCCTAGAAGATCTAATCCTTCCCAGCGGACCCGTAATGCAATTAGGCAACGGTATATCGCGAGTCAATTATCTGACGAAGAACGAGAAATCGCCCGAGAAGAGCGCCGCGTTAGTATGGAGCAAAGAAGGGCCTTAATTCGTGCTTCTCAAACACAAGAGCAAAGAGAGGCAGCCCGTGACACGGCTAGATTAGAAACGAGAAATCGTCGAGCTTATCGGTCAGACGAACAGAGGAATAATCTTCGAAGTGCAAGAAGAAATGGTTCAAGTATTGATTTGAATCGGGTAGCGTTTCGTTATGATTGCACCATCGACTACGCCTTACATCGTTTAGTTTATATTGGTCCAATGGAGGTTGTTTGCCATTGTAGCGCATTGAAGTTTGCTGGTGAAACGCCTGGTTTGTGTTTGCTTAGTCGTAAAGTGACACTGCCATTAGTGGTCCCGCCACCAGAGCCATTGCGTTCCCTGCTTTATGGCAATATGTAAACAAACTTCAACTGTCTGTAAATATGAGAGTTGCATTGAACGATCTATCTCCTGATGATTTCTCGAAGCAATTGCTGAATATCATTAATGGCCGTGTTCCTGTTGACGAATCGAGCGGTTTGATTTCATTTCCTCCAAATTTTTACAATTTCGTCTCATCAAAAGATGAGCTTATCAACAAAGTATTTCCAGATATCATTGCAAGCCACAGAAATACTAAAATGGTTAAGTGAGCGAGCAATTTGGGCGGCTCTCAATTTTATAATTCAAAATCAAATCGTAGGTACTCTGTATTCATTCAAATCTATCGACTGTGTAACAAACGAAGAAGAAGCCACTAATTATCCAACTGAATTTTTGAACTCCTTGGATGTGCCTGGTTTACCACTGCACAATTCACAACTGAAGGTTGGCTCGGTAGTTATCATGCTTAGAAATTTAAATCAACCAAAACTGTGTAATGGAACGCGTTTGGTGATAAGAAAACAGCTGAGCAATGTGATTCACGCGTCGATACTCAAAGGAAAATTTAAAGATGAGGATGTTCTTATTCCAAGGATTCCTATGATCCTAACATATATGCCCTTTGAGTTTAAACGAATTCAATTCCCGATTCGTCTTGCCTTCGCCATGACGATCAATAAATCACAGGGCCAATTCTTGACTATTTGTGGCCTCAATCTGGAAAATGCGTGGTTTTCTCATGGTCAATTGTACGTGGCATGTTCACGTGTCGGCAAACCATCCGCACTATTTGTTCTTGCATCTGACCAAAAAACGAAGAATGTCGTTTACCACAAGGTACTTGAATGAAAATCCGATTAATAAATTAATCAGAGTGTATCCCAACCTGAGCAACAAAGTTTTCAATGATTTTTTTCTGACATGTGTTTGGAAAACTTAATTATTTCTTTTTTTTTTTTAATTTTTATTCTCATTCTGTATGTTTTCATCATCATTCATCATAATAAAATACTTTTATATTTCTATCTATATTAATATTGTTTTGTATTATTGTATTACGTTCATTTAGCCTAAATTAGTTCAGTTAAAAGGTAACACGACATAGTATATATATATATTTAAATTTGGATTTTTATCTTCGTTCTCGTACCATCAGTATAAAGAGATGATTTTCCACGTAGGTTGCGGCTGCATTTCGTTGGGTTTAATGAGCGCACACGTAGTTAAATGATATGACAGCTTTAATATTGCTAGCAATTAAAAAAGATACTACAACCACTAAGAGCAACAAAAATACCGAACGAGGCAGGCACATAAAGCGAGAGGGAAAGAGAAAGAGGGAGAGAGATAGAAAAATCATCGTGTACGAGTATCATCTTGTAGTATCTCTCGGGCCCAAGTCGGACGTAATTAAAATGTATTAGGTAATTGTGTCTGTGGCACAAATTAACACTTGCATGGCAATTTGTTGCTATTTTTTGTCTGCTTTTTTTTTGGTTTTTTTTTTTTGTTTTGGGGTTTACGAATAACAGTAACAATAACACTAACAGCAACGAATATCACTGAGAAAGTCTGACAGCTGCTTCAGCTTACATAGGCCACTCACTTTGTTGGACTTGCCTTTTTTTACAAACGAACCCCACTATTTTTGAATACGTAATGCCTATATTTCAAATTTTAACTTGTCGGAAAAGGTGAAAACCACTTAAGTTCTTTATTACAACGGTGTCAAAGGATCTTCGTTCCCCAAATAATACCTGTAAATTTATAGTCATATATTGACTTAATGCCACAATGTTAGTTATTGCATATACATCATATAAAGTGTGCCTTGCTTTTGGTACGTTTAGTATGCCAAAGAAATGTCCAACGTAATCATTAGTTTTGGGAGTAAAACTGAAAAAATTGTATGCGAAGTACAAAATTATAAAAATATTTAATAGATTGCTATATGATTAAACTCAATGATATTAATAAAGATTTGGTGTAGAAAAACATAACCCTAACTATTCATAGTTTACAGTGGATATAAAATGGATAGTGACAATGAATTTCCTCTTGTAATTCAGTTTTAAGAAATGAATATAGAAAAAATAAATTTTGTATGATTTAAAGAAAAATCATTTCACTATGGCACATGGCACACACCAAACCTTTCTAATAACTATTAGTTAAGCTATTTTCTATAATTCCGGCTCGGTCTTTAAGTATGCGAGTAAGCGTGTATTTTCACAGATGTTTTGAAAAACCACTTATATAGCCATGAGAATCATGTGCAGATAGCGTATCCAAACTATTAAATTAATATGCAAAATACGGTACGCATGATAGTTAGGATTACAACAATTGAAGAATAACAACTCATATCCATAGAAGTCTCGATTGTCAAACAAAGTGGCCAATATTAATAAAGGCAACGCCGAACTATTTAAAAAGTAAATAAAAAATATTAAAATAAGCTGTATATTAATAATAGCGGCAACAAGAAATATGGATATACAAACTTATTGAGAACCTTCAAAGTAAATACTGAGTGTGGGGATGTATGTGTGTAAGTGTTTGCCACTGTTGTTGGTGACATGCATCACGTCAATGGCGAAAACGCCGGCTGCACTTGACACATTTATTGGGCAACTCAGATAGACAAAAGCACAGCTTGAAACTGGCGTCCAGTGCCATGCCCCTCCGCCTTTCACTTGTATAAAGTTGGCAGCGCAGCACCTGGCCAATATTTTCATAAATAAAATTCGAATGTTGACAGCAGCACTCGCGCAGCACACCCTCATATGCCGTTCCAGATACTTGTACAGCACAGATACAGCAACGGCTACAACGACAACTGCAAATACAGCTAAAGCTACAGCTATGGCTACAGATACAGATACTTGATAGGATATGAATGGGGTGCGCCGCTGATACCGCTGATAAAACGCAATCGCAATACCCGAGGAATCGCAATTTTAACAATATTGGTAGTTTGTGTAGACGATACATGTACTATATACAATACAGTGTTTATGTATACACTGTGTATAATAATTTAGAGTAGGGATCGTGAATTCCGTATGAGGTAAGAGTTTCGTGCTTGACTGGCAATCGGAGGAAATGCCGATCTGAGATGTGATGAAGTTGCCAATAGTCAGGCACGATTTGCATGCAAGCTAACTAGAATGTTATGCAATGGCCACTAGCATAGGTTAGTGCAGTTAAACTATTTATATTTTTAAAAAAATTATTCGCAGTTAATATGTAGACATTAAGCTGTACTACCATTTTGATAATTCATTTAAGCTGAATTGTTGAGTTAAAAAATGAAAAAGGGAATAATATTATTTCGTTTTATTATACTCTATTCCCAAAGGGAATTTCGTATATTGGTTTTATCAATGTCCGTCTTGCTGTCCGTCAGTCTATCCGTACGAACGCAATTTTTTTCTACACTATTGAACCTAGAGACTTTAAATTTGTAACATATACTTTCTATACCCTTGAAATATAAAGCGTCAAGATTTTCCCGATACGCCCACTAGGGGCGTGGCAAATTGAAAAATGCTTGCGCTCATAGTCAAGAAATCATATTAGTTAAAGACCTAGAGAGCTGCAGTTTGAAACATATACTCGCGGTAACCAGAAAAGATATGGCTGATATATCTACGCCTACGAGGGCGTGGCAAATCAAGTAAAACTTTTAAAAGCTAGAATACTGAAATTCGGCACGTAGGTTAATGCTCCGATTATATAACGATTGATGAAAAATTATATGTCTACGCCTACTGGGGGCGTGGAAAATCGGTTCTTAATATATATTGATTTTTCAAATTCGGTTATATTTTGACTATTATTAACGATAGAGACTTGAAATTTAGTATATATTCTCAGATTAACAACACAAGATCAAAAAGATATGGTGGATATACCTACGCCCACAGGCGGCGTGGCAAATCGCACAATTGTATATCTCCTACCGTTTTCGAGCTAGAAAATTGGATAGTTGAGTTACTGGAAGCCTCCTCTATGATTATCCAAAAATTAATTTTACGTTACTTTGGGGGCGTTTCATATCAAAAAATACCCTGTAATTTTCACATTTTTGGAGTGTAAGCATGCAAATTTTACAGTACACTACACTAGACTCCTTCTAAGGACCTACTGGGGGCGTGGCAAATCAACAACAAAGTTAATAGCACCAAACAACAAAATACATAAGCCTGTGCGACCTATATATATAAGCTTAATAATATTTGCTAAGACTGCAAAAGGCAATTCTAAGAAATATTAAGAAATATATGTAAATCGATTTAATGTGTATGTTCTGCAATTTTATTTATTTATTTAGCTGCTAAAATTATCATTTTCCGCATAGCCTAGGTCAGTTTTGTTGTCTCCTTCTTTGTACGTGTGGCCAAGCCGTCAAAATTGTAATACCAAATTAAATTGCATTCATGCAGTATCAAAATTAAATGCATATATATGAATGCCATTAATAAGTTGTGAAAATTTGATGAAGTTAGTCCATTGCTAAGAAAAGTTATTAAACTATTAATTTCCCATAGTGGTGCCTACATTGCAGCCAAAGCGCAGTCGCTGCGTAAACTGCGCAGTTGGCAAAGCGCGCGCCTATGCGTGCGTGTATATACATACAGTTTGACACGAAAGTGTTTTCACATGGGGAAAAAATTATATTTTTGTTCTTTGACATTAAAAAAAAACTACTAAATGAGATATTTCTAATTTTTTTTAAATCACATTATATTTTTCAATATGTTATCTTATAATACAGTTAAAAAAAAAATTAAAAAACTATTAACATATGCTTAAAAAACAATAACAACAAAAAAGATATTCAAATTCAACTGACACGAAAGTGTTTGCACAAAAATGAACTATTCAAAATAAGGCAATATTAACTATATTAAGTATCAAAATTAGTATTTAGTGTGACCCCCATTGGCTTCAATAACCGCTTCCAACCGTTTATTCATCGAATTAATTAGTTTTTGAACATATTCCACTGGTGTCTTCTTCCATTCCTCTAATATATAAGCTTTCAAATCTCTTTTGTTGGTTGGGCCTCGCTTGGCTGTCCTTTTTTTGAGATCAGCCCACAGATTCTCTATGGGATTAAGGTCGGGACTTTGCGCAGGAGTATCCAACACCTTTGCACAATTATAGAGAAGCCAGCACCTAACCATGTTAGCCTTGTGTTTAGGGTCATTGTCTTGGTAAAACCTATATGTTGGTTTACCATCCCTAAAAAATCCAAACTTGCGCGCACTGGACACTAGATGCGTGCGTAATATCTCCAAATACTGCTTGGCATCCATAGTACTTTCAATAAAACATAATTGTCCAACTCCTTTACTAGAAATACACCCCCAGACCATCAGTGAAAGTTTCCCGAACTTAATTGTAGGTATTATATTTTTCCGTTCAAGGGCTTTCAACGGCTTTCGCCAAACACGGCTGGGTCCATCGTTGTAGTACAACATCGTCTTAGTTTCGTCGCAAAATATGGTTTCATCCCAATATGATTCCACATGTCCCACATGCATCCTGGCGAATGTTAGACGTCTTTTTTCATGATCCGACGACAATAAAGGTTTTTTCCGCGCAACTCGCGATGTTAACTCGTTCCTTTTTAGAGCTCTGCGGACGCTTTCGCGGGATATGTCAATACGACATTCTTCCTGCAGCTCCCTGGCAAGCGTTCTGGTCGAAATTGTTGGGTTATCATTAACTTTCCTGACCAGAATACGCTCTGCCCTATCTGTTAATGCTCGAGGTCGTCCAGTTGAACGCTTTGGCTCCAGTGTTTCATTGTTCTCTGCGCGGCTTATAATATTGTAAACGGTCCTCTTCGATATTGCAAACATTTCTGCAATCTCCGCGACCGATTTTCCTATGGAGTGGTTAATAAACCAATTGAATCATGTCAAATGACAATCGCTTCCCTGGCATTCTTAATTTGTTTAAATTTGTTCAAGATTGAATCGATTCTTACAAAATATGACGAAATTTTTCAGCACATAGCATTAGCCACAGCTGAGCACATTGAAATCGCCGAAAACAACGGTAAATACGAATTTAGCAATAAGGAGAAATAAGGAATAGCATATGTGCAAACACTTTCGTGTCAGTTGAATTTGAATATCTTTTTTGTTGTTATTGTTTTTTAAGCATATGTTAATAGTTTTTTAATTTTTTTTTTAACTGTATTATAAGATAACATATTGAAAAATATAATGTGATTTAAAAAAAATTAGAAATATCTCATTTAGTAGTTTTTTTTTAATGTCAAAGAACAAAAATATAATTTTTTCCCCATATGAAAACACTTTCGTGTCAAACTGTATATACAGTGGTTCACAGCTTATTTCAACCAGCACTTTAAAAAAGTTTGTTGGGCTATAAAATCTAAACTATTGGCAATATCCATAAAATTTAAACGCAGGTTGTTAGTGTGATGTTTTAAATATTACAAAATCAATTCATTTATTTTTAAAATATTTTTTCATTATTTAATAATGTTTAAAAACTAAAAAATGAGACCACAGCTTATTTCAACCACTTATGAAATAACATTATTTAACATTATAAAAACTTAAAATAACAACAAATTAATACTTGGTGTGACCACCCTTTTGGCTAACTACCATTTTAAGCCTTTTTGGGCTAGATTGCACCAACTTTTTGGTGACTTCTGGAGTAATTTTTTCCCATTCCTCAACCAATGCAGTTTTTAGGTCCGATTTGTTTGAAATTTTATGCTTGCGAATGTTTTTTTCCAAAATCGACCACAAATTTTCGATTACATTTAAAGCTGGTGATTGGGTTGGTGATTGGGCTGGTGGTTTCATAACGTGCGGACATTTCCAGATCAGCCAAGTCTGGACAATTGCCGCAGTGTGTTTCGGGTCATTATCTTGGTAAAACCTGAAGTCCTCCTTTATGCCCGGTTTCTGAGCACTTTGGATTAAATTTGACTTCGAAACATCTAGATATTTAAGTTTATCCATCGTAGTCTCGATGAACTCCAAGTTCCCAACCCCGGCTGCTGACATACAGGCCCAAACCATAACGCTGCCTCCGCCATTTATTATTATTTATTTATTATTTATTTATTATCAAAAGACATTGACAAGACTGGAGTCAACTTAAATGTAAACAATAAAAATATTAATATATAAAAAGCCTAAAATAACATAAATTATCAATAATACCACCAACTCGGTGGGGGTACTTTATTTGCCAGTACGGCCAGCTATGCCCCAATTCACAGCCATTTTAGTCAGTGATATTATTGACGCTATATGAGACAGAGAGTAATTGCAGGAAACTTATATATTAAATATATTATAATCTTAGATATAAGTAAAAATCTAGGAACTACCGGCTCACTCATGGGCACTATCAGTGATTTTGGATCCCAGTTTAGATCACGCAACGCAAAAATAAGAAACTGTTTCTGGGCTGATGCAATACGGTCCTGATACAGTTTATGCTGTGGATACCAAATAATTGAACAGTATTCTAAAATAGGTCGAACCAGCGAAGTATATGACAGTTTGGTTATAAAGGGATCTTTAAACTCTTTTGACCAACAATTAATAAAACCAAGAGCACCTTTAGCTTCATTTAGGATAGTAGAGATATGAAGATTAAAAGAAAGTTTTGTGTCAAAAGTAACACCAAGATCTTTGACAGTTAAAATTCGTTGCAGGGAAATGTTGTTAATAGTGTAATTAACAATATGTGGGATGGCCATGCTTTACGGTAGCCCTCAAATTTTTTGCGTCAAGCTCTGTGTTAGGCCTACGCCACACATATGAGGGCCCATCCGACCCAAACAAATTAAATTTGGACTCATCACAAAATAAAACTGTGTTCCAGAATCCAATGTCCTTGTGCAAGTGCTCCTGTGCAAATTTTAAGCGACACTATTTGTTTTTGTCGCTTATAAAAGGCTTCTTGCGTGGTACTCTACCATTAAAGTCATGTTCCCGAAGCACACGGCGAATAGTTTCTGGGTGGCATGACTTGCCCAACTCCTCCTTAATATCATTGGCTACTTGCCTAGCAGATAGCCTTGGGTTATCCCGGATTTTTCTTACAATATAGCGCTCGTCCGTGGGATTAAAAATTTTGTTTGGAGCATTTCTATCTTTATCGTGGGTTCTATTTTCACGAACAAAACGGTATATGATGCTTTGCACTGTAGAATCAATCCAACCATATCAGCAATTTTTCTACAGGAATGGCCATTTTTATAGTGTTTCAGAACAAGTTCCCGCTGTTCAATAGGTGTACGTGGTCCCATTTTGCTAAATTAAATTTTCTGCAAGTTCTGCTTTCAAAATTCAGCACAAACTTATTTCATCACATTGCGAAATCAATGTATAAAGCATAGAATAAGAATCTACCGTTGCATTGCAAAATAACGGGTCTTTTATCAGCTGCAAAGTTTGTGGTTGAAATAAGCTGTGGAACTGTCTTGGTCTCATTTTTGAGTTTTTAAACATTATTAAATAATGAAAAAATATTTTAAAAATAAATGAATTGATTTTGTAATATTTAAAACATCATACTAACAACCTGCATTCAAATTTTTTGGATATTGCCGATAGTTTAGATTTTATAGCCCAACAAACTTTTTTTAAAGTGCTGGTTGAAATAAGCTGTGAACCACTGTATATGTAGGTGTGTATGTGTTATTTGTATGTAAAAGAAGCGTAGAATGATTTGAAATTTGGCTCTTCACCACACCCCATAAAGTATATATATTCTTGATCAGCGCGACAAGACGAGTCGATATAGCCCTGTCCGTCTGTTCGTCCGTGTGAACACTGAGATATTTTTAAGTACGCAACGTAGAGACTTGAAATTTTACATGAATAATCGATAATTCCATACGCTGCACAAGAAAAAAATAAAATTTTCCGATAACTTATTCCATTTCGATTTTATGAACATTTATCGATAATTTTAATGTGTTTTTAAGGCGTGGTTTGTACATCGTTTGAGATAGAGACTTCAAATTTGCTGTGTAGTTGCGTGTAATGAATACGGAGATAACGTGATCTTTAGATTTTGGATGCCACGCCCCATTCGCCCCCAATAGCCCCCTATTTGTAAAAAGCTTTAATCAAATACATACATACGAATGCCATTATCAAGTTGTGAAAGTTTGATGCACTTAGTCCATCGCTAAGAAAAGTTATTAAACAATTAAGTTCCCATAGTAATGCCCACATTGCAGCCCAAACGCAGTCGCTGCGTCAACTACGCAGTTGGCAGAGCGCGCGCTTATGCTTGCGTGCATATATGTGTGTGTGTATGTGTTGTTTATATGCATGCATAAAAAATGCGTAGAATGATTTGATATTTGGCTCTTCATAGGGCTCAGGGTATCCCCTAGTCGAGCAGTCTCGACTAGAGCACTCTTACTTGTTATACCCTGAGCCCATTGAAAATGGGAAATCAGGGTATAATGGTTTTGTTAAATGTATGTAACAGGCAGAAGGAGGCGTGTCAGACCCCACAAAGTATATATATTCTTGATCAGGGCGACGAGCTGAGTCGATTTAGCCCTGTCCGTCTGTCTGTCCGTCCGTCTGTCCGTCTGTCCGTCCGTCCGTATGTTTGAACGCGTCGATTGAAGCATCCAGACAAGCTAGAGACTTGAATTTTTTTTGTTGGGTCCGTGGATAGCACGCGCAGGTCAAGTTTGTTACCAAAAAACGATATCTATTTTTGTTGTTTTGTTATCGATTTTAAACCTTATCGAAAACAGGTTATAAAATTCTATCTACCACACCTTTAGAGCTAGACCCCTCAAATTTTGCATATAGATTCACGTGAATTTTATGCAATTTCTATTTTTTTATTTTTTGCGTACCGGCTCTTTTTACTAATTACCCCCCCCCCCCCCTCATCCATCAACCCCCATTGAGAGTCTGTTGCAAATATAACCATATGAATAAATTAGCATTTTTATAAAATGTAAAAAATTCAATAGAATCATATGCTGAAAGTTTCATCAAAATCCGTTAAGTCAGTCCCGATTTATTAAACAAAACGTTTAGCCAATTATTACACGCACGTGGCAAGCAGCGACGCGCAGCAAAAAACATTTACACATACACATACATTGAAACGTGCAAGCGCCTCTGCTATGCATATGCACCAATACATTCAAGGCCATTCATTCTAGCATATTCTTCAACCAAATCTGTGCTTGAATTGTATTTGTATTTGTTATATATCGCCCTTTACACGCATACATTGAATCAGACCACCGTTTTTGTATGTACACATACTCATACATTCATATGCGCGCATTTCAGCATATTCTAAGAATTACAATTGCGATTGATCTGCTTCTTTAGTTTTGTATTTCTCACATATCGCCCTTGTAGTACTACTTTGCGTTTTGCCAACAGGCAACGCAGTACTGGTGTGGCGTAGTGGATAGACACAAAGCGCGTAAACGAAAGGTCGCGGGCTCGAAACTTAGTGACAACAGCGTAACTTTTTTTATTTTTTTTTTTAAATCTATAAACATAAGGTGGTCGTGCTAGTTGAGATGACGCGCTTTAACGTTACACATGTAGTAAATAGATGCAGGTTCGAGTCCAGGTGCGGTGATGTTTGCTTTCTTTTCAATTTTTTGTTTATTTATTTAATTATTAATTTATTTTTGATTTACATACATTCTAGTTGAATAAAATTTCAAAATTATAAGTTAATTTTGCAAAATGTAATGTTATATGCAAGCTACATAGCGTATTAAACAATGCAAATGGGACGGGGCTCAGGGTATCTCCTAGTCGGGCACCTCCGACTAGAGTTTTCTTACTTGTTTTATTATAAAATAATTGTAAAAATTCATTAAACACTTCAAAATAATTATTTGCTTTTAATCTCGTTTCAACAAATATCAGTCTAATCAGTCTGCTGAATTTTGCAAACGGAATTTTACAAATTTGCTTTTGTCTTAAGCTATAAATCAAAGCTCGTTCGTTTATTATAAATATTATCTCCTGAACCCATTTAAAAATTCAAATAGGGATTTAAGCGAATAATGTTTTTTTGAAAATGTATATTACATGCAAATGTATATATTTATATAAATATCTATATGTATGCATGTAAGGTAGAATTAAGCATGTTTGAATACACAGCAACTTATGTGCATCAACATTAATGTAATTATAAAAGTCTGATTATATATTGATTTAATTAAGTTTTTTTAAAAGTCATTCAACTTTGTCCGAGTGCTCACTCCTTCAAACCAATTTCCAGAAAATGATTATATTAACTTGTTACAAACAGTGTCAACGCCGTTTTAAACTGGTTAGACACATGTGAATGATAAAAAAAAAAAAAAAAAAAAAAAAAATATATATATATATATATATATATATATATATATATATATATATATATATATATATATATATATATATATATATATATATATATATATATTTATTTATATATATATATATATATATGTTGTTTTTATTGAAATGACTGTTTACTCCATTTGCAATTTTGAGTATTGAGTATTGACATTCTTTTTTTATACCCTGAGCCCATTGAAAATGGGAAATCAGGGTATAATGGTTTTGTAAAAATGTATGTAACAGGCAGAAGGAGGCGTTCCACACCTCATAAAGTATATATATTCTTTATCAGCGCGACAAGACGAGTCGATATAGCCCGGTCCGTCCGTAGTCGCTGCGTCAAATGCGCAGTTAGCAGAGCGCGCACTTATCTGTTCGTGCATATGTGTGTATTTGTGTGTTGTTAGTATATATGCATAAAAGAAGCGTAAAATGATTTGATATATGGCTCTTCACAGGGCTCAGGGTATCCCCTAGTCGAGCAGTCTCGACTAGAGAATCCATTGAAACTGGTCACCGCAGCAAGACGAGTCGATATAGACGATATATACTTAATAATGTGTGGCCCGCCTCGTTTTACCTGTTATACGCCTTTTCACACCTTCATACCCTGATTTCCCATTTTCAATGGATTCAGGGTATAAAAACTACAAACTGAAAACTGCAAAGTCTATTATCTTTAAGGGTATACTGTCGTGTTACAAAAAATTGTTTATGTTTCTTAGAATTGACTTTTCAATTGCTTTTCCCTATGACTAAATCACAAAAAGTCAACTTCGACTAACAAGTTGAATTAAATGTACATCTATGCAGTCATTTGGTTTATTACTCAGCCGATGCCACTCTCTGATGGCGGCTGATCTATTTTGTGCCTTTAACAATAGCAAAAAAGTTCAGCCGCATTAAACAAAGTAATTGCTTTGTTTACAGCCAGTATTCACTTTTTGCTCTTTGTTTGTAATTGTATTTGTTGCTGAGCATTTGGTTGTTTTTTGCAATCTGATTTCTAATGAAGGCCGAAGTGCATGGCCCCTTCGCACTCATTTTTCAAATATATCAGCCCTAAAAATTAATATTCATTAATTGAATGAGAAGTGATCGCACATGATGATCGCAATGATAGACTATTGCAATCAATCGATCAATTTTCCCCATGGAGACTTCAATTATTGCTAAAGCAGTTGGAAATATGTTTGAATAGACCAAAACTAAATCATTGACTTTGTAACCATACAACCGTGGAACTTACGTAAAACTCGAAGCTTTTTGCTGAATCAGATAGCGGTCTTCTGCCTTCTGTTAATTACTAAGTCTTACACTTAGTCAACCAGTATATGACTTAGTACTTAGTACTTTAAAAAAAGCATATATATATATATATATATGACGCTAACCTTTGGTTCATATAGCCATGATTATGCAATCAGCCATAAATAGATGTAAAGAGTCTGGCTTAATCGCCCATTAAAGCGGTTTTGGCGATGGTCTCGGTACCACTAGACGCTCATAACTTTCGGTTTTAGTGCGCATCATTTTATAATTTTTAGACGTAATTGAAGCGTGATAAAAAATCATCAACAACGGAAATGCTTTGGAACTAAAGCGTTATAGAGCATATATAATATACATATAAATTTATTATATTATTTTCATTTATATAAATACACAATTATAATATTATCATCTAATATGTATAGGATAGTAAATAAATGTATCTATAAATGTATGTATTATCTCTTAGATACGTTGTGATTCGCAGTCTCCAAAACCTTAACTAAATTAAAATACATTTCGTCTTGCATTTCAAAACTGGCTCACCAAAAAACCTAACCAGTTTCCGATATCTATTTTTGTTCAGCAGCTCTTGCTAAAAATTTCAAATTCGAAAATCAAAAGACATTTGCTAATGGAAAGGAAGCGTCCAATTAGCAAACACCATTCAACAGGTTTAAGGCAATTATGGGCTACTTTACAATGTTGCCAGAAATGCTTGTTTCCTACCAGAAATATAATAGAGTATTGGTAAAGATTTAATTGAAGTTGATTTAATGTGAAATAGCAGTGTTCATTGAAATATCAGTCTATTTCAAACAAATACCAATTGTTAATTGGTGAATGTAAACACAGGTGAGCGGAAAAACAATTAGTATTCAGACACCTTAAGAACTACAATATAGATAAAGTATACTTGCAAATATGCAGTAGTTCTCTAGCTGAAAGTATCCAACTATATGCGAAGTTACACATACAAACATACTCACACACTTATGCTCCCTATCTAGGCTAAATCCAAATCCCGTTATTATAATGAAATCCGAAATTATATGAAATACACACGAATAGATATGAAACATTTGGAGAGTACAGCTCTAAAGATGTACGAAATATAATCTGGAATAGTTATTAATTTTTTTTAATTTAATAAAACTATTGTATTATACTGTAATTTCCCACTTTAAATGGGTTCAGGATATAAACACGAGATGTAAACAAAAGATTACGCAGTCGATTGCTCCCGAGTGCAAATTCCTTACTAATTTTTAGCTACAGCTCGTTGTTCTTATTTTCAATGAGTTCTGGATTGAAATATATACACAATGTTGTTTTTTATATTTTATAATAGCAGCTAAATTGTTAGTTGAGAGAAGAAATTACCTCGATTTACAATATCAGTTTAGCCATGTAAATAAATGCTGAAACTGTCGATAAAATTGTCAGGATCAGAAAATCAACATAACATTTGACAGAATTAATTATTATAATTAATAATTATTTGAATTAATAATTATTTGATAAGAATTAATTATTATTATTATTGATATTGGAATGGTTTCACGTGTTATCATGGAAGAGTTGACCTCACGTAGATCGGAAACTACAGTGGAGGTGCTTAAAAAAAACGTTTATCAGAAATACTAAAGGTGAAACTATCACAGAAGCCACGTTTATTAATTTTCAAAAGACAACTCGAAACTGTGTTGCTCAGTGTAGGCACAGGGGGGGCACAATGGTAAACAAGTTTCGACCAAATGCGACCGCGAGGCCAACGCAAGATAAACGAGACGGCCAACGTTGGTGATAGCCAGAGAAAAAGTGAATTGATTATGGATGCTGTCGAGGCGAGAAAGAAAAAGCTGAACATCGAGAACAAACCCACGCCAAAGAGAAATTTGCTTTTGCTTAACCCGCGCACCGCGGGGAGCTTTTTAATTAAGATGTATGTGCTGTTCGTGTCTAAACTGGACTTTGTTTTATTTGCTTTTTTTTTGTTTTTTGTTTACTGCCATGACAGGAATCCCAACTGGTGGCGACGACGTACCAAGCTGGAGCGTAGCCTGCTCATTCTGAGCAGTGCTCTATTCCTAGTTGCTGTAACGGGCTTTAGCCTATGGGCATTCCACGCACTTAGCGCAGAACGCGCTGGAACGGACCCTGATCTTCCAGAGGCTCCGCCGCAAGCAACAGCGTTGCATGGCGATAGCGCCACTATGAACAAGGTGCCCGGCATGGAGACTAAGAAGCAAGGGGCGGAGAGCGTTTGCTTGAGCAAAGAGTGCATACACACTGCCTCCACGGTCCTGAGCAAGATCAAGCCCGAAGTGGAGCCTTGCGACAATTTCTATGAGTTTGCTTGCGGCAGCTATATCGAGGAGGAGAACATACCTGATGACAAGGTATCCATCAGTACATTCTCTGTTATCTCGGACAAGCTCCAGGCGCAGCTTAAGGACATCATTACCGCTGACCGACCTGCCACAGACTTCAAACACTTCCGGCTGCCGAATTTGCTCTATAAGGCCTGCATGAACAAGAGTATGTGGCCATTTTTTCCTATGAATCTGTTATGAATGTTTATTTCTTTTCTGCAGCGCTGATTGAATCTTTGGGTGCCACGCCCATTGCCAAAATAGCCAAGTCTCTAGGCGGCTGGCCATTGATTGAGGGTGATGGATGGAACGCGGATGACAGCTGGACTTGGCAGGAGCAAGTCAAGAAATTCCGCAAGTCTGGCTTTAGCATGGACTACATCATTGACTTCTCCATTGGAGTAGATCTGCAGAACAGCACAAAGCGTATCATGGACGTAAGTGGCTGCTGCAATCAAGATTTTACAATTGGTCACAATATCTCATCTTTATATTCTATATAGCTCGATCAGTCGGCGTTGGCTCTGAGTCGCGAGTACCTGGTTAAAGGCTTCAATGAGACATTGGTTAGTGCCTACTATGACTACATGGTAGATATTGCGGTGCTCTTTGGTGCCAACAAGGATCAGGCCAAGGAACAGCTGCTGCAGTCTCTGGAATTCGAAATGGCGTTAGCCAACGTATGCACAACACTATTTGATTCTTTGCAAATACACGACTAATAACATGCCACTTGATCTCTAGATTTCCTGGCCCAATGAGAAGCGTCGAAACTCCTCGGAACTGTTTAATCCTCGCACCACACAGCAGCTGCAGGCCGCGTACCCATATGTCCAGTGGGTAGATTATATGAACGCGCTGCTGCCCGAAGGGCTCTCCGTGCAGGATGATGAGATAATCAATCTGACCGTGCCGCCATTCTTCGAGGAGCTGGGCAAGCTACTGGCCAAGACACCAAAACGTGTGATTGCCAACTACATGATGTGGCGCATACACGCCTTTTCTATTGGCTTTCTGAGCGAAGAGTTCCGCAAGCGACAGTTGCAGTATGCCACCGCTCTATCCGGGCGCCAGGAGCAGGAGGCGCGCTGGAAGGAATGTGTTGACATTGCCTCCGGCAGGTTAGTATCTGAGCTTCAGAATATAGGTGATTGGATCTTGGAAAAGGTTATGGGGACCCGTATAGATGCTTGAAAAATGTTTTCAAAGTCTTTTTCTGTGCTCATTTTCGTTATTTTCTGATTGATTTCTTTGTGATTTTGCAGTGAACGTGACGATCTCGAATCAGATGTTGATAGGTATTTAGCGATTTTCAACATGTTAGATACTCACATACCCCCGTATACACATTCATATCACAAGGAATATTCATTATATATCGCCGCCTTTAAGTTACGACAACTTCACTATCCTAGGCAAACAAAAGTCAGCAGACCATAGAGTTTAAAAAACGAATCCATTTAATTATCATTCTACATATTTATATGTTGTATGGCTTAGAATATGGATCCATTTAGCTTTTTGTTTTAAGCTTCTTCGACCTTAAGTGGCTTGTAGGTCCCTCTCGCTAGTCATTTAGGTGTTTGAGCATTGGCATACTGTTTTTTGTTTGAAGTATAAATGTTAATTCATTAAAAATTCATTTTGTGTGTTCGCTTTCATGACAACTCTCAACTGTTCACCAATCAACAACAAATTTCACTGAACAACAACAACTATTGCAACAACAAATCTGCATGATCACAACGTTCAATATAATCTATTAACCAAATAAAATGTTAACCAAAAATCAGCCTCGGCATATCGGTTGGCTCGCTCTATGTACGCAAGCACTTCAATCAGGACTCAAAGGCGAATGCTTTGGAAATGGTCAACGATATACGTATGGTATTTAGCGATATTTTAGACGAGATTAACTGGATGGACGAAAAGACTAAGAAGGAGGCCAAGCAGAAGTTGCATAGTATGGCCACCCACATTGGCTACCCCGATGAGATGCTGGACAACGAGAAACTAGCGAAGTACTATGAGAAGCTCGACATCAATCCTGATGCATATTTCGAATCCTTTTTGAACATGAACATCTTTGGGACCGACTATTCCTTTAACAAGCTGCGCTTGCCGGTCAATAAAACGGATTGGGTGCGGCATGCCCGTCCAGCTGTTGTGAATGCATTCTATTCCTCATTGGAGAACAGCATACGTAAGTTATGAAGAAACACGAGCAACTAGATTATATCATATCCATCATCCTGTATTTCACAGAGTTCCCGGCTGGCATCCTGCAGGGCCACTTCTTCAATGCCCAGCGACCCAAGTACATGAATTTCGGAGCGATTGGCTATGTTATTGGACACGAAATCACTCATGGATTTGATGATCAGGGTCGCCAGTTCGATGTAAAGGGCAATTTACGCGACTGGTGGCAGCCGGACACACAGAAGGCATATCTGAAGAAAGCCCAATGCATTATTGAACAGTACGGCAACTACACAGAGCGTGCAACAGGCTTGAATGTGAGTAAGCCCCCAATGTTTATATCTGGAGAGCTGCTAAATATGGCCGCTTTTTCCTCTTGTATAGTTGAATGGAATTAATACACAGGGCGAAAACATAGCCGATAATGGTGGAGTTAAGGAGTCCTATATCGCATATAAACGCTGGGTGGAGAAACACGGCGAGGAGCCCAAACTTCCCGGCTTGGACTTCACGCCACAGCAAATGTTCTGGATCTCAGCTGGACAAACCTGGTGTGCTAAATACCGTAAAGGTAAGCATTTAAACAATACAAATGTTCAAATGTATTAGTCATTAATGTTTTCCTCAGAATCTCTAAAAATGAGAATCACAACAGGCGTGCACTCACCGTCGGAGTTCCGTGTCCTCGGTTCACTGAGTAATATGAAGGACTTCGCCAAGGATTTTCAATGCCCAGAAGGTTCGCCCATGAATCCTGTGCAAAAGTGCGAAGTGTGGTAGAAACTAACAGTAGATTGTTTGTATTTCCATTAAATATATACAAAAGTACATGTGTCTTTGATGTAAACTGAAGGGCTTTTTAGAAATCTATTAATGATGTATTAGCGCTCAAACCCAAATGTTATGGGTTAATCTCACGTAGATTTAGCTTTACTTCCCCTAGCGTACTTATGCTAAGTGTGCATAATGTAAGAATTTATTGAATAAAATTTGTTTTTATGTACCAAAATATAGTTTGTTAATGTTTTGGAGCCACGCAGCTCAGAGGGGATTTACAACCGCGAGTTTATATTATTGGAAATGTGCGCCATACTATTAATTCGATAATTATCGATATAATTGAAGTAAAGGTATCACTCTACAGTTGCATATTTGCTATGCTGTGAATAGATTGGCAGGTCTTTCCATAGTGCTGCCCATATATCGTGCAAGTGGACAGTCTGATAAATATCGGTCTCCCACCACGCGCTATCGAAAATATTCTGTCATCTCTAGGTCCTTTCCACTCAGCGTGGCAACTGCTAAATTATTTGTAAAGTGTAATTTTTACGTTTCGCGTTAAACGAAATAACGATGTCCGCACTTAATTTGACCGTGCGCGTCCACCCAGTGGTATTGTTCCAAGTTGTGGATGCGTTCGAGCGCCGCAATGCTGATTCACACCGAGTTATCGGCACGCTGCTGGGCTCGGTTGACAAGGGAGTTGTCGAGGTTACCAACTGCTTTTGTGTGCCACATAAAGAGCACGACGACCAGGTGGAAGCAGAGCTAAGCTATGCCCTGGACATGTACGACCTGAATCGTAAGGTGAACGCAAATGAGAACGTCGTGGGATGGTGGGCCACCGGTAACGAGGTGACGAATCACAGCTCTGTCATACACGAGTACTATGCGCGCGAATGTAACAATCCGGTCCATCTTACTGTGGATACGTCGCTCCAAAGCGGCCGCATGGGGCTGCGCGCCTATGTTTGCATCCAACTTGGCGTCCCCGGTGGCAAAACTGGCTGCATGTTCACACCCATTCCTGTTGAGCTGACCAGCTACGAGCCGGAGACTTTCGGCCTCAAACTCTTGCAGAAGACGGTGACCGTATCGCCAGCACACCGACCCAAGACCGTGCCGCCCATGCTGGACCTAGCCCAGATCTCTGAGGCATCAACCAAACTACAATCACTGCTGGACCTCATACTGAAATACGTAGACGATGTCATTGCACACAAGGTGACTCCCGATAACGCTGTCGGACGCCAGCTGCTCGACCTCATCCACTCTGTACCACACATGTCGCACGAGCAGTTCACGCAGATGTTCAATGCCAATGTTCGGGATCTGCTCATGGTTATCACTCTCTCACAACTGATCAAAACGCAGCTGCAGCTTAACGAGAAGCTCACATTTCTGCCCACGGCTTAAATGACGAGCGATTCAATGGGTTCAATGGGTTTCTAATTAAATTCTGTTTACTCTTTGTAATGTGTCAAGTATAATAAAGTGCTCAGATAACCGAGAAAACTGAATTTTTTGTATATCCTTCAATAAAATATAGAGTATATTGGCATTGTGCAATGACGATCCATCGTCCGTTTCGTCGTCATTGAAAATTTAGTTTCTCTTGTAGCGGCCAAATTGAAAATTTAGATGTTTGTTGCGCTGCCAACGGTGTTTGAGGAGTTATTACATTTAGAGGCTTGGAGTGCATATTCTTGTAGGCAGCCCCGCATAGAAGTATATATTGTACATATGTATATATGCATAATATCTAATATATTCTACAGATTTATCCGATTTGACATGACCTAATGACCTCACATTTTTTTCTGGGGCTGCGGTAAACAGTAACTTAATTATCGAATTTTTAAATTTGGATCACTAAAGCCTTAGAAACCATACCGGATTGCCACGCCTCTTTCGGCGTTGGGGGATCGTCTACACAAGTATAGTCAGATACGATTTGTCAGGCCCCTAGTGATTTGGGGCATAAAATTAATTGTTGTCATTGCGAGTATATATTCAAAATTTTAAATCTTTAAAACCTTACACAATATCTATTTTTATTATATAGTATATACAGTATATTCACGCCCCAGTAAGACGACGGCCAACAACAGCAAGGCATTACACAAAAATAATTTAGTCAATTCACATCTTGAACGACGATAAACTCTATGGGGCCCATATATAACCGATCTACTTTGTATTCTTTTGTGTGTTTCTAATAAATTTGTTCTTAATTAATAACTCATTGATGATTAATACTTCCGTTGTTATATTTTTTATATCAGCTTCTAACTGTAAATTGTAAATTCAAATAGGGCTTCGCGTCATTGTATCAGACATTATTCTGTTGTTAATGTTGCCCATTGAATTGTTAATATTTAAAAAGCTTATCAATTTAATTAAGTTTTGAGTTATATATTCAGATGGTACTTAGAAACCAAAGAGAGCAGTTGTAATTCAGTGCCAATACATTCCATTACCACGGACAACATAAACAGCATTATCAACAAAACTGTTCTAGTCGGGAGTATCCGGTTAGGTGATACTAGAAGCCGGCGAATACTTGATAAAAAGAGCACTTGCACACACATAGCCACGGCGCTTGGGCCTTACTATTAGAGTTGAATGTATAGTCTTATTTTTGAATAATAAAAAACTTTTTAGTTTGTTATGATTGAAATATGAATATACTTTATTTAAAACTACATCAAATTCAAGCTTGTTTTTTTACAGAAAAATAGTTTTTCATATACTGATAAACGATCGAAGCAATAATAATATAATAATAATAGTATTCAGCATTGAATGGAAGTTGATAACATTCAATGCTTAATTACAATAAATAAAAAAAAATAGAGAAAATACATATTTGATCGAATTATTGTTTATATTAGGATTATTATCGCTTTATTAATGCATTTATGTCCAAATTTGTTAATTAATGAAAATGTGAAAATGGTGTGTGTGAATGATCTACATCATTGCAGCTACCTTGGGTACGTCGTGATGGTCTTTACAAATTAAAGAATTAAAAACCACGTTGAATAAACAAACAAACACTTCTGCTAATTGAAAATTCAGCAAGGTTTTCTTCTTAAATGTTTTTAATCTTGTTTTATTAGTTTCTAAACGAAACATATATGTATCTATGCATGTATTCATTCAATCAAATGTATGATATTCAAATGGTGATAAAATATGACACCATTCATAGAAATTTATCGTCTTGTGTCAACACACATATTTCAAATAGAAACACTGAAATTTTACTTTGATTTTGCAAAAATCAGATATATATATATATATATATATATATATATATATATATATATATATATATATATATATATATATATATCTATATGAATGTATAAATTTAATATTGTATATAAAAAAATCAGATCTGAATCAACAACATGCAATTGAGAAATTGAACAAGATTTCACATTTGTTGACTATTATTAGCTGACAAACACTTCATACTGGTATATACATATGCTATATAAATTGACTTTAGCTTTAACATTTAACAGTTACTCAATGTATGTATGCATAAATATTTATATTTAATATTACAAAACAACAACAATCGAAAGTTGCAAACAATCATCCACCTATAGACCCATCCAGACCCATCCATCCTCATTAGACACAGCTAAATTTGATGCCATCATCGCTGGAATAACAGTTTTGGCAGTGGAGCTTGTGGTTCCGTACGCGGACATCGGTTCCGTTCAATCCGTCGCCCAGCTGCACATGACAGACGCAGCACTTGAAGCAGTTGATGTGATAGAACAGGAGCAAGGATTCAATTATCATGGCAGCTCCACGACCTGCATTGAAAGACAATGCCAACATTAGGGAATATAATGTAAAAGTTAAAGATATAAATAAAAATATATTGAAATGATTATAGGCAGCTTTCATCAAGTACCTTGCTGACAGCCTTATAGTGCAGCTATATTTAGTTTAAATTTAATGGAAAATACATTTGTTTCAATTGGTTAATTCTCAAAGAATAGGCGCCAGCTTTACACCCATACAATATATTTAAGTGCTTTGTGGACTCTGCGACAATTTTCATGGGTGCACCCCAAATCTGTGTGAAGCATGTATAGATAAAGAGTAAAATACAGATAGAGAGGAAAATAAAGACGGAGAAAAAACAGTAAATGTGAATGTAATGCTTGGCATTCATGATTACATACATGAAATGTCTTTGAGCTTTAATGAGATTTCAACACTAGGTACTATACTGAAATAGTTATGAACAGAATTTACTGCTTTCAATATTAATTAAAATTAATTAAGATGAAATGTTTTAATGAAATTCATTTTATAATTTGAAACTTATTTTTCTTTAAATAAATAATTTTATGTTATATCCTTTTCTAAGTGACGTGTATTTCACTTTAGAAAGTTTGAGGATGAAAATTTTGGCTTACGACCATGAAATAATAAGGTATTTTGATGGTACAAAGATATCATGTTAAGTATCACATAAACGGGGAAATTTTCTTTACTAAATGCATTTTGGACGATTGCAGGCATATGTATATGTTGTATTTATATCGAATTGCCAAGCCTATAAATGGAATCGATATTAGAACTGAAGAAATAGAAATTGAAGAAGAACCACACTCACAACCAACGTAGCAGCAAAGTTTACCTAATTCGTCGCCGCAATGTGAACACTTCTTCTTGCCACTAACGCTGAGCATCTTCTCTTGATTGCTGTTGTTGTTGCTGCTGTTGTTTATCATAACGTTGTTGATGATGTTGTTGTTGTTGTTATTACTGCTGCTGCTACTAAGCGATTTAACTCCAAGTCCATTGCTATGCAGCTGACTGTAGGTGCCATTGCCATCGAAGCTGTGTAAAAAATAATAATACATATGAAATGTGATTGTGTTTATTTACAAATTTTATTATACTCAGAAAACATTGAAAATTTCAGGGGAATAATAGGATTGTGAAAATGTATGTAACAAGCAAAAGGCGTGCCACACCCCATAAAGTATATATAGTCTTGATCAGCGCGACAAGACCAATCGATAGAGTCCTGTCCGTCTGTCCGTCCGCGTGAAAGCAGAGATCTTTGAAAGTACAAAAACTAGAATCTTGAGAGCACGCACTCTGCTAACTGCGCAGTTGACGCGGCGATTATATTTGGGAATAAGTTTTCCTAGAGATGGACTATCTTATCAAACTTAGCATATCACGAACCATGGTTAGTGTAAGTGTATATTTAATTGCCGGAGCACAAGTCTCTAGTATTTGAAATACGGTTTTTGTAAATTTAGACGAAGAGGCGTGGTGTCGAAAATCTAAAATTAAATAATTTCCGTTTCAATAACACCACTAACTATACAGCACATAGACTCGTCGTCGAGAACAAAATTATTCCACGCAAAAAAAATTAAGGATTGTGTACAAAACAACTTTGTTTATGCTCGGCTCAGTCCCTTAACGTTCGCAACAAGAATAGTAAGAAGAATCATTCTGGTTTTAAGCCCTACGTAAAAATAAGCATGAAAAAGCGAACATTTTGCATGAGCATGGCAAACGCTTTCATGAATTCGGCATACTCTTCACTCAGCAAATTTTAATTATTGTACTCGGCTGTTCGGCCGAGTTCTCAAAGCAGAATGATTCCGAGCAAAAAGGAAGTTGTCTTGTACACAATCCTCAATTTTTATACCCTGAGCCCATTGAAAATGGGAAATCAGGGTATAATGGCAGGCAGAACGAGGCGTGCCACACCCCATAAAGTATATATATTCTTGATCAGCGCGACAAGACGAGTCGATATAGCCCTGTCCGTCTGTCCGTCCGTCCGTGTGAACACTGAGATATTTTTAAGTACGCAACGTAGAGACTTGAAATTTTACATGAATACTCTATAATACCATACACTGCACAAGTTTATAAAATTTTTCCGATAACTCATTCCATTTCGCTTTTATGAGCATTTATCGATAATTTTAGTATGTTTTTAAGGCGTGGTTTGTACATCGTTTGAGCTAGAGACTTCAAATTTGCTATGTAGATACGTCAAATGAATACGGAGATAACATACTCTTTAGATATCCCCCTATTTGTAAAAAGCGCAAATCAAATACTAGAGACTTGTGCTTTAGCAAATACACACATATGAATGCCAATAATAAAGTGTGAAAGTTTGATGCTGTTAGTCCATCGCTAAGAAAAGTTATTAAACAATTAACTTCCTGTCAACTGCGCAGTTGGCAGAGCGCGGGCTTATGCTTGAGTGCATACGTGTGTGTGTGTGTATGTGTTGTTTGTATGTATGCATACAAAATCGTAGAATGATTTGATATTTGGCTCTTCACAGGGCTCCCCTAGTCGAGCAGTCTCGACTAGAGCACTCTTACTTGTTTTTGCGTGGAATAAGTTTGGTCTGAATGACGAGTCTAATAACTTATAATTTACTTTCCTATAAATATTCGTGGCTATGATGAAGACTACCTACCGCTTGCGTTCACCAATGCCTTTGCTCTGGACACGTTCTGTAAGCGTTTGTATAATAGAATCGGGCAGCGGCTTATCATTGGATGTGGACGCGGGCATTGAGCGCCTGTTCAGCTTCAACTGCTGATGTTGTTGCTGTTGCTCGAGTAGCCGGCGATGCTCGGCCTCTTGAAGGAGCCAGTGATTGGCATGGCCACTGTTGTGAAGCGCCCCATTATACTCCGGAATGGTTTTGTGCTTCTGCTGCCAGGAACCATCATTGGTCAGATTGCGTTGCTGTAGCTGTTGCTGTTGCTGCTGTTGCTGCTGTTGCTGCTGCACCTGCACCCAGCCATCGGTATACTTCGGCTTGGGGGTAGCACTCAGTGCCAGCAGGGTGTTGCGCGACATGTTGCTAAGATTCTGAACCGACTGATGATGATAAGTGGCTGCTGGGTTCGCTGTGGGACGCGGAGCGAGTGCAGTTGTTCCTGTTGCCGCAATCTTGACCAAAGACCCGCCGTAGACACTACGCTGTCGGGTACTGACCGCATAGTCCGGTTCCTGACTGAGGCCATTGGTGTTGAGGTGCATGGCGCGCAATGGCTTTGTGGGCGGCGTCGGTGGCAGCATGAGACGTTTGGAGAACTCATTC
Organism: Drosophila meridionalis; assembly: GCA_035045145.1. Taxonomy (NCBI): domain Eukaryota; kingdom Metazoa; phylum Arthropoda; class Insecta; order Diptera; family Drosophilidae; genus Drosophila; species Drosophila meridionalis. The sequence continues at coordinate 13,281,137 of JAWNPG010000037.1, read as the reverse complement.
AGATCTGACATAGACTTGCGATAGTCCGAGTCCAGCTGCCGATAGTGATACGGTGCAAGTGGCAGTGATCGCTGCTGCCGCTGTTGCTGCAGTTGGTGCTGCGGCACATTTGCATATATCTGATGTGTTGCGTGCTGCACCGACTGCTGCGGCTGTGGTGGTTGAAAGGCGCTTAGCATGCCATTTCCATTGCCAGTGCCCAAGCCATGATGCAGATCCTGTAATGAGCGTCGATTGCTCGACATCAACATCTTAGCTCCATGGTGCAATTCGCGACGTGCCAGATTTTCGCGAAGAAGCAGATTCTCACGCTGTCTTTTAAGTTCCTCTTTCTTCAATATAAACAAGTTAAGGCATTAGATGCAGTTTTAATGACTAGCCGAATGCGACTCTTACCGAGAACTGCAGTAGCTCTTGCTCTACGCGCAGTACTTCGCCTTGTTCCCGTATCTTCTCTTCGATGGACAACATCTTTGCATTAGCCGTAGCGGTTGCCTCGCTCAGCGATTGGGTTGCGGCCGCTGCCGCCGTAGCAGATTCCGTCCACGACTCAGCTGAGTTTCCTCTAACCGTTTGCAGCAGCGGGGTCTGTGCGGCCAGCAGCGACTTGTTCTGATATATAACCTCGCCAACCAGTTGTGACGGCGCCAGCTCCTCTGTTGGAGGCGGAGTTGCCTCCGACGCGGTATCGTTCTCTTCAGAGGAGTTCGTGTAGTGCTCGCTGCTTTGACGAGAATGATTTTCTGAGACACCCGAGTCTCGGCTTTCACCTGTCAGATAGAAGAATGTTAAATTGTTTCGCAATTTGTGGACCTATTGTATAATAAACCCTAGAGACGCGAAATGTGGAATGCATATTTAAATACATTGATTAGCTCCTAACAAATATACATGATCATAAATATATATACCAGTAACCCAGCCTCAAATTTACCTTAAATGTATCCATTTATTCAGTTACCGTCGAACGGAGCACATTAGAGCCCCCCAGTGAAAAAATGTCTATGAAATACGATTTTATTTGAATGGTTTATTTGAATGGTTCAAAAGAATTTTGTCCACGATATTTTGTATAATTTCGCTTAAAACCGGATAACTATTAATTTATTTAGTTTTCATATTTACACGTAATTTATATGTATTTTTATAATCATTAAAAACTAAAAGTTTTAATTTTCCTAATTAGTTATCTACATACAGGGCATTCTACTGGTAGAATTTCTCCTTTTGGTTTGCACCACTTTGACGCACTAAACGGATTATTTATACTTAGCATCACTTTCTATTTCCAGAGCCCTTGCCTCAGCCTACCCCTCGCTCCTACCCTGAAAGTAATTTGTTCGTTTTTCTGCTCTATTGGCTTTTAGCCCCCATAGCCTCTAACCCTCCCCACCGCTTACCTGTATCCGAACTGTCACAGAGACCTGCCTTGATGTACAGTTGCTTCTCGAGTCGTCGCTCTTCCTGCAGCAGCTGCGCCATGTCTGGTGGCGTGGCAACAGTAAGCTGAAGATAGCTATCCACATCATCGAAAACAGCGTCGGTCTCGATGCCCAAGAAACTGGATCGCTTGTTCCGTAGCTCCTTCTTGATCCGCTTGGTCGAGTTCATGCGCTTAATCGGCGGCGATTTTGGCATGCCCAGGACTGGCTGACTCTGCAGATGGTGGTGTGTCCTACTGGAGATGGTTTCATACGTGTTGTCCGATGCCCAGATACCGGTATCTAACTCATCGTGATTTGCATTTAGGCTAACTTTATTAATATCCACTGTGGGAGGCTCTGTGGGCGGTGGTGGCGGTTTCTCCTTAGGTGGTTCCAGTGCGGGTCCCAAGCTCGCGACACAGTGGCCCAGCTCGAAACCCGTGTAGAAGATGTCAATATTCTCGTAGACGGGTATAGGACGGAGATGTTTGGGTGCATCGTAATAGGGCTCTGTTGCTTTAGGGACCTGGTAATAGGGTTCTATGTCAGCCGCCGTTGTTTCTGAATTCGATTCGAGTGGACAGTCGCTGCTGCTGTTATTGTTGTTGCTTTTGTTATTGTTATTTTGATTATGCTCGTTGTTATTGTTATTGTTGATTTTATTTGGAATGTTTCTTATATGGTTAAGTGCTATCAACATCGTGTTCGCTGTCTGTGCAGTATCTACTTGTTGCATAGATATAGTAGACTGAATGTTCTCATAGATAGGCTCGTTCCTATTATTTTCCAGATGTTGCTGTTGCTGTTTTTGTTCTGGTTCCTCAATATCCTGTTTCACTAGCTCCTCCACCGTTTTCTGTTCATCCGTTTTATTTGGCATTGCGATATTCGTCGGTCGCATCTCTATCGTATCTACCTTCGTCTCTTCTTTATGTTCATCCACTAACTTGTCCAACTTCACTTTGCTCTCAGTATTTTGTTGCTCCTCCTCAATATCCTCCGGCGCACTATTGGCCTCCCTGTCAATAGCTTCCAGCGCCAAATCAAGAGCTTCGTTGATCTGTGATCCGTATGTACGGATGAACAAACGACACAATAGCGTCCAAGCGAGAGAGGGAGAGGGAGAGAGAGAAAAACAGAGAGAGAGAGAGAAAGAAAAATGCGCCACCATCACACATATTTTAATCAAGTTAGTTTATACAAAATTTAATAAAAACTGCACTAGCAAAAAAAAAAAAAAAAAGTTAAATAAATAATAATCAAAATTCAACCGGGAATATTTAATAAAAAATTATACTACTAACACTTTCCATTAGTTACACAGAAACAACAATAAATTTTAATTGTGAATGATCGACGCTCAAATACTCTTTATATTCATTTAAATATTTTCAATCTAACAATCATTTACTTTTAAGCTTCAAAGCAATTATGTAATCCAAATATGTATTCTTGTTTTCTGCAATATCAATATATTTTCTAGATTCTGAAGGATTGGAATTTTACTCAATTAGCAAGAAATTATGTTTCATGTAATTAAGTTTATAAGCGATTTAATTTTAAATTTTAAATAGAACTATGGTGGATACGAATTACTCCAATATGTCCTCAGTTATGAAGCATCTTGTGAATGGAATCGAATAGAGCTGAAAACCTATATATGCATATGATATATATATATATATATATATATATATATATATATATATATATATATATATATACATATAAATATATATATAATATCATGTCCAATTACAATATTCGACCTATCAGTTTTTCGGAATTTATATCGAGATCTGGTTGGCCAGTGTGGATGTATGTGCTTACCATGCCTGTTCGATCACTAATCCATTTGTTATACTGATAAAGAGTCAATTGCCCTAACTATATGCTTAGTTCATTCCCGACTTAACGCACACGAATCTATTTAAAGTAATATATACGTATTTATATGTGTAATTGTGTCGTCTGCTATAAAGATAAAACTATCATTGAAGTAGATAGGCATATGCCTGGTTTGGTTTATAGGTAAATAGTTTATTCGAATCGACCACAACTCTTGAAAGACCAAACGCAACTAAAATGCACATATTGAGCAACGCATCGAACAACGTTTGGACACAGAAAAGCAAAATTGCAGAAAAACCAATAGAAATGGAAGAAAATACAAACATAGAACGTAGAATCGAACCAACTATATGTGTGTGTACATGGAACGGTGCGAGGGATATATATGTATATATATGCTTACGTAGCTACATATGTACATTGCTGGAACATGCAAAAAATAATACTTAAAAGCTAACAACAAAATAAATAACAGCAAACAACAGAACACAAAAGCAAATAACCAAAAAATAAGACAAGGATAAACAGAAATGACACAAAACTCAAGCGAGAGAGAGAGAGAGAGAGAGAGATGAAGTGAAAGAGACACAACCGCTTACCTCGAAAATTGTAAACTTGCAACAACTTTTGCTGGCAGTAAGCATGTAAACTATGTAACTGTAGCATATATTATAATTATAATTGTAAATTTACACATTTTAGCCAACAGTACGAGCGCATGTAAAAGAAATGCGTACAGAATATGCTTAGATCACAATGTATATTATATATACATATGTAAAAAAAAAAGAACATACAACAGACTTTAGTGTTAAAGCTTTAACCATTGGGGACTTACTTACGCTAAGTCATCTGGAAGGTATAAGGCAGAATACAATTAGGACCAGGGCACATTGGAAACGTGTATGTTTATACCAGAGAAAGCCTTGCACTCATCACGTCGTTTTTTTTTATTTAGCTAAAATTATGTTTATTGTGTTTACCACCTTTTTACATATTTCAAATTCCCGCCTATGAAAATTTTAAACAATGAAAGCAGTATCAAAACCCTGCAGCACCGACAAGACCTCACACACTGCTTGCCCACAGTCACGTTATGAGTTCAACTGTTTCCACTGCTTGCAGAAAGCAGTGCATACAAAATAATTATATGACGTTGTTTTCGACAATCACGAAGCCTTTGGTGTTTTGTTTTTGTTTATTCATAAAACAGCATAACATGATGATTTTAGTTTGTTCTGGATTTTTTTAGTTTATTATTTTATTTTTTATACTTGTCATAATTTATTGTGTATTAAAAGTTTTTTATCACGTTAAGTAAATAAAATATATATAAAACTAAAGCATATTTTTCACATTTTTCTTTACATAAATGAAATTCTGTTTTTTATACAAAAATTTGTTTTTAGTAATAAGAACAGACAAATAAGGATACGTAGCTTGAGCCCCACAACAATAATTTATACAATAATAATAAAAAGTTTAATAAAAATACATGTTAACGTGTAATGAAATTATTCATAAATAAATTCACGTTGTGATAGCATTTTGATTAGGTTGATTAAATATAGAAATCGGACAATATCGCGAAACTAGCAACAGAAATATCTGATCTCGAATGTCAAAAAAAAGTCATTCAATTCTTTTTGTATAAGGCTTCAAGACAAATGTTAGAAATCAATTCCCACAAATTGTTCAGCTATTTAGTGACCAGCATCAGTCACCGATCCTTCTGTCGACGCCAGCTTGTTGAGCTCATAGTCGAGTAGATTGCTAATCCTTGACTCAATGCTTATTCCGCGCTTGACTCTTCAAGTATTTCATCTGTGGGTTTGGTTTTTCGTATCTCTATGTTCACGGGAGCTGCAGTTTTAGGCAACGGTGGAGGTGCGACAGGAAGCGCATCGTTAGCCAAATAGAACTTTGAGTTATTCACCTTAACAAAGTCATCGGCGCTGACCACATCGACGCCGCTGCGCGTGCTGGTAAGGATCACCTTTGGCTCAAGCGTTTCATTGAGCGTGGGATGAGGCTGGGACGCAATCGACTCCTCGTGGTGTCCAAAATTTCGACGCAAAAAATCAAATATATTAGTCTTATTTTTCTTATCCTTGCCCTTTTCCTTCTCCTTGTCATGACCATCTAGTTTGGGTGAGCTAGGTGATGTAATATGCTTAATATTAATCTCTGGATGTACGACATGAGTGCGTGCTATGTGCGGCTGCTCTGCGTTTGCTGGTAGGTAACCCGTTCTCCGAAGGGAGTCCGAGTTAGATGCTGATACACAGCAGGGCTTGGGTATAGGTATCATCGATTTGCGACTCACTGTTGGTGTCCCAGGCGTAGAGCCTGTTGGCGTTTTATGCCCGCTCGTTGCATTCACCGTGGGTAGCGACGATTTCATCATTCTGCTGACGGCCAAACGCTCCTCGGCAATAATCTGCTCGCAGCTGTCCATTAGCGCCTTTGAGTATGCGGCATGTGCATTGGGTGAGTTCGGCTTGCTATTGTGGCTGTTGTTTGTGTTCCTTAGCTTCTTGATGCCTTGCAAGCCATCACAACGTTTCACATCCTCATAGCTTACGTGCTGGTAGCCAGTAGCCGGTATCGGCTGTTGCCGCACATCGAAGCTTTCACATCTAGGCTCTTGTGCGGGCGCGAGACAGTCAAGCAGACCCACACATAAGGCTACATCCTCCTCTTTGGGTACTGTTAAGTCAGCCAACTCCTTTCTAATTATGTTATCGCAGCTTTTCAGCTGCTGCTCAGTTATTACCTGGCATCCAGTGCTGGGCAACTTGGGCATCTGGGACACATCTAATTTTTCGCAGAGCGACTCCTCTACAGCCTGCTGATCCAGACAGTTACGATCTTCACGTGCTAGTTTCAAGTGCTGTTTGATTGCCTCACGTTCCATAAACTTCTGAAACAGTACAGCATCGGCTCCTGTGTCTGCCAACTCGGGTGATGTGGGTGCTGAATGAGCCAGCTTAAACAGGCTGGACTCGTTGGGCATGCAGACACGTAAGGCGGGCATTGCAGAAGGCGAAACAACGTGTACTTCCAATGAATCATTGGGCGCCAAAGGATCTGTACTGAGCGGCTTGACGAGTGGCTTTACACGCACCATGGCTGCCGGCGGCGTGTGCACAATAGCTTGTGTCTGACCCATGATGGGCGCATAATCCCCAGAGCTGTGATCAAATGCGTAATCCACCTCATCCACCGTGGGTGCAATCTTGTGATTTAGCTTAGGTGAAACTGGTGGTGTTATCTGTGGTATGCGACTGCGTGGCAAAGGCTTCGGCAATGAAGTTGATATTGTATTGACACTCACATTTGTGCTGGGAGTTGCAGATGTGCACGTTGCATGAATATATGCTGGATTGGAAGTCAGTGTACGACTGCCAGTTGGTTTGACAATGGATTTTGGTGGAGCTGCGGCCTGGCCAAAACAGCTAGATAAGGTTTTGACTGTGTTGGGCTTTGGTAACTCCTCGGGTGAAACTACTGTAACCGATGGTGAGCAAGTCACCAACTCTCGCTCAGGAATCTCCACCTGCCCGCTCTTACAATCCTTTAGGGACATGGGTTCTTCTCTTAAGGCTTGTCTGACAGGAGGTGTTGTTGAATTGTCTAACTGTCGGGAGTTAAATATCTCGACGCGTCCATTAATGCTGAATTGTTGAGGAGTGGAGCCTGTGGGCTTAACACGCACTGCTTTGGGAGACATTGGTGGTTTGCCTAGTGGGCGTGGTTTTGGTGTACTCTGATGGACTGCTTTTAAGGGATTTGGAGGCAATTCGATTGGAAGTGCAGCAGTTGGTCGTTTTAAATAGGTTGGTTCTGGTGCTGCTATTGAACCCGAAACTAAACTCGGACTTAGAAATGTCGGATTTTCTCTTTTAGTAAAGTTAAAGATCTGGCTATGTTGCCCAGGCGGCGAATGTACCACCAATAGCTGTTCGTTAGCTTCCTCATTCAGTTCGTAGTCATTCTGAAAGGTATCCTTAAACATTTTCAACAAATTACGCGCATGGACCATTTCATTGGAGGGCATTCTACATAAGTTACAATTTTTTAGTTGGGGGACATAGGAATCGGGTTGGGCAATATGTTTGGATTGTACCGACACCGTATGAGAAGCTGAAGCTACTACAACATTATCATTATCGTAATTAAAATCATCATCACGGACACCAATACGTGGACTTAATATACCGGTTTCTATAAAATGGTTAGTGGAACTTACACTAAATTCCATGTCCCGAGTCTCAGGCTGAGTGGCTGACGTTCTTGGTGAGGATGTTTCTGTCGATTCTGCTGATACTGTTGCTGCTGTTGCATTCCCAGGCAACACTATTGGCTGCAGATCAGTCAACTCATCAAATTCAGCTTCAATTTTATTGACTGCGTTGGCTGCCTCCTCCAGCTGACGCTCCTCGAGTACAAGTGCGGCGATTGCCTCGTTTAATTGCTGCTGTTGTTGCTGCTCTTTAAGAAGTTCCTCGCTATTGTCTGCCTGAATACCGCTGTCATCGTGCGCTGCCTCCTCCACAAGCAGCGCTGGAGGAGCTGTTAACTTCTGCTGTTGTTGTTCGTTTTCTTTCTGCTGTCGCATGCGTTGCTCTTCGCCTCGCATTATTTCCAACTGCCTGGCATCAATGAGCGCTACGAGCGGTGGTTTCTTTTGCTGCTGCTGATCCTCCTCTTTGGTAACGACATGCTGCTGCAAACTGTTAAGGCGCTGTTTCAACGGCGGCACAGCTACATCCACGATCTTACTGGAGTTGAAATCATTTCGCTGCTGTTCGAGGCTCTGCATGCGATTGCGTATGCTGCATATGTCTCCAGAGAGACGTTTAACCTCCTGCTTGTCCTCGAGCTCCGCATTATTGCTATTACCATTGGTCAAACGGTCTCGCAGTATTAGCTTTTGCTTGGGTACACCGCGATTGGGTTGTATGAGATTTGGCTCGGGATCGCGCTGCTCAAAGATCTCCTTGCGTTTCGATATGTCTACCTTAGGTACATCCACTTTTTGCTTCTCGGCACCCTCCTGAGTGTCACTGGGAGACGTTACCTCGAAACCGCTTAGCCGATCCTCGATCTTGCTACCACGGCGTGTCGGATAACCAATGGTTTCTCCGGTATCAGATGCTGCATTGTTGTTGCAGATTCTGCCGTTACTGCTGGCCCGCTGTACGCGCTGTTTGTAATCCTGTATAGCGCCTTCATAGGTGTATTCACAGGGATCGGGACCACTGATCGGCGCTGTGCTCAACGAGGTATCGTAGCCAGGTGATAAGGTGTTTTCCAGTGTATCTTCTGTTATTGATGTTGCGTCACCGATTGCATGCAGTTTACTGGTAGTCGCCTGGTTGTTAGCTGTGTCAATCTGATTGCTGTTCATGTGATTCTGATGCTCCTTAACATTAGTATCAGCTGCTGTGCAAATTGCGTTGTCCAAATCGGCGTTTTCACTCTGTTAAATATAAAACACAACGTATAGGATTATAATTGGGATTGTACTTATATATATATACACCAAAAAGAAATTAGTTTATATTTCTGTTCATATATCTTAATTCGACAACATTCACGCAGCGATCGCGCAAAGCCCCAAAAGTTAGAGACATCAAATTTGTAATATATATTCTTGTATACCATACTGTATACAAATCGTCACTTATAAAGTGTTAAGATACTTTCGAACGCCCTTTAGGTCCTTAGTAAATCGACAAATACTATATGTTGTAAAATTGAAATGCCTGAGACTTAAAATTTCGAGTATATACTTGCGTTGACAAGTCAAGATCAAAACAATTTGGAAATACTTATTAGGGCCGAGGCAAATCGAATATGCCTCTTTCGGCGTGGGAAGACTTGTGATCTGTTAAAATACATATTATCTCGCATATATCTATATAATTTCCTAGTTGAGTAGTACTGACCTGAGCGCTTTTACTGAATTGTATTTAATATTCTACTTTTAAATAAATATAAAATATTTCTTAACTTCAATTTAAAATCGACATTTACACAAAGTAAATATATACTTTATCAAGGCGACGATCTGGTAAACAAAATCGATATTTTTTGGTTTAAATCTTATCGAAAACATGTTTTAAAATTATATCTTCTATATCATTAGAGATAGAGCCTCCAAATTTTTTATATAGATTCATATGAAGACAATTTTGGCATTTGTTATATTTTGGTTAAGGTCAAGGTCAGTGCAAATATAGCAATGAGAATGAGTTCACAATTTGTATAGAATTATGTGCGAAAAGTTTTTAAAAATTCCGTAATCTGTCCCAATTTATTGTGCAAATTGTTTAGCGAATTATCACACGCACATAGCAAAAATCAATGATCAGCATAAAACATTTTTCCTAGCAAACGTTATTACTATGCACGTATTTAGGAGTAGTGTTAATGAAGTAGAATGAAGTAAGTAAACTGTGTGTCTACACATAATACGCAATATGCGTGCATTTCAGCATATTCTAACAATCTCCATTGCAATTGATTTGTGTTAACAATGAGTTTGGATATGCAGCTGCTTCTTTAGTTTTGTGTTTGATAGGTGGCGCCCTTACTAAATTAAAAACTCAGATCGGACGGGGCTCAAAGGATCTTTTAGTCGGGCACCCCAGACTAGAGTTTTCTACTTGTTCTTTATATATTAAGATTCGTTTATATGCCATATTATTTGCTAAGGAAGAGAACTAGACACTGTATAATGTATAAAGAATAAATAAAAGGTTTTATATATTTCATATACAGCAACAACAACAATTATTCAGCACTCACCATAACGCTATTATTCTCATAATCCTCTGATAAGCTGCTTTTACCGCTGGCGCTGCTGGTACCGATACCCAAATCACTTAAATCATTCGTTTCGTCATCGTTATAAACCGCAAGGGATGCCAATTTGACGCGCCCGCGTGATCCGCCACGCTCAGCCCTTAAAAAAAACAATATCATTTTGTTTTCGTTATGGATGTACTATTACTACTTACCGCTCCTCCATCATTTCGGTGAATGTTTTCGATTTTCGTCTCGTGCGATCATATTCCTCTAGCTCGAGCTTTTTTGTTTCCACCACACGATCTATAATATGTTCGACACGTTTTCGCCGCGATGATTTCCAGTTATCAAGGTTCTTTATTGTTTTTCATGTAGAAAAATAGTGAAAGTTAGCATACAATAATAACAATACTATACTATATGTACATATGTGCTACTTTATATATATGGTGCATAAAAGTTAATTCACGCACTCAATTCTCTATGCATTGGAATTTAAAACTTAAGCGTTGCTTACGTTAAATGATGTGATAAGGGTGAAATGTATTTTAAATTAAGCTCGTTCGCAAACTGAAAAGAGCAATTTCAACAGAGTTGAATGTTTCAATATATATGCGTTCATTCTCTTCGTACCCCTTGCGGGTGTGGCAAGAAGGAAACGAATGTGTGTTTAGAATATGAATTTGTATAGTATTAAATACTATAAAATGTAAAGGTTTAGAATTATAAGGATATATTTCCCACAGTTGTGTCAATCCCAAACGCTGACGGTACACACTTTTAACTCCGTGACTTATGAGAATGGCATTTCAACTTAATAAAATGTAATCTAATTTTGTCAATCTGGTCTTTTCAAATTAGTACTTCAGTTTCTATTTCCGGTAAATATATTAATTAATTATGTGCCACATAAATAAGTGCTGTAAATTATGACCTGTTGCCACCGAAGTTTAAAGTTAAAAAAAATATAATTTAGTTAAGCTCAAGAGCTTAAATTATTTCAATACTCAGCCGCTTTCGAAATTTTTAAAGTTTTTTTCTAATTTTGAGTCAAAAAATCCTGTCTTTTTCGCTACTCAAACTTAAAAAATTTTTTAAACAAGCACAAAACAAAACAAGTAAGAAAAGTAAGAAATTGGCGCTGCCCGACTAGGGGAGACCCTGAGTCCCGTCCGATTTGCATTTTTTAATACGCTCCATAGTTTGCATAATAAATAAATAATTAAATAAATAAAAAAAAAAAAAAAAAAACAAAAAAAAAAAGAAGAAACACAAACATCACCGCACCTGGACTCGACCCTGCATCTATTTACATATGTAACGTTAAAGCGCATCATCTCAACTAGCACAACCACTTCATATTTGTAAATTTAACTTTAATTTAATTTGTATTTGGAACTCGGAACATTTCGATTACGTGCTTTGCGTCTATCCACTACGCCACACCAGTATTGCGTTGCCTGTTGGCAATTCCCAAAATAGTTCACTACAAGGGCGACATTTGACAAAAACAAAACTAAAGAAGGTAATGAAGAAGATCAATCGCAATTGTGGTTGTTAGAATATGCTGAAATGCGGTGGTTTGTTTGAATGTAAGCGAGTAAAGAGTAAAATACAAAACTAATGAAGCTGAAAATGCCAACACAATTCAAATACAGATTTGGTTGAAGAATATGGTAGAATGAATGGCGTTTGCACGTTTCAATGTATATGTATGTGTGAATGCTGCGTACCACTGCTTCCTACGTGCGTGTGATAATTTGCCAATCGTTTTGTTTAATATATTGGGACTGACTTAACGGAATTTGATGAAACTTTCAGCATATGATTCTATTGATTTTTTTACATTTTATAAAAATGCTAATTTATTCACATGATTATATTGAATGCGGTGGATGAGGGGTGTGTGGTAGGTAATTAGTAAAAAGAGCCGCTATCCAAAATGTAACAAAAATTGAAATTGCATAAAATTCATATGAATCTATATGCAAAATTTGAGGGGTCTAGCTCTTAAGGTTTGGACATATAATTTTTAAAAGTTTCGATAAATCGATAACATTACAAAAAAAATAGTTGTCGATCATACGAAGTAAACTTGGTCTGTGTGCTATACACGAACCCAACAAAAAAATTCAAGTCTCTAGGTCGACTACGTTCTGAAATCGACAGACAGACGGACAGGGCTAAATCGACTCAGCTCGTCGCCCTAATCAAGAATATATATACTTTGTGGGGTTTGCCACGCCTCCTTCTGCCTGTTACATATGTTTAACAAAACCAATATACCCTGATTTCCAATTTTCAATGGGCGTGGCATCAAACGATGTACAAACCAGGTCTTAACAACATACTAAAATTATCGATAAATGCTCATCAAATCGAAATGGAATGAGTTATCGAAAAAAAATTGTATAAACTTGTGCAGCGTATGGTATTAACGATCATTCAAGTAAAATTTCAAGTCTCTACGTTGCGTTGCGTTCACACGGACGGACGGACGGACAGATGGACAGGGTTATATCGACTCGTCTTGTCGCGCTGATCAAAAATATATATACTTTATGGGGTGTGGCACGCCTCCTTTTGCCTGTAATATACATTTTCACAAAACCATTATACCCTGATTTCCCATTTTCAATGGGCTCAGGGTATACAAAACATAACAAAAATTTTTAACTTCCTTTCCCATCAATCGGCGACAGTCCCAAGCCCAGATCGCGTTTTGGACGACGCTTCGCGCATTTTAATAGATTCTTTTTGCATTAAAAAATGGCAACTTATCGTTGTGCCTGGGAACAAGAAAATTATTTTACCTAAGTGACAAATTGATGCAGACGTGTGCCAGAAAATATCATCTTTAGCGGATTTACTCCACTTAATTAAAATGCAACGCTGTACACGTCAGCACCACCTATAGTTGATTAGGAAATGATGTACCCGTCAAAGGGTGACAACTCGTTTGAGATTATAGCAAGTAAATTTGCATGTACCGCAAATTGTGTAAAATATAAAAAGTATGAGCGCAAAATAAAGTAAATAAAAAGGCAGTTAAGTAACTGCTGATTACTCAATATCATTTGTCCATGCCAGCAACGTGATTTGAAAACTGGAACAGACTCCACTCACTAATACATATAATATATATTACTACAGCCCCACAGCCATAACTATTGCTGTTACTTTAACAGATATAGCCATACTGAGCCAAAACACTATGCACAGAACACTATGCGTCTCTGAAATGCAAACAAAAATAGACAAATAAATAAAAAACATTCAATTAGCAAATTTCAAATTAGACGTGATTTTATCCATAAACTTCAAGCATCTTGAATTTATCTTACGTTTAGGTATATTTATTTATAGTCGTTTAGTATAATTGAAATTAATCTAATTCAATAGATGGTACTAGAGTATATATTCGAATTCTATACCTTATATATAATTTATTTAGAGGAGGTGATTACACGTGATGTGTTTTGGATTTCTTTTAGGAATTTAATTATTTTGGATATATATATCTGCGGTTCAGTTTGCAAGGATAGCAAATTTTGGGGCAGATAGAGAGTATATATTTGATGTTGCTTATTGTTGCGTAGTAGGATATTGTTAGGGGGTTTTCAAATGTGCTGTATGGTTGCTTATAATGAATGTGGAAATTATGTAATTTAGCCAACTTGCAAATAACGTATTAAAATACTAGAGACTTGAGTGCATGTGTTCTTTGTATACATGCATAAAAGAATCACAGAATGATTGATATATTGGCTCCTCATAGGGTTCAGGATGTAAATTTAACATTTGCAATATTTTCAGGGTAAATCTATAATCTTTAATAATAGTTACTACAAGAAACTATTAATGATTCGACTCATAAGAATCTAATCAAATTATATGTGTATTATCCTAAAAATAATTGCATTTGAAAACAAGTACAATGTTCTAGTCGAGACTGCTCGACTAAGAGATACCCTAAGCCCTGTAAAGAGCCGAATATCAAATTACTCAACACTTTTTTTTTGTATATATATATATATATATATATATATATATATATATATATATATATATATATATATATATATGTGTGTGTGTGTGTGTGTATGTGTGTATGTGTGTGTGTGTGTATTGTGTATGTGTGTATGTGTGTATGTGTGTATCTGTTGTTTGTATGTATGCATATATATATATATATATTGCGCTTGGGCTGCAATGTGGGCATTACTATGAACTAACGATGAACTAATTTCATCAAACTTTCACAACTTATTAATGACATTCATTTGTGTGTATTTGTCAAAGCACATGTCTCTAGTATTTGATTTGCGCTTTTTATAAATAGGGGGCTATTAGGGGCGAATGGGGAGTAGCATCCAAAATCTAAAGATTACATAATCTCCGTATTCATTACACGCAACTACACAAATTAGAAATCGAAAAAAATTTGATAAACTTGTGCAGTGTATGGTATTACGAGTATTCATGTAAAATTTCAAGTCTCTACGTGCGTTTTTTAGAATATCTCAGCGTTCACACGGACGGACGGACAGACGGACAGGGCTATATCGACTCATCTTGTCGCGCTAGTCAAGAATATATATACTTTACAATACTCCTTCTGCCTGTTACATACATTTTCACAAAACCATTATACCCTGATTCCCCATTTTTAATGAGCTCAGGGTATAATAAAAGCTGGATATTTGTGTTAGGATTTCCACTTTTTATGATTCTACATTTTTAGTATATTAATGTATAAACACAGACTTAATTTGAAAATTTAAATTGATAGAGTTGTTATATTGAAACAAAACCGATGACTTCAAATTTGTCTCGTGCTTGGTTATAAAAACAAAATAACAATCTGTATAATTTCAAAGCCAAGGCACTTACATTCTGCCATTCCTCTGGTTCCTCTTTCTTCACCTCTTTCAGCTTTTTGACTTCCTCTGCCTTTTTAAGCTGCTGCTGCGCCGTCTGATATAAATTGCATGGCTTGATCTGAACAAATTGCATTGGATTCTTGGATGGTGGCGGAGGCGTGGGACGCGTAACACGCGCCTTTGCCACATACGATGTTGGATCGGGCGATGTTATGGGCTGAAATCAATTGTAACAATTGTCATAATTATAATAATAACAAGTAAGAGTGCTCTAGTCGAGACTGCTCGACTAGGGGATACCCTGAGCCCTGTGAAGAGCCAAATATCAAATCATTCTACGATTTTGTGTGCGTACATACAAACAACAGATACTCACATACATATGCACGCACGCATAAGCGCGCGCTCTGCCAACTGCGCAGTTGACGCAGCGACTGCGCTTGGGCTGCAATGTGGGCATTACTATGGAAACTTAATTGTTTAATAACTTTTCTTAGCGATTGAAGAATGTCATCAAACTTTCACAACTTATTAATGGCATCCATATGCATGTAATTGCCAAAGCACAAGTCTCTAGTATTTGATTTGCGCATTTTACAAATAGGGGGCTATTGGGGGCGAATGGGGCGTGGCATCTAAAATCTAAAGATAACGTTATCTCCGTATTCATTACACGCAACTACACAGCAAATTTGAAGTCTCTAGCTCAAACGACGCCTTAAAAACACATTAAAATTATCGATAAATGCTCATATAAACGAATTGGAATGAGTTATCGGAAAAATTTTATAAACTTGTATAGCGTATGGTATTATCGAGTATTCATGTAAAATTTCAAGTCTCTACGTTGCGTACTTACAAATATCTCAGCGTTCACACGGACGGACGGACGGACAGACGGACAGGGCTATATCGACTCGTCTTGTCGCGCTGATCAAGAATATATATACTTTATGGGGTGTGTCACGCCTCCTTCTGCCTGTTACATACATTTTCACAAAACCATTATACCCTGATTTCCCATTTTCAGTGGGCTCAGGGTATAATAATGCAATAGGTGTCACACACATTTTTTTCAAATTAAGCTAATAATTAGTTCAAATGTCACTCAAGGGTCCCAGATTTGTCCCCAGCTGTTGTCTAGTTAGTTGGATAAGTTTTTGTATAAGCAGTACGATTAAACAGTAAACATAGTACTACGTGAAATAATGAAGTGTTTATGAAGACCGTAATCGAAGTTCATAAAAATTTTTAAAAATATCTTTCGAGGAGGACGTCAGTTCGAAGGCTCGAAAACAGCGAGTTATTAGGATAGAAAAATAAACTAGTTCTTATGGGAAAAGTTGAAACTTTGATATTACAATAATTAAACCGTTCAATAGCGACGTCTTCGAGCAATTCGATATTGATATATCTTGCTGTTGCTACTGCTATTAAATATTTTTTAATCATAAAATTGTTAGTTGATAATTCAACATTTCAAATGAAATACGATTTAATCGTCCATTAAGTACAACCAGTTTCTTTCACCTTGGTTACTCACCGTTTTCTTGGCACATCCATTTGCGTTGCAGGTACCATCATTTGTTGATGTATTTGATGTTGACATCAGATCTCCGTTGCCATCTAGCATAACATCCTGCTCCGTAGACTCGGACTCCATGGTGCTGTTTATACTACAATCCGATTTGAACCTTTTTAGCTTACAGTGAGCGCCTCTCTTAATTTCTGTCTTTCTCGCACTATCCTCGTTGTTTCGCTTTTCAGTCCCACCCACTCTATGGATATATGCTTATATATTGTTTAGCTGGGGCACTACTATATGAAAATCAAAGCCACTTTTCTCACATGGCACCTCGTTATAACTTCTTCTGAACAATCAATCGGTCAATCGGTCAACAATGTTGTGAAAATCATCTTCAACGCCAGTTACAGCTTAGGCATCGTCATCATTTTAGTCGAAATTTATCAAAATAAGTCAGGTCTCTAATTCGACGCTGATACCATCCACGAGACAAGCAGTTCCATAGAGTTAGGCGTGTTGTTGTATACCAAACGTATCAAATTAAATTAGCTGCAACAGAAATACATAATATTAATTTCGAAACAAAATTATAATTTTACTGGCATTAGCTGTCATGTCGGCACCAGGTGATATAAAAGAGGAATGCAAGCTGCATCCGTCAAGGATGGGCGAAGTAGTAGAATATAATACAACCTGTTTGACGGTAGCTGGAAAAATGCTTCAAAGTACTATTTGCGAAGTTCAATTAACATTCATCAGAAATACTTTGTCTAATTGTGCAACTATCTAACTGTGTGACTGCCGGACGCACCGACAAAACTGTCTGGCTGGCCCCCACAATGGTATGTAGGCCAATCATATTAAGCTATGTCCCATCATATTTGTTGGCCAATATTTACAAGCGGAATACTAGGTAAAATGATTTTCTGAAAACATACAGAAGGAGGCATAGCAGATCGCATTAAAGGTATACACTCTTGATAAGGAAGATGTGCTGAGTGTACTGAGCTGTGTGCGTGAGTCCGTCTCTAAGTCTCTCCGACCGTTTGAGCGCAGCTTCATATTTATAAAAAGCGACAATTTAATTTTCTTTTTAAAGCATACCATACAAGATTGAAAAATCTAAAAATTGATGCTACCTGAACACTGTAAAGAGCCTATATTCCAATCATTCTGTGATTCTTTTATTCTTACATACAAATAACACATCAATACACACATATAAATGTACGAATAAGCGCGCGTTAGACTGACTGCTGACTGCGCAGTAGACGCAACGATTGCGCTTGGGCTGCATAAGCTTTTTTTTTTAGATGGGCTATCTTCATCAAACTTTCAGAAATTAATAACATTTAATGTGTGTATTTACCAAAGTACAAGTCTCTAGTATTTTAAATACGTTTTTTAAACATTTGGAGCAAATGGGGCAAAGCATTTAAAATTTAAAGATAACACAATCTCCGTATAAATTACATGCAAAACACAGTAGTTTCGAAATCTCTAGCTCAAACGATGTACAATCCACGCCTTATAAACGAATTCAAATTATCGATAAATGCCGAAAAAGCCTATGGTATACATGCGTATTCATGTAAATTAAAAGTCTCTAGCTTCTGTATTTTCGAAGATCTCAGCTTTCACATACATTTTCACAAAACCATTATACCCTGCTTTCCCATTTTCAATGTATTCAAAGTATAAATATGCCTTTCAGGCAGATCTTAAATAATTCAAAATTGTTGATTCACTTTTTAATACAAAAAAATTATTTTATGTGAGCTGCTCAGCATTTACTTCTATTAACATTTTAAAGTTGGCAAGTTTGCATAACATTCAGAGAAAACCCGATTTAGCTTAATTTTTTTTTGCCGATAATAATATTAATGATAACTAGTAATATAATAATTAGTAATAATCGGTATGTCTAATTTTATCAGCTTGTCAACGCGGTTTCAACATTCCAGTAAAGGACAGGATAAGACAGTCAGAGCTATAAGTGTGAAAGTAAGCAAAGGAGATATGAGGAGGAGATGCTAATGCTAATATGGCGGCTTATGAGCATAAATATGTGGATTTGAGTATGTGAGAAGTGCTTATTTGCATTGAAAACAAAGCTGTAAATGTTGCGATAGCCAAGCAACAATTAAAGCTCAACGTTCAAATTGTAATAATTAAGCGGACAGAGAAGTCGAGCTGTCAGAGCAACAACAGATAACTACTAAGCTGTATATACTACAATTTAATGACCAACTAACTAAGTCGATCAACAAAAAAGCTTAGTAAATTGCAACAATTTACATTTAACAGAAATGTGGAATTATATAAGACACGCGGCAACTTTCAAAAAAGAAAGTGAAATGGTGGGGTTAATATATCAATATTACTTATAAATATTTAAGAAGTGCTTAAAATGTGGAATAGATATAAATTTCGCATAAGCAACAGTGACTAATCACTGTTGCTTATGCGAAATTTATAATATACCTAAGTTAAAAGCCAAAGGCGCTGAGAATAAATAGCAAAACAAAAATCTGATTCGGCGCCATAAGACACTTTCGTATAAGAAAGAGAAACTTCTCCGCTCCCGGACTGACAACTGGGAACTAAACACTAGATACATACAAGTATACCGCCAATTAGCTACAAGTTTCAAGATGTTCCCTAGTGCTGCAGATAGACGCTGAACCAACAGATAGAAAATTAAACAAGTAAGAGTGCTCTATTCGAGACTACTCGACTAGGGCATACCCTGAGCCCTGTGAAGAGCCAAATATCAAATCATTCTATGTTTTTTTATGCATACATACACACATTCATATGAACGCATGCATAAGCGCGTACTCTGCCAACTGCGCAGTTGACGCAGCGACTGCGCTTGGGCTGCAATGTGGGCATTATTATGGGAATTAAATTGTTTAATAACTTTTCTTAGCGATGGACTAAGTGCATCAAACTTTCACAACTTATTAATGGCATCCATATGTATATACTTGCCAAAGCACAAGTCTCTAGTATTTGATTTGATTTTTTTACAAATAGGGGGCTATTGGGGGCGAATGGGGCGTGGCATCGCCAAGATGTTAGTTGGCATTTTTTTAAAATGTAAACAAAAATTCAGACCCTATTTATTAAACAAAACATATATATGTACATATGTACATATGATTATGAAGAGAAAATGAACAAGCTCATAAAATATTTTAACTTTAACAATAATTTTCCCGCAGCACTCGAACTTTAACCTATTTGATATTCATGCTTGTTAAACAAAAAAAAAAAAAAAAAAAAAAAAAAAAAAAAAAAAAAAACAAGTAAGAACGTTGCCTTAGTGCGAGACCTACAGCGTGATACTCGTTTCCCACAGGGGCATCTGGTATTTTAAATTTAATAATTTATCACAAATTTTGCATTTATGTAGATTCATGTGAATTTTATGCAATTTCAATTTTTGCAAATATAACTATGTGAATGAATTAGCATTTTTATAAAATGTAAAAAATTCAATAGAATCATATGCTGAAAGTTTCATCAAGTTCCTTTAAGTCAGTCGCAATCTATTAAACAAAACGTTTGGCCAATTATTACACGCACGCGTTAATCAGCGACAGCAAAATATATTTACATTTACACATATGTATGTACATTGAAACGTGCAAACGCGTTAGCTTATGTATGGTCACAAATAAATTCAGCGCCATTCATTCTAGCATATTCTTCAACCAAAATTGTTATATCAGCCGCCTCTTTAGTTATGTATTTGTCAAATATCGCCGTTTATATGCATACATTCAAACCGACCACCGTTTTTGTATGTACACATATAAATACATACGTTCATATGCGCGCATTTCAGCTTTTTCTAAGAATCACAATTGCGATTGATTTATGTTTATATTGCGTTTGCATTAACAGCAGCTTCTATAGTTTTGTATTTGTCAAAAATCGCCCTTGTAGTGAAGTAGTTTCGGATTTGCCAACAGGCAATGCAAAACTTATGTGGCGCGTGTAAAAGCGTGTAAGCAAAAGGGTCCGCGTTCGAGACACGGCGGCGACGGCATGAAAATAGTTGCGCAGCTGTTCGTGCCTACATACATACAGACATGATGGGTCCTATCGTCAATTTTTTTGTGTGGAATAATTTTGTTCGGACTAAGTCGATTACACAAATATCGGTATTTAATATTTACATTTTTTGTAAGGGTCACACACACAAAAAGAAAATAACATAACTGACCTAGGCTATACGAAAAATGATAATTTTAGCAGATAAATTATTTGCAGAACTTCAACATTAAATCGAATTACATATATTTCTCAGAAATGCCGTTTGTCGTCTCAGCAATTCTTATTAAGCTTATTTATATAGGTTGCACAGGCATATGAATTTTGCAGCTGGGCGTTACAAATTTTGCTGCCAATTTGCCACGCCCCCAGTAGGCGTAGACATATCATATTTGGCAAGTTCTTAGGAGTCGAAGGTAACGTAGCTGCAAAGTTTGGATGCTTACACTCCAAAAATGTGAAAGTTATTTTTTCAATATGCCACGCCCCCAAAGGGACGTAAGATTTATTTTTGGGGAATCAATAGAGGAGGCCCCAGTAACACAAACATCCAATTTGGAATCGTCTAGCTCTAAAACTGTATGAGCTATAAGCTTTTTGCGATTTGCCACGCCCCCTGAAGGCGTAGGTATGTCCGCCATATCTTTTTGATCTTGGGTTGCTTATCCGAGTATATATATCAAATTTCAAGTCTCTAGCATCAATAGTGATCAAAATATAGCTGATCTTGTAAAATCATTATATATTCAGATCCGATTTGCCACGCTCCCAGTGGGCGTAGACATCAAATCTTTTCACGAATCTTTATAGAATCATAGCGTTAAGTTACTTGCCAAATTTCAGCATTCTAGCTTTAAAACTATAGAAGTTACAGTTTTCCCGATTTGCCACGCCCCCAATGGGCGTAGATATATCCGCCATATATTTTTGAGCTTGGGTGGTCAACGCAAGTATACATTCCAAATTTCAACTCTCTAGCTCTTCAACTAATATGATTTCTTGACTATGGGCGCAAGCATTTTTCGATTTTCCACGTCCCTAGTGGGCGTATCCGGAAAATCTTGACACTATAATTCGAGGGTATACACGAGTATATGTTCCAAATTTCAAGTCTCTAGCTTCAATAGCGTAGAAAAATATTGCATTCATACGAACAGACGGACAGACGGACGGACAGCAAGACGGACATTTCACAAAACCAATATACTCTTTTTCCCTTTGGGAAACGAGTATAAAAACAGTAAGGTCGTCATCTGTTAGGCAAAATTCATGCGAATAGCCTCTTAAAAATTCCAGCAATTGCTTTTCCTTAGTTAATTAGCAGTGTAACAGCTGGCAAAGAGCAGCAAACACATCAAAGAAATTTATACAGCGCCGCACTAAGCTGTTACAGTGGCCATCCTTTCATGCTTTAATACAGATTATATACATATGAGGCAGAATAATAGAACTCACTTGTTAATACAGAAGAGAATTCTGATATTACACACAACAAAAAAATGCTTGTGTCTTGAAAACCTTTAATAACTACAACGAATTGTATTCTTACATTCAATAACAATTTTTGTGTAGCGGGTGCCTATACGCGTATATACTCCAAATTGCTAATACAGTGTACGGCATCGAAAATCGTACACATAATTAATATTTATGTTATGCTTAATAACTCCCAGATTTAGCAATGTTTTAATACAAAATATCATTTAAAAGAAAGGTAGTGCGAAATAGTTTAATATAATTTTCACAAAAATGGCGTTCCCACTCCCATTTTTTCATAAAATGAGGCTACACTCCAAACTGTACGAAAACAAGATATCGTTAAATAATAGAAAAACGCAAAGGCGCCTACAGTTATCTAAGGAGTACGAGTCCAAGCCAAAAGACTACTGGTATGACGTTATTTTTTCAGATGAATCGAAGTTTAAAATCTTTGAATCTGATGGAAAACATTCAGTATGGGGGAAGCCTAATAAAGAAATGGACATTGCCAATTTGTGATGGACATACCTAAACATGCCTCCTTGAATGCTAAGATATGGGCGCTTTACAACTGCACGAAAGTAATGGCAACTCCCGCTGAGTCTGCCGATATTATTGTCGTCGAGCACTTTTGGCATATCCTTGAGCAAAATATTCGAAATCGCAAAATTTGGAACAAGGTGGACCTAAAGAAGGCTCTTTTGGAGGAGTGGAATAATATAAAAATTAGTGGATTCGATGCCAAAAAGACTTGAGGCACTCAAAAAAGCAGAAGGAGGTCCTACAAAATACTAAAATGGGCATTACTAACATTAGTTCAGATATATTATGAATTTATTTGTTATTTTTTCTTACAGTTTATCTTTGTTTTTTTTTTATTCGAACAATAGTTTGAAGAACATATGCTTATTTTTTTTATAATTTTGTGAATTTCGAAACATGTTATTTTTCGTCGGTAACGAAAATTTTACATGTGTACGACTTTCGGTGACGCACACTTTATATACATACTATGCAGAGCTCGCACATAAAAGTCGACCGTTTGAAATGCTCTGCAAATAACCTTCTTCTACTGACCCTTTGAAAAAAAAAAAACTCAGCGAGCAACCGACTGCAGCGTTCGTAGAACAAATTCGCTCGAGCTCAGACAGAAACCTTTTTCTTTGAGTTTTTTTCACTCTGGTTTTTTTGGGACTTTTTCGATACGCTCGCTGAAAATGAATGTCTTTTGCGTATACATGCGTGCGAGGGTTGTTTGCTGGTTGTTTGTTTGCTGGTAGATTAATTGCGGTTGCAAGTTAAAACTTGTCAAGAAATATGCTGATGGGTAAAACTTGAACTTAATGCAAACTTCTACTTAATATTTACCATTAAATGTAAATATATTAGAATTTTTATTAATTTGACCCAAAATTGGCTACACTCACAACTCAAGTGTCAGTCGTACAGACATTTTCGGACATACATCTCATTTTAAATAAAATAATAATTTCTTTATTAAATATTTACTACTTATTGCTAATCTGACTTAATGTAAAATATATAATAATACTTATAATCGAAAATCATAAGATATTATAAATCATTTCCTTTTCCCTACAAACGCAATTCCGGCAAAGACCGTTTGAGGAGACTTTTAGTTTTTTTCCTCACTTGCTGAGCAGAATTGCGCGACCGTCAAATGTTTCGGTGTCGAAGGGACGCTTGCGCAAAGAGCGCAACGCGTATAGCTCAACGCAAATCGGTCAACCAAAAACCGAAACGACAGTCTTGCCAGAGTGAGAGCGGGCTGTGTGCATTTTGATACTCTATTCCCAAAGAGAAATAGAGTATATTGATTTTGTACAATGTCCGCCTTGCTGTCCGTCCGCCCGTCCTTAAGAATGCTATATTTCTCTAAGCAATTGAACCTAGAGAAAAATTAAATTTAGAACTTATACTCGTGTGTACCCTCGAATTATAAAGTCTCAAGATTATCCCGATACTCCCATTTGGGATGTGGCAATTTGGAAAATGCTTCCGCTCATAGTCAAGAAATCATATTAGTTGAATAGACTGAGAATTGCAAAGTGGAATGTAATAAAAAAAAAATGACAAATCGGGTAAAACCGTGTTTTCAACTGATTTAAAGCTAGAATGCTGAAATTCGGCAAATGATTGATGAAAAGTTATATGTCTATGCCCACTGGGGGCGTGGCAAATAGGATCTGAATATATAGTGATTTCTCAAATTCGGCTATATTTTGATGCTAGAGACTTGAAAATATATATTCATATTAACAAATGAAGATACAAATATATGGTGAATATACCTACGCCGTCAAACTTCAAAAGTTTATATCTCCTACAGTTTTAGAGCTAGAAACTTCAAAATTGGATAGTTGAGAGACTGGAATCCTCCTCTAACCATAACCAAAAATAAATCTTACGCACATTTCTAGAAAGTAAGTATAAAAATTTTACAGTTACATTACCCTATACTCCTATTATGGGGCTTGGAAAATCAGTAACAAAGTTTATAGTATAATCTAAACAAGAATTGCTAAGACAGTAAAAAGCATTTCTAAGAAATATTAATTAATAAGTAATTCGATTTAATGTTTAAGTTCTGCAAATAATTTATCTCCTAATTATCATTTTTCGCATAGCCTAGGTCAGTTATGTGGGATTTATTTTTTTATCGACTGTGCAGAGCTGTGGTTTCGAATATCGACTAATTTTATAAAATTTAATATAACATTTTCATCACTTCATCAATACCAAATAATTTGGTAATATATAATAAGAAATTTTCTAATTTTTGTAATGTAATAATCTATTTACTCAATCATATAAAACAAGTTAGAGTGCTCTAGTCGAGACTGCTCGACTAGGGAATACCCTGAGCCCTGTGAAGAGCCCAATATCAAATCATTCTACGCATCTTTTATGCATGCGCTCTACCAATGTTACCATTCGTTTCAGAAATGGTTCGCTTTCATTTCGTTTCAGCAAAGAATCGCATATGTTAATTCGGTTCAATAAATTTTTCACAGACAATTCATGTGGTATCCACACATCGAGCTTCTTTTTGTAGCCAGCCTTTTTTAAATGGTTCAGAACCGTTTGATGATGAATGTTTAGTTCATTGGCGGTGTCATGGATGCTTATGTGACGGTCCTGGTCAATCCTTTCCATAATTTCATCGACTTTTTCAAAGATTGGTCGACCAGAGCGAGGTACATCTTTCACATCGAAATTTCCAGAACGGAAGCGAGCGAACCATTGTTATGCTACATGATTTGATACAGCATAGTTACCATAAACATCACAAACTTCATTGGTGGCTTGCGTGACATTCTTCCCTTTTTTATACAAATACCATTCGAACACCATATGGTAGGACACAATGTGATTGGTATCACTGGAAATAGAGGACTCCAAAGCCATCTATTGACCAAATACGAAAAAACTTTTTCGATATCCGATATAATATTAAGGAGTGTGGGCCCGTCTGGCGCTCGCAATCCAACTGAATGTGTGAAAAATTAACATAATATTCTCAAATAAATGCCATTCTTATTCAGTAATATGAGTTATTAGTGCTTTAATCAATACTACAAGTTTATACATTTTTTCTGATAACTTATTCCATTTCGATTTTATCAGCATTTATCGCTAATTTTAATGTGTTTTAAGGGCCTGGTTTGTATATCGTTTTTGCTAGGGACTTCAAATTTGCTGTGTAGTCGCGTGTAATGAATACGGAGATAACGTTATCTTTAGATGTTGGATGCCACGCTCCATTCGCCCACAATAGCCCCCTATTTGTAAAAAGCGCAACATTAAATTTGTCTCTAGCTCAAACGATGTACAAACCACGGCTCAAAAACGCAATGATCGATAAATGCTCATAGAATCGAAATAGAATGAGTTATCGGAAAAATGTTATAAACTTGTGCAGCGTATGGTATTATCGAGTATTCATGTAAAATTTCAAGTCTCTACGTTGCGTACTTACAAATATCTCAGCGTTCACACGGACGGACGGACGGACGGACAGACGGACAGGGCTATATCGACTCGTCTTGCTGCGCTGATTAAGAATATATATACTTTATGGGGTGTGGCACGCCTCCTTCTGCCTGTTACATACATTTTCACAAAACCATTATACCCTGATTTCCCATTGTCAATGGGCTCAGAGTATAAAAATGCCAACTCGTTCACATGGCTATATTGGCAACTGACCTTCAAAGGGGGGGGCCGGTAATTTCAATATATAAAAAAAAAATCAAAATTATATAAAATTCACATGATCCATATGCAAAATTTAGAAACTCTAGTTATAAATTTAAAACGTATTTCCGGTAATGTTTAAAATCGATAACATTACAACAAAGATTTACCGAAATTTTTTAAGAAACATGATCTGCGCGTGCTGTACACGGAGCCACGGAACGTGTATTTGGCCACAGCTAACAGCTCAACTCATCGTTAAGCAAACACCGGATCGAAACAAAAGCAGTGAAGCCGAATACGATGATAAGTACATACGTATAATTAAGGGGTGTGCAGACAGAGAGTTTTAAGGGCTCCAAAGTAATAGATGAACAATGTTTGGGCTCGAGCAAAAGCGAGTTTTGTAACTGCAACCCCTGTACCCTGATGACAACAAGACACAACACAACAATATGCTCTAGCTAAAGAATATATGCGTCTATCCCTAGCTATAAGGACGGCGGTGGTAAATATCCAATGCGTTGGGGATGTAGGCCTTAATCAACAGCACCGACAGATTCTTTTATTTTTTTTCTCGAGTTATATGAATAACTAATTGAAGACACACACCACGATTGTGTATATACATACATGTGTATGTAGGATCAGAACAATGTGTATGCATGCATAGCATGACGTCGCATAAATATGAAGGATAGCGAAAAAATCTTGGTGCAGCAAAGATGTGGAGTACAACAGCTGAGACGTCGCACTGTGGGGTCGTTGTTCAATTTTATTCCATTAATTAAATCTTTAGTCAACCAAGATGTTATCAAAATTATTTAAGGAAATTTTTAAAACTTTAATGCACATAGTTCTATTGCCGTTTTAATCCGCTTGGTTATATTATGGGTATTTCGAGAAAAAAAAAAACAAAAAAAAAATAAGAAAAAGTACTCTAATCGAGACTGCCCGACTAAGAGATACCCTGAGCCCTGTGAAGCCAAGTTTTAAATTCAAATACTACGATATTTTATGCATACATACAAACAACACATACACACATACACACCCACACAAATACACACATATGCACACGTGCATAAGCGTGCGCTCTGCTAACTACGCAGTTGACGCAACGACTTCGCTTGGTCTGCAATGTCAGCATTACTATAGCAACTTAATTATTTAATAACTTTTCTTAGCGACGGACTTTCTTCATCAAACTTTCACAACTTATTAATGACATTCATATGTTAAGCACAAGTCTCTATTATTTGAAAAAATTTTATAAATGATTTGGTATTCATGTAAAATTTCAAGTCTCTACGTTGGGTACTTTAAAATATCTCAGCGTACACACGGATGGATGGACGGACGGACGGATAGACGGACGGATAGACGGACAGGGTTATATCGACTCGTTTTGTCACGTTGATCACGAATATATATACTTTATGGCGTGTGGAACGCCTCCTTATGTTACAAATTATCAAATATTTTTAAAAACTCATTCTATTTCCATTTTATCAGGATTTATAGATAATTTTAATGGGTTTTTAAGGCGTAGTTTGTACATAGTTTCTGTGCAGTTGCGTATAATGAATACGGAGATTATGTAATCTTTAGATTTTGGATGTCACGCCCAATTCGCCCTCAATAGCCCCCTATTTGCAAAAACCGTAAATCAAATAGTAGAGACGTGTGCTTTGGCAAATAAAAACATGAATATCATTAATAAGTTGTGGAAGTATAATAAAAAAGTCCATCGCTAAAGAAAGTTATTCAACAATTAACTTCCCTTTAGTAATGCCAACACTGCAGCCCAAGCGCAGTCGCTGCGTCAACTGTAGTTAGTTGAGTGCGTGCATATGTGTGTATAGATGATTTGTTTGTATGTATGCATAGAAGAAGCCTGGGAGGGTTCCTAGTCGAGCAGTCTCGACTACTGCACTCTTACTTCTTAAGTCTTGTATTTGATAGGTCTTATAGTGAACTAAACACGAAAATCGGATGAAGTTCAGGCGATCTCCTATTCCGGCAGCCCATACTAGAGTTTTCTGAATTGTTTTTACAATATTTTTAAATTTTATATCAATATATAGTCGAAATAGTGCTCTGTAAGATTTGGTTGGAATCACCCACCTGCCAAGAAGCATATTACGGAGATACAAACTATGTGTTTAGTCTATCAAAACTCAAGCCAAGTCGCTACTTTACCGATTATGATATGAGAAAAAGATTATTTCCCAATTAACCACGACCCTATTGAACGTATCTGGAAAATCTAGATATTTTATAAAACAAGCTGTATTTTCCAAATTTAGGTCTCTAACTTCTATTGCGACAAAATAGTCTGCGTTGATACGGACAGACGGGCTGACAAGGAGAAAATTTAACAGAACTAATATACTCTTTCTTTCATGAATAAGTATTATTAAATAGCTCTGTTGGATGCTCAAATCAAAAATAGCAGCAGGCAAAATTAAATAAACAACAAGCTTTTCAAAGCCAATGCTTGCGAAACCATGACACATGAACGAAGGCCAGCCGATAGAGATAGACCACATGTGTGCTCCGTGCTCTATCTCTATTGGCTAGCCAAAGACAAAAGCGCGCAAACTTAGCAGATGACGAATATTGTGGGGCTAGTACGCATTGTTAATACAAAGAAGCTGATGGCACAGAAGCATTGAGGCGGGAAAAGTGAAAGAAAACTGAAAACAAACAATTTGCAAATAAAAATAAAGCATGACAAACGCGAGTACAGTTAGTGCTGTCAAACTGTGCAATTGAATACAATATGTGCAATGCAAGCTTGTGCTCACTCACTCACTTACTCCTTTTCCCTGATTTGCTGCTGATTTATTTAATTTGCACCGATTTTCAGTTAGTTTTGCCATTCGTTTTGATATCGTTTCGTTGGCTAGATGTGTGTATGTATATATAGTATGTTTTACAAGCTAGTATGCTTATTAATGGAGGTCAACCGTGGTTGAGGGTAACTTACTTGCACCAGTTTTTATACCCAATGCCCATTGAAAATGGAAAATCAGGGTATAATGGTTTTGTGAAAATGTATGTAACAGGCAGAAGTAGGCGTGCCACACCCCATAAAGTATATATATTTTTGATCAGCGCGACAAGACGAGTCGATATAGCCCTGTCCGTTTGCCCGTCCGTCCGTGTGAACGCTAACATATTTTAAAGTACGCAGCGTAAAGACTTGAAATTTTACATAAATACTCGTTACTACCATACGCACAAGTTTATAAAGACTATATTTTTTTCGATAACTCATTCCATTTCGATTCTATGAGCATTTATCGATCATTGCGTTTTTGAGGCGTGGTTTGTACATCGCTTTAGCTAGGGACTTAAAATTTGCTGTGTAGTTGCGTGTAATGAAAACGGAGATTACATAATCTTTAGATTTTGGATGCCACGTCCCATTCGCCCCCAATAGCCCTCTACTTGTAAAAAGCGCAAATCAAATACTAGACTTGTGCTTTGGCACTTATGTATGCCATTAATAAGTTGTAAAAGTTTGATGAAGTTAGTCCATCGCTAAGAAAAGTTATTAAACAATTAAGTTCCCATAATAATGCCCACATTGCAGCCCAAGCGCAGTTGCTGCATCAACTGCGCAGTTGCGTGCATGCATATGTATGTATGTGTTGTTTGTATGTATGCATAAGAAACCCGTAGAATGATTTGATATTTGACTCTTCATGGGGCTCAGGGAATCTCCTAGTCGAGCAGTCTCGACTAGAGCACTCTTACTTGTTTTTATAAAAAGACTAGTTAAATAATTGAATTTTCATTTTATTTTCAGAGCATGATATGACATCCATATATGCCTATGTGCCAAGGTACAAGCGTCTCGTATTTAAAATACGTTTTTTTGCGAATTCAGAAGGAAGGGAAAGGTATTCAAAAGCTGAGCTGAGTCTATTTAGCCCTGTCCGTGTGTTTGCATTTTCAGCCGCTTCTGTAATTTTGTATTTGTCATATATCGCCCTTTACACGCATACATTCAAACAGACCACCACATACACATACGTTCATATTCGCGCATTTCAGCATATTCTAATAATCACAATTGCGATTGATCTGCTTTTTTAACTTCTTTAGTTTTGTTTTTGTCAAATGTCGCCCTTGTAGTGAACTACTTTGGGATTTGCCAGCAGGCAACGTGGCGTATGGCGTAGTGGATAGACGCAAAGCGCGTAAACGAAATGTTCCGAGTTCAAAACTCAGTGACGACGGAGTAACTTTTTTTTATTTATTTTTTTTAATTTACAAATATAAAGTGGTTGTGCTAGTTGAGATGATGCGCTTTAACGCTACATTTGTAGTAAATAGATGCAGGTCCGAGTCCAGGTGCGCTGATGTTTGTTTTTCTTCATTTTATTTTTTGTATATTTATTTAATTATTTATTTATTTTTGATTGACATACATTCTAATTGAATAAAATTTCAAAATTATAATTTAATTTTGGAAAATTTAATGTTATATGCAAGCTATGGAGCGTATTAAAAAATGCAAAACGGGCTCAGGGTATTTCCTAGTCGGGCACCTCTGACTCTTACTTGTTATATAGTTTATATATTCTTATCAATATACTCATGTCCGTCTGTCTGGCCGTCCGTCCGTATGAAAGCAAAGATCTTGCAAACCTCTACAGCTGTATACTTAAAAGTTTACATGTATACTCGTGTATACCATACCCAGTACGAGTTTGTTAAATACTATTTTTGATAATTCATCCCATTTCGTTTTTATCGATATTAATCGGTAATTTGAATTCATATTTTTAAATCAGAACTAGGGAAAAGCGAACTTACTTTTCAACGGGTTAACGGAATAAGAAAATTTTGGCAAATATTGATGACTACACAATGGGCTGATGGGCTAGGAAAAACTGTTGTCGAGAATTGATGAAAATATTTGACATATGCATCTAGAGGAAGGCGCAGATGCAACAGAAGCCTCGCCAGACATAGACATAGAGAGACATGTCTATTTTTAATCAAAACCCCCATACACTCACCCCTATATACATACATATATATATATATATATATATATATATATAGATACTTTAGCTATTGTATCTATTGGATGCTCTTCTTCGCCTGGGTCTTAAATGCTTGGCTTCTGCCGGTTGCGCAGCTTTTGCTCGTCATGTGCACGAATGAGCAGACGATTTCATTGTTTCAATTAAAATAAATTTGACGTCGTTTCAATAATCGTCAGGTCAGGCAGGTACATACTACAATACATAGATATCTCTTCTCAACATGTTTTTTTTCCGAATGTTTTTTGATCCAATGAACCATGGCACCATGCTCAACTGTGCATTTTATTTCTGATACGCATTTTTTTTGCCAAAGTTTTGCCAAATGACAGCTAATATCAAAAATTTTACAAAAGTTAAATTGTATCTCTTTTAAGTATGTAAAATATATTTGATAGTATACCTTTTGAAGATTGTATATCTGAGTGACTGGGCATTCAGTACGTTTGGATTGTGGTATTTGTTGGGTACTGCAAGTATAAAGAATGGAATAATTCTTTTTTGATCAACCATTTAGAAGTAAACTAATTTACTAATTTAATGTGCAAGTTTATCAAATCGTGAATGAAATTCAAGTTTGTACATGAACAATATTATATTATTATAATATTAATTAAAAAATCAATAGTTTATCCTACAATAACTCAGCTTGTAAATAAAATTATAATCTAATCAGTTTATTTTTACAATATTTATTTAATTCTAAAACTTTACATGAAATAGTTATTCTAACCGCTTTACAGTACCAATAGTACTAAAAGGAGAACGAAAATTCCACTAAGCACTATATAGACGGATCAAATTTACTAATGAGAGAGTAAAAACAGCATACGACAATAAATTAAAAAAAAAATACCTTAGAGCCTTTAGTTAAAGCTTATAATTAGGAAAGACATAATAATTTAAAGTAGTGGCAAACAAATGTATACAATAAAAAAATGTTTCTTTGTATATCTTAGTGATTTTTTTATAACGATAGTGTAGGCAATCAATCAATTGTTTAGTTTGTTCTCGTGTTTAATTAATTCAGTTGCAGATTTGCAGTTATTTACACAGTTTTTGACTTCTTCAAAAATTGGCAAAAATATATTTGTTTCACTACAAGAGATTATGACTGTGCAGTTGACTGCGATTACGCTCATGTGGGCGGCAATTATGGGAACTTAATTTTTAAATAACTTTTCTTAGCGATGGACTAACTTCATCAAACTTTTACAACTTACTAATGACATTCTTATCTGTGTATTTGCCGAACCACAAGTCTCTAGTATTTTGGGGCGAATGGGGCGTAGCATCCAAGATCGCATAAACTCCGTTTTCATTACACGCAACTACACAGCAACAATTTGAAACCTCTAGCTCAAACGATCTACAAACCACGTCTTCAAAACGAATTAAAATGATCAATAAATGTCGATAAAACTTAAATGCGATGAGTTATCGAAAAAATTTGATTAACGTATGCAGCGTATGTTATACACGAGTATTCATATAAAATTTCAAGTCTCTAGGTAAAGTACTTTAGAATATCTCAGCGTTCACACGGACGGACGGACAGACAGACACACAGGGCTATATCTACTCGTCTTGTCGCCCTGATCAAGAATATATCTACTTTATGGGGTGTGACAAGCCGCCTTTTGCCTGTTACATACATTTTCACAAAACACATAAAAGATGTGTAGAATGATTTGATATTTGGCTCTTCACAGGCCTTAGGGTATCCCCTAGTCGAGCAGTCTCCTAGTCGAGACTCTTACTTGTTCATTTATTTTTATTATTTATTTTATTTTTTTGTTTATTTAGTTATTTATTTAATTATTTATTTTTGATTGACATACATTCTAGTTGAATAAAATTTCACAAATATAATTTAATTTTGGAAATTTTAATGTTATGCTATGGAACGTATTAAAAAATGCAAATCGGATGGCGCTTAGGGTGTCTCCTAGTCGGGAAACTTCGACTAGAGTTTTCTTACTTGTTTCTTCCTATAGTTGTTGAAAATAAATAAGTTTGTCGGGCTACACTATCGATGGCACTACCGATAGTGCAGATGACACTGTCGTCACTATCGATGGTTAAAAATAGTCTGATATCGATTGTGCCCACTATCGATAGTTCTCCACCTCTATTTTCAATGGACTCTGGGTATAATTAGAAGAAATTCTAAGCTCTAAGGAAATGCTCATTCTGAAAATGAAAGGGTATACTGGTTTTGTGCAATCCGCAGCTGTCCGTCCGTCTATGCATTACTTTACATCTTGATGTTCCGAGCCAAACGCAAACTGAACAATTAAGAAAACTCTAGTCGGGGGTGACCGACTATGAGATCATCTGAAGCACGTCCGATCTACGTATTTAGTTCACTACAAGGGCGCCATCTTACAAAACTAAAGAAGCGGATGTAAACACAACTCAATGGCAATTGCGATTCTTGGAATTAAAATAAAATTCACATATGAAAATTTCATGTCTCTAGCTATTCTAGTTTCTAAGCTCGATGCGTTCACACATACGGACAGACGGATAAAGTCGAAATCTCTAGTCGGTGGTGCTCGAATAAGTGATACCCTGAACCCTATCCGATTCATTGCGTCTACCTGCTGTGCCACATCAGTACAGCAATGTCTATTGTCAAACCCGAAACTACTTCACTACAACGGAGACATTTAAAAAATATAAAACTAAAGAAGCTGCTAATAATGCAAACACAATTCAATGATAATTTAGCTTAAAGAATATGTTGGAATGAACGATCTTGAATTTATTTGTGCAAATTCATAGAAAATGCGCTTTAATTTTAATATACTCAACAAACTTGGCCTGCGCGTGGTATACACGGACCCTCAAAAAAATTAAGTTTGTAGCTCTTCTACTTTCACAAATCGACGCGGTAAAACATACAGACAGGGGTAATCGACTCAGCTCGTCGCCCCGATCAGGAATATATATACATTGTTTTGCCTGTCACGTTTCCTTCTAAAAATATACAACAAAATTTGCTAAGATGGCCGTTAGTAAAGCTACTTTTGCATCAAATTTAATTCCACGTAAATATTTTCACAAATATTAAAAAGTTATGATATATTGTAATATTTCAATTGATTGCACATAGAAACTAATATGACAAATGTTTTAACAATTCAAAAATCATTAGACTTTCACTTAAGCGATAACGTTTTATTGTTATTATTGTTATTGTTGATTGCTGTTGTTATTGCCATTTAACAATTCGTCTTTCAGCATTTAAACAGTTTCTCTAATGGAATATTATGTTAATTTCGCTTGACTAATATGTGTACTTTCATTTTTGCATTTTTGACACCTATTATAGAATAACTAAGAAAGTGTAATACAACTTAAGATATATATGTATCAGATAGAATATGAAATTTATTAGATATTTGTAGAATATGATTATAGAATACATGATTGTATTAAGAACAATATTAACTTTATTTTAGGTTTTTTAAGTTTTAAGCTATCTCTCTCTCTCTCTCTTTCCATTCGTCCCCCACACTATTATACCAGGAAAAATTAAAATAGCTGCCATTTGTGTATATTTACCGATGAACAAGTCTTAAATGATTACTTACGAATTCATAAAAGGACGAAGAATAAAAGTCATTCAACAATAAAGTTGCCATTGTAAGCCAATATGCTAGAAGCTTAGAATGATTGAACAGACAGCACCTTAAGTCGAGAATGTTCGACTATGAAATATCTGAAGCTCGTGAGGACCTAATATTCTAAGTTTAATCTATAACAAGTAAGAGTGCTCTGGTCGAGACTCCTCGACTAGGAAATACCCTGAGGAGATACCCTACGCCGCAATAGGCGTATCGGGAAAATCATCACACTTCAATTCGAGGGCTTACCCGAGTATATATTCCAAATTTGAAATCTCTAGCTTCAATAGCAGAGATATATTTTACACTCTTACGGGCAGCCAGTGGACAGCAAGAAGGACATTGCACGAAACCAATATACTCTTTTTGCCTCAGGGAAAAGAGTATAAAAATTGGAATACGTTTCGAAGAAAATAACATAATGTATGTTAATATATATCTGAGCAATGTCAATAATAAAGGGCTACTTGTTGGCATTCATACCATTTGGTGAGTTATTTATAGTTTCACCTTAATTTATGGGTATGCATAATTAAGAAGCGATTTTACGGCTCATACAAGTCACTTATGTGACTTGTCCAATAAACTAGCCAAGATTAATTAGCATATTTTTATATAATTTTCAACTAGTCAAATATTACGTCAATGTTAAAAGCTCGAACAGATAAATAATAAAACAAGTAAGAACGTTGCAGCCGGGCGCTACCGACTGCGTGAGACTTGTTTCCATATTTTGTTTATACACTGAGCCCATTGAAAATGGGAAATTAGGGCATTATAATCTTGTTAATATGAAAAAATCTCTAACTATTGCCGTTTACATCTCGTACATCTTTAAAGCCAGACGCTCCAAATCTTAAATATACAATGTTAGCCAAATTGAAAAAACTTTAACCGCTTGCTTCTGCATACTGAGAGGAGAAACCATATCCATTCAATTTTTAAAATAACATATATATCAATAGCTTTTAGAGAGCAAAAAGTTGCAATGATAACGTTGCGCATTTATTTTATATAATTATTTGCATGGCAGATTGCCATTCTTTGGGTGGACAAAAGTATTTTTAGATTTCTTTTTATATTCATTTTCGGTAATTCGCATGAGTTACAAAACACGTGCTCTAATTTTTAAAGTGTCTATTCGTGCCTCGTTTAATAATAATCACTGTTTGATCATAGTTTTTGTTAAATAATAGGTAAAACATGTGAAATAAGTGAACTTATTAGAAATGAAATGGTTATGATACCTCATTACACTTAATGCAGATATTTTCTGTAGAATATCTTATCAATTTATAAAATAGACTTCGGCAAACAATTGACTGTCAAATAAACAAATAAAACAAAAAGAATTTAATTAAAAAATAAGGCCAGTTTGGGAAGACTATGTAAAACAAAGCCTGTAGTAGATCACATAACATTAACAAAATATCAAGAAAAGGTGCTGATTAAACAAAAGCAGTGTCGATTGAGCTTAAGGACATCAGGAGATTTTAATATGTAGAAAAAGTGTCGAAAGAATGGGGAAGGAGACCGATTTTTTAACTTTATAGATCGTCTAATACCATTGATATCACCAAAAAAAAATTACCAAAAAGGTTACAGTTTGCTAAATGTTACTTAAGTAAGCTTAAGTAAGTCTCACGAATCAAAAAATTAATTTTTATTGCTGGTTGACAAACAATACTTGCAAATAATTAAGGCCTGTGTGCGAACGGCTACCACATTGAATACTTTTGTCCAGCCAAAAGATTATAATCTGCTATGCAAATAATTATATAAATTAAATGTGTAACGTTATCATTGCAACCTTTTGCTCTGTAAAAGCTATTAATACATTCTTTCTATTAAAAATTGAATGGATATCGTAACTTGTCTCATTATGCAGAAATAATTGGTTAAAGCTTTTTCAATTTCTTGTCAAAATATTTTTGGCCACTATTGTAGATTAATGTGTATTTTATATAATTTTGAAGATGAGTTATGGTCAGTTGCGAATATATTCAAATCGTCGAGTTGGCATTTTTTTTTTTCAAATGACATTTATATGTAGAAATTAGTTGCTAATCATCACACGCACGTTGAAAACAACGCTCAGCAGCAAAAAGTATTTTTCATATACGTGTGTGCACATGCATTCAAGCGTACATGAGATTTTCTATGCATGTACACAAATACAGTCAAGCGCGGATATACCAGATGTTACAAATAATCACAATTCAATTGTCAACCGCTATATATATTGATTTAGTGATCGTATATTACGGCAGTGCAGTGGCGTTAATGGTAAGCGCGATCTAAGTTGCTCAATAATTGCGCGGCTTCAAGTTTCCCGGATGTTAAGCGTTCATATGTTATTTTGATACCCTGAGCCCATTGAAAATGGAAAATCAGGGTATAATGGTTTTGTGAAAATTTATGTAAGAGGCAGAGGAGACGTTCCACACCCCATAGCCATGTCCGTCTGTCCGTGTGAACGATGAGATTTGCTATAGTACGCAACGTATATACCATACGCTGACCGAGCTTATGACATTTTTTCGATAACTCATTTCATTTCGTTTTTATCAGCATTTATCGATAATTTTAATTCGTTTTTAAGGCGTAGTTTGTACATCGTTTGAGCTAGAGACTTCAAATTTGCTGTATAGTTACGTGTAATGAAAACCAGATTAAGTGATCGCCTCCATTCGCCCCCAATTTGTAAATATCGTAAATCAAATACTAGAGACTTGTGCTTTAGCAAACATACATATGAATGCTCTCAATACGTTGAGAAAATTTGATGAAGATAGTCCATCGCTAAGTAAAGTTATTGAACATAGTGATGCCATAGAATGCGTGCGTGCACATGTGTGTGTATGCATGTGTTGTTTGATGTATGCATTATAGAAGCGTGGAATGATTTAAATATTGGCTCTTCACAGGGCTAGTCGAGCAGAGCCGTCTATAACACTCTATCTTTTTTTTAGATTATTTTTAACCCTGAGCCCATTGAAAATGGGAAATCGGGGTATAATAATATGTATTCCTGATCAGGGCGACGAGCTGAGTCGAATTGGTCCTGTCCGTCTGTTTCACTGTCTGACTGTCCGTCTGTCCGTATGTTTGAACGCGTCGATTTCTAAGACTAGACGTGCTAGAGACTGAAATATTTTTGTAATGTAACTAATGATTATGCCAAGATGTTAGTTGGCATTTTTTTAAAATGTAAACAAAAATTCAGACCCTATTTATTAAACAAAACATATATATGTACATATGTACATATGATTATGAAGAGAAAATGAACAAGCTCATAAAATATTTTAACTTTAACAATAATTTTCCCGCAGCACTCGAACTTTAACCTATTTGATATTCATGCTTGTTAAACAAAAAAAAAAAAAAAAAAAAAAAAAAAAAAAAAAAAAAAAAAAAAAAACAAGTAAGAACGTTGCCTTAGTGCGAGACCTACAGCGTGATACTCGTTTCCCACAGGGGCATCTGGTATTTTAAATTTAATAATTTATCACAAATTTTGCATTTATGTAGATTCATGTGAATTTTATGCAATTTTAATTTTTGCAAATATAACTATGTGAATGAATTAGCATTTTTATAAAATGTAAAAAATTCAATAGAATCATATGCTGAAAGTTTCATCAAGTTCCTTTAAGTCAGTCGCAATCTATTAAACAAAACGTTTGGCCAATTATGACACGCACGCGTTAAGCAGCGACAGCAAAATATATTTACATTTACACATATGTATGTACATTGAAACGTGCAAACGCGTTAGCTTATGTATGGTCACAAATAAATTCAGCGCCATTCATTCTAGCATATTCTTCAACCAAAATTGTTATTGAGTTGTGTTTGCCTTTTCAGCCGCCTCTTTAGTTATGTATTTGTCAAATATCGCCGTTTATATGCATACATTCAAACCGACCACCGTTTTTGTATGTACACATATAAATACATACGTTCATATGCGCGCATTTCAGCTTTTTCTAAGAATCACAATTGCGATTGATTTATGTTTATATTGTGTTTGCATTAACAGCAGCTTCTATAGTTTTGTATTTGTCAATAGTCGCCCTTGTAGTGAAGTAGTTTCGGATTTGCCAACAGGCAATGCAAAACTGATGTGGCGCAGCAGGTAGATGAAAAGCGTGTAAGCAAAAGGGTCCGCGTTGCGCAGCTGTTCGTGCCTACATACATACATACCTGATGGGACCTATCGTCAATTTTTTTGTGTATAAATAATTTTGTTCGGACTAAGTCGATTACACAAATATCGGTATTTGATATTTACATTTTTTGTCAGGGTCACACACACAAAAAGAAAATAACATAACTGACCTAGGCTATACGAAAAATAATAATTTTAGCAGATAAATTATTTGCAGAACTTCAACATTAAATCGAATTACATATATTTCTCAGAAATGTCGTTTGTCGTCTTAGCAATTCTTATTAAGCTTATTTATATAGGTGGCACAGGCATATGAATTTTGCAGCTGGGCGTTACAAATATCGTTGCCAATTTGCCACGCCCCCAGTAGGGGTAGACATATCATATTTGGCAAGTTCCTAGAAGGAGTCGAGGATAACGTAACTGCAAAGTTTGGATACTTACACTCCAAAAATGTGAAAGTTACAGGGTATTTTTTCGATATACCACGCCCCCATTTATTTTTGGGGAATCAATAGAGGAGGCCCCCAGTAACACAAACATCCAATTTGGAATCGTCTAGCTCTAAAACTGTATGAGCTATAAGCTTTTTGCGATTTGCCACGCCCCCTGAAGGCGTAGGTATGTCCGCCATATCTTTTTGATCTTGGGTTGCTTATCCGAGTATATATATCAAATTTCAAG
This sequence comes from Drosophila meridionalis, assembly GCA_035045145.1. Lineage (NCBI taxonomy): Eukaryota > Metazoa > Arthropoda > Insecta > Diptera > Drosophilidae > Drosophila > Drosophila meridionalis. Next base: position 13,241,323 of record JAWNPG010000037.1, on the reverse strand, counting down.
TCTCTAGCATCAATAGTGCTCAAAATATAGCTGATCTTGTAAAATCACTATATATTCAGATCCGATTTGCCACGCCCCCAGTGGGCGTAGACACCAAATCTTTTTATGAATCTTTATAGAATCGTAGCGTTAATTTACGTGCCAAATTTCAGCATTCTAGCTTTAAAACTGTAGAAGTTCCAGTTTTCCCGATTTGCCACGCCCCCAATGGGCGTAGATATATCCGCCATATATTTTTGAGTTTGGGTGGTCAACGCAAGTATACATTCCAAATTTCAACTCTCTAGCTCTTCAACTAATATGATTTCTTGACTATGGGCGCAAGCATTTTTCGATTTTCCACGTCCCTAGTGGGCGTATCCGGAAAATCTTGACACTATAATTCGAGGGTATACACGAGTATATGTTCCAAATTTCAAGTCTCTAGCTTCAATAGCGTAGAAAAATATTGCATTCATACGGACAGACGGACGGACAGCACAAGACGGACATTTCACAAAACCAATATTCTCATTTTCCCTTTGGGAAACGAGTATAAAAACACGCTCTACTACTTAACGTATATTTCATACAATTTAAAAAAAAAAAATTATTTCATAAAATTATTTTTTACTACTTATCAGCGACTGCTTGCTAGATTTTTCTGGCACGGTTCCTGTTGCTATTGTAGTGGCCGTGTGCCCTTTCTTTTTGAGGCGATGGACAAACATACAAATTCATTAGTGGTTTTAACGAACGAGCGTCTCTAACCGGAAGTTTACAAAACTTGACAACGATCAAGTTTGTCATTCTATACTCGTAAGTTTTTTTTAGTGACTCCACCGTAAGCTCAGTCAGGCACTAAGCACTTTGACATATGCCAGCCAGATTCCAGCTTATGAGAGAGTAAGAGAGAGAGAGAGAGAGAGAGAGAGAGAGAGAGAGAGAGAGAGAGAGAGAGAGAGAGAGAGAGAGAGAGAGAGAGAGAGAGAGAGAGAGAGAGAGAGTATGTGAGAAAATTAAAAACCACTATTTACCCAAGCAGCATTGTTAACTATGATAAACTGAAAGATATTCTGTGATATGCATTTAATACTTTCAATTATGTAAACCAATTAAAATCCAAATAATATGTAAAGAAAACTAATAATAAGTTAAATTTACACTCATTAAGTATTTAAAAATAATAACAATTAATATGATTAAAAACCAATTTTATTTATAATAATAATAAATAATATATAATAAAAAGCTTTAAGTAACAATTACAATAAACAAGTAAGAAATATGTTCTCAGCGTATTGTCGAATATATATTGTCATCACTTAATTATCCAGGGTATAATAAACAAACTGAAATCTGTAAATGCACAATATACGAAAGTGTAACCAAAGCTATCGGTAACCTAAAACAACATAAACAAGTAAAAGTGCTCTATTCGAGACCGCTCGACTAGGAGATACCCTGAGCCCTGTGAAGAGCCAAATATCAAATCATTCTACGCTCTTTTTGAGCATGCATAAAAACAACATATACACACACACATATGCACGCACGCATAGGCGTGCGCTCTGCCAACTGCGCAGTTGACGCAGCGACTGCGCTTAGGTTGCAATGTGGGAACTTAATTGTTGCATAACTTTTCTTAGCGATGAACTAAATTCATCAAACTCTCAGAACTTATTATTGGCATTTATATGTGTGTATATACCGAAGCACAAGTCTCTAGTATTTGATGTGCCATTTTTACAAGTAGGGGGCTATTGGGGGCGAATGGAGCGTGGCATCCAAAATCTAAAGATTGCGTTATCTCCGTATTCATTACACGCAACTACACAGCAGTCTGTAGATGAAACGCTGTACAAACTACGCCTTAAAAACGTATTTTCGATAGGCATTAAAATCAATAACATTACAACAAAACAAGTAAGAAAACTCTAGTCGGAGGTGCCCGACTAGAAGATACCCTGAGCCCCGTCCGATTTGCATTGTTTAATACGCTATATAGCTTGCATAAAACATTAAATTTTCCAAAATTAAATTATAATTTTGAAATTTTATTCAACTAGAATGTATGTTAATCAAAAATAAATAAATAATTATATAAATAAACAAACAAAAAAAAAAAAGGGAATAAAAAACAAACATCACCGCACTTGGACTCGAACCTACATCTTTTTACTACATATGTAACGTTAAAGCGCGTCATCTCAACTAGTACAACCACCTCATGTTTATACATTTAAAAAAAATTAAAAAAGTTACGCTATCGTCACTAAGTTTCGTACTCGGGACCTTTCGTTTATGCGCTTTGCGTCTATCCACTACGCCGCACCAGTATTGCATTACGTGTTGGCAAAACGCAAAGTAGTACTACAAGGGCGATATGTGACAAATACAAAACTAAATAAGCTAAAGAAGCAGATCAATCGCAATTGTGATTCTTAAAATATGCTGAAATGCGCGCATATGAATGTATGAGTATGTGTACATACAAAATTAGTAAAAAGAGCCGGTATCCAAAAAATAAAATTGCATAAAATTCACATGAATCTATGTGCAAAATTTGAGGGGTCTAGCTCTAAAGGTGTGGGAGATATAATTTTATAACCTGTTTTCGATAAGGTTAAGGATAACAATACAGCAAAAATAGATATCGTTTTTGGTAACAAACTTGACCTGCGCGTGCTATCCACGGACCCAACAAAAAAAATTCAAGTCTCTAGCTTGTCTAGATGCTTCAATCGACGCGTTCAAACATACGGACAGACGGACAGATGCACGGACGGACGGACAGACAGGAGGACAGGGCTAAATCGACTCAGCTCGTCGCCCTGATCAGGAATATATATACTTTGTGGGGTCTGACACGCCTCCTTCTGCCTGTTACATACATTTAACAAAACCATTATAACCTGATTTCCCATTTTCAATGGGCTCAGGGTATAAAAAATAGTTAACGAACATTGAAGCAAACTTGACCTGCACGTGCTATACACGGACCCAACAAAAAAAATCAAGTCTCTGGGTCCACTACGTTCTGAGATCGACGCGTTCAAACATACGGACAGACGGACGGACGGACGGATGGATGGACAGTGCTAAATTGACTCAGCTTGTCGTTCTGATCAAGAATATATATACTTTGTGGGGTCCGACACGCCTCCTTCACCCTGTTCCATATATTTAACAAAACCATTATACCCTGATTTCCCATTTGCAATGGGCTCAGGGTATAAAAACAGTTGGGGACACACGAAGAGACAAAGAAGATGTAGCAGAGACCAAACAGGGGCAGTGACAGAGGCAAAAGCATTAGCAGCCACAAGAAGAAGGCAGCAGAAGTAGAAGTGGCACACAATCATGCATAAGTTTTCGTTGACCGTTAATTAAGCCGTGTGACGGTAGCTCAATCTCTATGTATGTATGTGTATGTGTGGCAACGAGGGCGAGGGACGCACATAAATTTACCCACACAACAATACATATGTATCGCACATACACATATTGGGCTACATAAATTTGCTAGCGTCTTAACACAGCAATATTAGAAACGCAGCACGCGCTCCAATTTCGAAGCCCACTTCAAACTCACTGGTAATAAGAGAGCAACAAGTTTCTGAGGTAGAGTAAAAGCGAGACGGAGCGAGTGGGAAGGCAGGATCGGGGCGAAGCCTATCAAGGTTGCATTTGCCCCATTCTGCGTCGGCGGCGCCGGTAACTGTTTGATTAAAGATCATGCAATGCTGTTCGCCGAAGCAAATCAACAAATAAACAAATCGCACCGAAAGTAAAATACTCTACTGGTAATTTCAAGCCTTATGACTTACTTATTGTAAATTTTGGAAGTCCATACCATTCTAAAACTATAAAATAAAAGTCTGTATAGAAATAAATATTTCTATTTACATTTTGTAATCGCTGACTCGAATAAACTATAGAAATAAAAGTTCATCTTACATTTTGTACATTTCATCTTTTTTGTTTTATATCCTATAATTATTTTTATACCCTGAGCACATTGAAAATGGGAAATCAGGGTATAATGGTTTTGTTAAATGTATGTAACAGGCAGAAGCAGTCGGTTCACACATGGGGTGTATATATATTCTTTTAGTTACTTACTTACTTACTAATCACATACAAAGCTTCGTAATCGAGTCTAGGTAAAAGTTATTCATTCCATATCATGTAGATAATATATTTAGGAAGGAACTTATATTTTTTATTTCAGATAACTAGATAATGCTTGCAGCCAACCTATTATAGTATATGTAGCATATTCAATGTGGACATTATTATGGGAACTTAATTGTTTAATAACTCTTCTTATCGATGGACTAACTGCATCAGACATTCACAACTTATTAATGACATTCATATGTGTGTATTTGCCAAAGCACAATTCTTTAATATTTGATTTGCGCTTTTTACAAATAGGGGGCTATTGGACGCGAATGGGGCGTGGCATCCAAAATCTAAAGATTACATAATCTCCGTATTCATTACATGCAACTACATAGCAACTTTAAAGTCTCTACCTCAAACGATATTCAAACCATGCTTTAAAAACACATTCAAACTATCGATAAAAGCTCTAAAATTCGAAATGGAATGAGTTATCGAAAAAAAGTTATGTTCAGCGTATGGCCATTAACAAGTATTCATGTAAAATTTCAAGTCTCTCCGTTGCGTACTTAAAAACATCTCAGCGTTTACACAGACGGACGGAGGGACAGGGCTATATCGACTCGCCTTGTCGCTCTGATCAGGAATATATATACTTTGTGGGGTCCGACACGCCTCCTTCTCCCTGTTCCATACATTTAACAAAACCATTATACCCTGATTTCCCATTTTCAATAGATTCAGGGTATTAAAACGATGACTGCCCCCAATTATAAAAGTAAAGGCACAACGCACAACGCGGCAGTTTTGCGTTTTCTACAACTTATCTTAAATATTGTAAGATATGAATATTGCATCCGCAAAACGTCAGCTGTTATAACAGTTGTTGCCAATATTATGCTTGCCCACATGACGGTGCATGCAATATAAGACGCATTGCTGTTGCGGCCAGTTTGGAGAAATTGTGCCAATTTGCTTACCGCACACGGCGTATAAAGACTAGTAACAACCAAGTACACCACGAACTACAACTCTATGGCGGCATTATTGATGATGACAGATATATGTGTTGTGTCGTTTGGATGCTTTTCTAAGCGCACCAGCTGCAAAAGCAAAAACTCAAACTCTCTATATTTCTCTTTGAGCGTCTCTCTCTCTCTATATATATGCATATACCTTGGTTGCCATGAACCTCAGCTGGCAAGTTCATGGATGGCCGGAACTCAACCAGTTCTCGACTAATCCGAATTGGCAGCAACCAACAGACTGGACAATATTTATGCCCTGCATTAATTTTCATGTGCCGTGTTCGCCAAATATGACCTTATGCGTAAATATTAATCAACTCATCCTTTACAAAACAAGTAAGAAAACTCTAGTCGGAGGTGACCGACTAGGAGATACCCTGAACACCATCCGATTTGCATATAACATTACATTTTTCAAAATAAAATTATATTTTTGAAATTTTATTCAACTAGAATGTATGTATGTATGTAACGTTAAAAGGCATCATATCAACAAGCACAACCACTTCATATTTATAAATAAAAATAAAGCAAGTAGGAAAACTTTAGTCAGAGGTGTCCGACTAGGATATATCCTGAGCCCCGTATGTATGTAACGTTAAAAGGCATCATATCAACAAGCACAACCACTTCATATTTATAAATAAAAATAAAGCAAGTAGGAAAACTTTAGTCAGAGGTGTCCGACTAGGATATATCCTGAGCCCCGTCCGATTTGCAATTTTTATACGTAGCTTGCATTAAATTTTCAAAAACAATATACTCAGTTCGTCAATGACTATTAAAAATTGAAAATATCAAAATAAATATCATGTATTCATACAAAAAATCTTAACATTTTTATTTTCTTTCGTGATATTTTCTATTTAAACCATGCGCGGCAGGTACTTTAACTTACTTCCCATAAAAAACACACATTTCCCTTTTCTCTATCCAACACCGTTCAATCCTAAGCTAAGAGAACTAAACTGCGAAATAGCATGAAAGGCACTTAGTTTCTGATAAACGAAGCTAGAATTCAAGAGCTATTGTGTCTTTATCTCTAACTGACCAAACCACTCAAAACCACAAAAAAAAAAAAAAAAAAAAAAAAAAAAACAAGAGGGAAAACTCTAGTCGGAAGTGCCCGACTAGGAGATCCCCTGAGCCCCGTCTGATTTGCATTGTTTAATACGCTATTTAGCTTGCATATAACATTAAATTTTCCAAAATTAAACAAGTAAGAGGGCTCTAGTCGAGACTGATCGACTAGGGGATATCCTGAGCCCTGTGAAGAGCCAATTATCAAATCATTCTACGCTTTTGGTATGCATACATACAAACAACACATACACACATATGCACGCACGCATAGGCGCGCGCTCTGCCAACTGCGCAGTTGACGCAGCGACTGCGCTTGGACTGCAATGTGGGCATTACTATGGGAACTTAATTGTTTAATAACTTTTTTTTAGCGATGGACTAACTTCACTTCACTTTCACAACCTATTAATGGCATTCATATATGTGTATTTGCCAAAACACAAGTCTCTAGTATTTCATTTGCGCTTTTTACAAATAGGGGGCTATTGTGGGCAAATGGGGCGTGGCATCAAAAATCTAATGATTACGTAATCTCCGTATTCATTCAACGCAACTACACAGCTCAAACGATACACAAAGTACGCCTTAAAAACGTATTTTCGATAAGCATTAAAATCGATAACATTACAACAAAAATAGTTATCGTTAATACGAAATAAACTTCACCTGTGCGTGCTATCCACGGACCCAACAAAAAAATTCAAGTCTCTACCATGTCTAGATACTTCAATCCACGCGTTCAAACATACGGATAGACGGACGGACAGACAGACAGATGGGATGGACAGGGCTAAATCGACTCAGCTCGTCACCCTAATCAAGAATATATATACTTTGTGGGGTCTGACACGCCTCCTTCTGCCTGTTACATACATTTAACAAAACCATTATACCCTGATTTCCCATTTTCAATGGGCTCAGGGTATAATAACAAAAAAAAAAAAAATTTAATATTTTTTTTATTACTATCTAGAGAATATACGTGGGTATTTAAATGAGAAAAATTTCCATGCTTCATACTAACAACTAGGAATGCACGCACGTATCAGCGTGCGCTCTGCCAACTGCGCAGTTGGCGCAGCGACTGCGCTTGGGCTGCAATGTGGATACTACTATGGGAACTTAATTGTTCAATAAGTTTTCTTAGCGAAGGACTTTTTTCATCAAACTTTCACAACTCATCTCTTTTTATACCCTGAGACCATTGAAACTGGGAAATCAGGGTATAATAGTTTTTGTATAGAACGATTTGGAATTTGGCTCTTCAGAGAGCTCAGGGTATCTCTTAGTCGAGCAGTCTCGACTAGAGCATTCTTACTTGTTAGTATTTGATTTGCGCTTTTTACAAATAGGGGCTATTGGGGACGAATGGGGCGTGGCATCCAAAATCTAAAGATTACATAATCTCCGTATTCATTACACACAACTACACAAATTTAAAGTCTTTAGCTCAAACGATGTACAAACTACGCATTAAAACGCATTAAAATAATCGATAAATGCTGATAAAATCGAAATGGAATAAGTTATCGAAAAAAATAAACTTGTGCAGCGTAAAGTATTAAGGAGTATTCATGTAAAATTTCAAGTCTCTACATTGCGTACTTTAGAATATCTCAGCGTTCACACGGACGGACGGACAGAGGGACCGACAGACGGACAGGGCTATATCTTTTTATTGCGCTGATCAAGAATATATACACTGCTGTTACATACATTTGCATTTCCCATTTTCAATGGGCTTGGGGTATAATAAGAAACAACAAGTAATCTCTTTCGAGAGAATTATTATTCCAGTCATTTTATGCTTCTGTTACACATGCGGCTAGGCAGCAGTATGAACCATATGTGAATCTAATTGTTATAGAAGTTTTTTCTAGATGCAATATAAATCTTTTTTTTAACATCAAGTTGAGTCTATTTGCCAAAACATAAGGCTCTGAATCTAACCTACTTAGCATCGTTTTTTGTGAACGTCCTCATCATTATCATAATAATCATTATCAACATTGTACATATCATAGTTTTTATCGCACGAACATTTTATTTGTCAATATGACACGCATTTTGAATTCTATATATCAGAATGACTACCTTAGCGTCGCATAATCTCTTTACACACAACCAAGTTAAAGTTGAGACATTACTGTTTATACTCTGAGCCCATTGAAGATGGGAAATCAGGGTATAATGATACATCATTTACATCTGTACTCGTGTATCCCATACGCTGAACATGCATATTATTTTGTTTCTCATTTCTTTTTATCGACATTTATTGATATATTGTTTTAAGTGTGGGTTGTGCATCGTTTGAGCTATAGATTTCAAATTTGCTATGTAGTTGCGTGTATTGAATACGAAGATTATGTGATCTTTAGATTTTGGATAAATCTAGGTTTCCAAACGACATCACAAACAAGTAAAAAACGAAATGAAAGTATCGATAAATACCGCAAAAAAAAAAAGTGGGATGTTATAGCTGTCGCTGCATGAACTGCGAAATTGAAAGAACGCGTGATTATGCGAACGTACGTATGTGTGCATCTATATCTTATTTTTATGTATGGATAAACAAATGTGGTAGGATTGGAATATTAGCTCCTTACAGGGTTCAGGGTATATTCTAGTCGACCAGACTATGTGTACACGAGTATTCATGTAAAAGTTCAAGGGTCTAGTTTGCGTACTTTCGAAGATCTCAGCGTTCACACGGACGGACGGACGGACAGACCGACAGAGCTATATCGACGCTGATCTAAAAAATATATATACCTTGTGTGGCACGCTTCCTTCTGTTTGTTATACACATTTTCACAAAACCATTATACCCTGATTTCCCATTTACAATGGGTTCAGGGTATAAAAGGAAAAAAGGAATGATCGATAGATTATATATAATTCATATAATTCGATGTTAAAACCTACAATTATAAATACATATTATCAAGTGCGTATACCTAGACGGCCTCTCTGGATTTGAGCTTGTTTATGGAACTTTTTATTTTCTTTATTTCCAATACCAAAAACCAAACGCCAATTTAAAACGCTGGCGAATTCAAATCTCAAGAAAAATCTCAATGTTTCTTGACGCCATAAATTCAGTTGTCCCAAATTTAATTCAGAAATAGAATATATTTATAAAAATAAAATACAGCTTCGTTTTATAGACTTTCTTGCCCATTTGCTCTGAGCATTGAATTCCTGTCTGCCAAGGAAACCTACACAAATTTAGCACAAATATCTTTGATGTCAATGTGTATGCATTTATATACATCATCTATATATACATAAATACGTATACATAGTAAGCAGCGCGCCTATTTTCATCTAATTTCTTTCAGTTGTACGTGTCTTGCTCTATTTTTATGGTGCATTTTCAGCGTTGTTTGCTTCTATACCACATATATACAATTCTTTTATAGTTGGCTTAGCAGAAACATTTCAATTTGAGAAATCTGGTGTGCTCCATTTTAGTTAATATACCCTGAACTCATTGAAAATGGGAAATCAGGGTATAATGGTTTTGTGAAAATTTATATAACAGGCAGAAGCCCTAGCCTTGTTGTCTGTCTGTCTGTCCGACCGCTCGTGTGAACGCTGAGATCTTGAAAGTACGTAAGCTAGTAAAATTTTACATGTATACTTGTGTTTCTCATTTTATTTTTCGATAACTGATCCCATTTCTATTTTTATCAGCATTTATTAATAATTTAAATTCGTTTATTGACCATAGATTGTGCATCGTTTGAGCTAAAGATTTTAGTTTTACTGCGTAGTTGCGTGTAAAGAATATGGAGATTTTCTGATCTTTAGATTTTGAATGCCACGCCCAATCGTCTCCAATTTGCAAAAAACGCAAATCACTAGAGACTTTGCTTTGACAATTAAATATTAATAAGTTGGCAAAGTTTGATGAAGATAGTCCATCGCTAAAAAAGGTAATTCGGAAATGAAGTACCTATACCCACAATGCACTCCCAGCCTAATTTCTGCGTCAACTAGAAGAGCACGCACCTTTAAGTGCGTACATATGCTGTCTGTGATTATTGGCTCTTCCCAGGGTTCAGGGTATCTCCTAGTCGAGCAGTCTCGACTAGATCACTCTTACTTGTTGTTTTGTGTGGCTGTATATCAAACTCTAGCTGCCCAAGTATAATTTCGTTGTGGACACTAATTATGTTGTAGCCAGTTTTGCTTTTTATTTATACCATTTCAACTGATTTAAATTATACGCTCTAATTCTAATTCTATATAATCGTCATAAATTATATTTATTTTATAATACTTTATTTATTCGGCCGCCCTACAGTCAATAAACACGTTGCTGCAATTTTTGATTATTTATGATTGCGCAGGAATACCTTGTATTATATATTACTTGAATAGCCTTCACTTGAAAAATATTGCCTTAATTCTAACTGGTACCAAAGAAAAATCAATATTTTGTACCAACTGAAAACTTTCTGTAGCCATGGCCACTTGAAATTCAATTCATAACATAAAAACATTGCTGGGTGCGGCGGTCTGCGGATGAAATTCTATACATTCATATGTATAGAATATCATTATTCACACTATTCAAATAAATGAACAGGTTAGACTTACCGTACAAAGTCTGCAAAGAAAGCGAAAAAAAAGACACATTAAATATTTAATAGAAATAACGGTCAATTTCATAATCTATAAAATAGCATGCGATGGAATATGTGATAGCGTATGTGTGATATTCATATGCAATTTTATTGCTATTTTCACTGCATAGTTTTCACACTGGCTTTTACAAAAATACTGAAGCACTCTTAGCAAGAAATGTGAGCTCTTTACTATATAAACGAATGTAAAAAATGTTAAAATGATTTTATTTACTTTTAAAAACAATGATTTTATCTAATTAATCCACCATACATATATACTTATGCAAGACAATAGTGTTTGTTATACCACTTGTGACATATTTATTATAATCAAAATCTATAATAATAACAAAAAGAACTATTTTTTGAAAGATATTTGTAATAGTAAGGCAAGAATGTAATAGCGAACATTTAATTTGATGTTTTAGTTTATCAATACAAATAAAGAAGAGATGATGTGTTGATAATATAATTTATTTTTATACCCTGAGCTAGAGGTGGGCACGGGCCGGGTTTTTATCGGGTACCCGTGGTCACCCGCGGTTACCCGTGGGTATGGGCTGAAAAATCTAATTTCGGACTGGGTGCGGGCGGGTGTGGGTTAGACTGCTTAACCCGAACAAATTTTCACTGTTCTATTAAAATTTAAAATGCATAATAAATTGTTTAATTTGCAGGCGCACTGTACTCGCCTGCAACAACAGGGTTGCTTTCGACATCGATAACATTGTGTGCGCTTGCAAATTAAGCAATTTATTATGCATTTTAAATTGTAATAAAACAGTAAGAAAAGTCGAAAACATGTAATATTTGTGTAAATAATATTGTAATTTTTAAGAATTAAATTTTTGTTATTTTTGAGAAAAAAAATTTGTTGTAATTTTTGAGAATTAAATTTTTTGTAATTGTTTCGGTCGGGCGGGTTGGGTGCGGGTATGAAATTTTTTTTTGCTTTCGGGTACGGATAAAATTTTGAACTTCTGACCGTGGGCGGATCGGGCCGGGTGCAAAAAAGTCGGCCCGTGCCCACCTCTACCCTGAGCCCATTGAAAATGGGAAATCAGGGTATAATGGTTTTGTGAAAATGTATGTAACAGGAGATAACGTAATCTTCAGATTTTAGATGCCACGCCCCATTCGCCCCCAATAGCCCCCTATTTGTAGAAAGCGCATATCAAATACTAGAGACTTGTGCTTTGGCAAATACACACATATGAATGCCATTAATAAGTTGTGAAAGTTTGATGACATTCTTCAATCGCTAAGAAAAGTTATTAAACAATTAAGTTTCCATAGTAATGCCCACATTGCAGCCCAAGCGCAGTCGCTGCGTCAACTGCGCAGTTGGCAGAGCGCGCGCTTATGCGTGCGTGCATATGTATGTGTGTATGTGTTGTTTGTATGTATGCATACAAAATCGTAGAATGATTTGATATTTGGCTCTTCACAGGGCTCAGGGTATCTCCTAGTCGAGCAGTCTCGACTAGAGCACTCTTACTTGTTTAATTATTTGACAGTTCAGTTCATTATTGTATATATGGTAAATATTGAGGCTATTTCGCTATACATACAAGACAATAGTGCGAATTTTATGAGATCATTCAAACCACTTATTAACATTTCTGTAACTAAATGAGAGAAGAATTACAAACATCACTGCAGCAAATATCAAATCATTCTAGGCTCGGACAGACGGACGGACGCAGCTCGTCGCCCTGATCAAGAATATATATATACTTTGTAGTAGAGGTGGAGAACTATCGATAATTGGCTCCATCGATATTCGACGATTGTTTTTGTTTTTACCATCGATAGTGACGATAGTGTTAAACGATACTATCGAACGTGCAGTCGATAGTGTAGCCCGACAACCAAATTTATTTTCAATATATATATAATAAATTTATGGTTTATTTCAGCCAAAAGTTTCGATTAACAAATAAAAGGATATTTACATTTTCTTCTTTAAGGCGTGTTCGCCTCTCCGAAATTATTTGCCCCGCCTTGCTGAATGTTCTTTCGGATTCCGCGGACGTAGCGGGAACGCACAGATATTTGCAGAACAGGTTTGCAATATTTGAAAAGTCAGTTTGATTCACCTAGATTTCGTTGAAATAATTAAACATAAGCACATCTCGTAAGTCTGTCTTACTTGGAAGTTTATATCGAGGATCCAAAACCTGACTATATTGTAAAAACCCTAAATTTCTACAATATTGTAGGGTTGCACATCTTTGCCAACCATCTCAGTTAACGCTCTGTCAATGTCGATCTTTCTTTTCGAAGTCGACTCGTACAAGGCGGCTCTTTTAAAGTAGGACGCTACAGAGTTCATGCTTGATCTGCAACTACCGCCTGTTGTGGCGCTCCTCTCATCACGTACAGGTGGGGTGTCTGGATTTTTTTCCTCCAAGCCAGGATGAAACTTCTTTAAGTGGTCGTGCAAGTTTGACGTATTACCGCTTGTCTTATATTCCTTGCCGCAGTTCAGACATTTAGCAAATTTGTTGTCATCGGACCTCTTGAAATACTTCCACACATTGGAAATTTTATTTCTTTTCTCTCGACTTTTACTTTAAATTCGACTTACTTTAGTTATTATCAAGTATTTATGTATAATACATTAAACATACCCATTTTTAAAAAGCGATCCATGTGCCTGACGTTGTAGAGCAAGAAAGGGAAAACTTTTTTAGTGTTGTGAGACGCGCACTATCGACAACAGTATCGATACTAAATACGCCACTATCGAAAGGGTCTGCTACTATCGAATGATGTTCGATAGTGCCGAAATACCGACAGTGCTTTTCGATAGTTCTCCACCTCTACTTTGTAGGGTCTGCCACGCCACCTTCTCACTGTTACATACATTTAACAAAACCATTATAACCTGATTTCCCATTTTCAATGGGCTCAGTGTATAAAAATGCCATTTTGTTTTATTTTCTGATTCTTTCGATTTGACAGCCCAAACTAATTTTTCAAAAACTTCATTGTCTCAGTCTCCGACTTAACGATGCCCTGGCGACCGTAACATGCCTCTTAAAGATTATAATTTAAAAAACTTCGCATACATTAGGATACGTATGCGAAAAATTATATAATTCCTATTTAAATGTATTTTCAAACTGTCGACATACCAGAGTCAAATTTAATATTGAAATTTAAATTGATATACATAATGAGGTGAACTTTATTTTCTTCTGTCAATTCAGAGTACACAAAAAAAAGTACACAAAAGTAAAAGTATAGAATACAGTGTATAGAAAACAGAAACTAATTGTAAGGAAAAATTATTTATATATTTGCAAGCAAAGACCATATAAATTGAATAAGTACATTTGGATGTGAATCGATGTTAAGAAAGAAAGAAAGAAAAAATTATAAACTCGTTCAACGTATGATATACACAAGTATTAATGTTCAATTTCAAGTCTCTAGGTTGCGTACTTAAAAATTTTTTACCGTTCACACGGACGGACGGACGGACAGATGGAGAGGGCTATTATCGACTCATCTTGTAGCGCTGATCGCGCTCCTTCTGCCTGTTACATACATTTTCAGAAAAACATTATACCCTGATATTGCATTTTCAATAAGCTCAGAGTATAACAAGTAAGAGTGCTCTAGTCGAGACTGCTCGACTAGGGGATACCCTGAGCCCTCTGAAGAGCTAAATATCAAATCATTTTACGCTTTTTTTATGCATACATACAAACAACACAGACACACACATATATGCACGCACGCATAAGCGAGCGCTCTATCAACTGCGCAGTTGACGCAGTGACTGCGCTTGGGCTGCAATATGGGCATTACTATGGGAATTTAATTGTTGCATAAGTTTTCTTAGCGCTGGACTCTTTTCATCAAACATTTACAACTCATTAATGACATTCATATGTGTGTATTTGCCAAAGCACAAGTCTCTAATATTAGATTTGCGCTTTTTACAAATAGGGGGCTATTGGGGGCCCTTCGCCCCCGCGGTGGGGCAGCTAAAATGTAAGAATTACATAATCTCCGTATTCATAACACGCAAGTACACAGCAAATTTAAAGTCTCTAGCTCAAACTATGTACAAACTACGCCTTAAAAACATTAAAATCGATAATATTACAACAAAAATAGTTAACGAACATATAAAGCAAACTTGACCTGAGCGTGCTATACAAGGACCCAACAAAAAAAATCAAGTCTCTAGGTCCACTACGTTCTGAGATCGACGCGTTCAAACATACGGACGGACGGACGGACGGATGGATGGATGGACAGTGCTAAATTGACTCAGCTCGTCGTCCTGATCAAGAATATATATATTTTGTGGAGTCTACCACGCCTCCTTCTGCCTGTTACATACATTTAACAAACCCATTATACCCATTTCCCATTTTCAATGCTAATTCTACTATTTCTACTATATAACAAGTAAGAACGTTGCTTTAGGGCGAGACCTACAGCGTCATACTCGTTTCCCACATGGGCATCTGGTATTTTAAATTTAATAATTTATCTAAAATTTTGCATTTATGTAGATTCATGTGAATTTTATGCAATTTCAATTTTTGCAAATATAACTATGTGAATGAATTAGTATTTTTATAAAATGTAAAAAATGCAATAGAATCATATGCTGAAAGTTTCATCAAGTTCCGTTAAGTCAGTCGCAATCTATTAAACAAAACGTTTGGCCAATTATGACACGCACGCGTTAAGCAGCGACAGCAAAATATATTTACATTTACACATACATATGTACATACATTGAAACGTGCAAGCGCGTTTGCTTATGCACGGTCACAAATAAATTCAGCGCCATTCATTCTAGCATATTCTTCAACCAAAATTGTTATTGAGTAGTGCTTGCATTTTCAGCCGCTTCTTTAGTTTTGTATTTGTCAAATATCGCCCTTTATACGCATACATTCAACCGACCACCGTTTTTGTATGTACACATATAAATACATACGTTCATATGCGCGCATTTCAGCATTTTCTAAGAATCACAATTGCGATTGATTTATGATTATATTATGTTTGCATTAACAGCAGCTTCTATAGTTTTGTATTTGTCAATAGTCGCCCTTGTAGTGAAGTAGTTTCGGATTTGCCAACAGGCAATGCAAAACTGATGTGGCGCAGCAGGTAGATGAAAAGCGTGTAAGCAAAAGGGTCCGCGTTCGAGACGCGGCGGCGACGGCATGAAAATAGTTGCGCAGCTGTTCGTGCCTACATGCATACATACCTGATGGGACCTATCGTCAATTTTTGTGTGTGTAAATAATTTTGTTCGGACTAAGTCGATTACACAAATATCGGTATTTGATATTTCAGGGTCACACACACAAAAAGAAAATAACATAACTGACCTAGGCTATACGAAAAATGATAATTTTAGCAGATAAATTATTTGCAGAACTTCAACATTAAATCGAATTACATATATTTCTCAGAAATGCCGTTTGTCGTCTTAGCAATTCTTATTAAGCTTATTTATATAGGTGGCACAGGCATATGAATTTTGCAGCTGGGCGTTACAAATTTTGTTGTCAATTTGCCACGCCCCCAGAAGGCGTAGACATATCATATTTGGCAAGTTCCTAGAAGGAGTCTAGGGTAACGTAACTGCAAAGTTTGGATGCTTACACTCCAAAAATGTGAAAGTTACAGGGTATTTTTTCGATATACCACGCCCCCAAAGGCGCGTAAGATTTATTTTTGGGGAATCAATAGAGGAGGCCCCCAGTAACACAAACATCCAATTTTGAATCGTCTAGCTCTAAAACTGTAGGAGCTATAAGCTTTTTACGATTTGCCACGCCCCCTGAAGGCGTAGGTATGTCCGCCATATCTTTTTGATCTTGGGTTGCTTATCCGAGTATATATATCAAATTTCAAGTCTCTAGCATCAATAGTGCTCAAAATATAGCTGATCTTGTAAAATCACTATATATTCAGATCCGATTTGCCACGCCCCCAGTGGGCGTGGACATAAAATTTTTTTATCAATCTTTATAGAATCGTAGCGTTAATTTACGTGCCAAATTTCAGCATTCTAGCTTTAAAACTGTAGAAGTTACAGTTTTCCCGATTTGCCACGCCCCCAATGGGCGTAGATATATCCGCCATATCTTTTTGAGCTTGGGTGGTCAACGCAAGTATACATTCCAAATTTCAACTCTCTAGCTCTTCAACTAATATGATTTCTTAACTATGGGCGCAACCATTTTCCGATTTGCCACGCCCCTAGTGGGCGTATCCGGAAAATCTTGACACTTTATAATTCGAGGGTATACACGAGTATATGTTCTAAATTTCAAGTCTCTAGCTTCAATAGCGTAGAAAAATATTGCATTCATACGGACAGACGGACAGACGGACATTTCACAAAACCAATATACTCTTTTTCCCTTTGGGAAACGAGTATAAAAATATATAGTAGAAATAGCTGAATCAGTCGTTTTATTCATTTTCGATTCGTCATCATTTACTAGTCAATTTATGAATGAGACTTACTATTTGTCGTTCATTAGAGCATTAATTAATTCTTCAAACACTCATGATAAGCTCAATACACCGTCTAGTTCATGAGCACTTCAACAACCCATTGGAAATCATGATTCATTCAACCATTATATAATCGAAAAGAGTATCGTGACAACTCTAACAATAATTAGTAAAGTACTTTATTTAAAGGACTATAATCATATTTAAAACTACAGTGTAATATATCTCTAAATCAAAAATGGTTTTATAATTGAAGATTACCTTTATATTACATTTACAAACAATAATAAATTAAAGTATTTTTTTATCCTAGTCATGAAGAGAGACACATTTAAGGAATGTCACTGAGCATCCCCTAGTCAAATATGTTCTTTTTTTGCGCATTTGCAGTTTCAATAGAAAGAGCTGGTTAGTATTCATTGTTGTGCAAAAATAAACACGCACGGCGTCAAAACGCAAAAAAAAATGCGTCCGAATGAATCTTTTGTATTTCAGAGGAAACGACAAACCAGTCTCGATAGCCAATTGCCCGAGTAGAAGGGTCTTATCTGGATAGCTGCCCAAAACATTTTCGACTTCTTATACTGGTTCTCGAATTCAAAGGAGTAAATTGGTTTTATACAAGAGAACCGGATAAAAACTATGTGTATAACAGTTGTACACTTGGAATAAGAACTATTTTTTTTTTTTTTTTAACATAATGTTTTACATGATCGTGGACCATAAAAAAGATTTAACAGTCATTTACACCGACTGCAACAATTTTGCTTTATATTTCTGGTTTTGCAATATCTTTAAATTGTCAGAAATACTATTAATGCTACATTACTTATTACATTGTTTTGAAGTTCATAAAAACAGAAGACGTCAACGACTAGCATTAGTCAAATGATAATTGTATATATGTATGCACATTATAAGTGGACGAACACAACTCAAAGGATTGTACTTTTACATAACTCTCATTTGGGCAATTATGTCAATTGCTCATCAATATCAACGAGACGTACAATGAATGACAAACTTTGAGTGCTAAAAGGACTAACGATGTTTTCCCAAGTGAGAGTAAGATAGATTTTAATAAAAGAAAATAATTTAAGAACACTACACTAATTGAATGAGATAAGGAAATTTTATTATACACTAGGTGACCCGGCGAACTTCGTACCGCCTAATAGTCAAAGAATGTCGTGTTACCTTTTAACTGAGCTAATTTAGGCTATAATGAACGTAATACAATAATACAAAACAATATTAATATAGATAGAAATATAAAAGTATTTTATTATGATGAATGATGATGAAAACATACAGAATGAGAATAAAAATTAAAAAAAAAATAATAATTAGTTTTCCAAACACATATCAGAAAAAAATCATTGAAAACTATGTTGTTCAGGTTGGGATACACTCTGATTAATTTATTAATCGAATTTTCAAGCACCTTGTGGTAAACGACATTCTTCGTTTTTTGGTCAGATGCAAGAACAAAAAATGCCGACACGTGAGCATGCCACGTACAACTGATCATGAGAAAAACACACATTTTCTAGATTGAGGCCACAAATAGTCAAGGATTGGCCCTGTGACTTATTGATCGTCATGGCAAAGGCAAGACGAATCGGGAATTGATTTCGTTTAAACTCAAAGGGCATATCTGTTTGGATCATAGGAATCCTTGGAATAAGAACATCCTCATCTTTAAATTTTCCTTTGAGTATCGACGCGTGACTCACATTGCTCATCAGTTTTCTTATCACCAAACGCGTTCCATTACACAGTTTTGGTTGATTTAAATTTCTAAGCATGATAACTACCGAGCTAACCTTCAGTGGTAAACCAGGCACATCCAAGGAGTTCAAAAATCCAGTTGGATAATTAGTAGCTTCTTCTTCGTTTGTTACACAGTCGATAGATTTGAATGAATACAGAGTACCTACGATTTGATTTTGAATTATAAAATTGAAGTCATCTACATCTTTATTTTTAGCAGCCAAAATTGCTCGCTCACTTAACCACTTAGTATTTTTGTGATTTGCAATGATATCCAGAAATACTTTGTTGATAAGCTCATCTTTTGATGAGACGAAATTGCAAAAATTTGGAGGAAATGAAATAAAACCGCTCGATTCGTCAACAGGAACACGGCCATTACTGATATTCAGCAATTGCTTCGAGAAATCATCAACAGATAAATCGTTCAACAATGCAACTCTCATATTTACAGACAGTTGAAGTTTGTTTACATATTGCCATAAAGCAGGGAACGCAATGGCTCTGGTGGCGGGACCACTAATGGCAGTGTCACTTTACCACTAAGCAAACACAAACCGGGCGTTTCACCAGCAAACTTCAATGCGCTACAATGGCAAACAACCTCCATTGGACCAATATAAACTAAACGATGTAAGGCGTAGTCGATGGTGCAATCATAACGAAACGCTACCCGATTCAAATCAATACTTGAACCATTTCTTCTTGCACTTCGAAGATTATTCCTCTGTTCGTCTGACCGATAAGCTCGACGATTTCTCGTTTCTAATCTAGCCGTGTCACGGACTGCCTCTCTTTGCTCTTGTGTTTGAGAAGCACGAATTAAGGCCCTTCTTTGCTCCATACTAACGCGGCGCTCTTCTCGGGCGATTTCTCGTTCTTCGTCAGATAATTGACTCGCGATATACCGTTGCCTAATTGCATTACGGGTCCGCTGGGAAAGATTAGATCTTCTAGGACGCGGCATTTTTATCAATAGTAATACTGAATATGCACTCGCACAAAACCACATAAAACAATCGAGACATAGATAATAGCTTATCAAGAAAAATCATAGACAACCTATGAAGACTTTTACACTTTTGTTAACCTGTAGACTAAATCTTTAATTTAATAAATAATTTACACAAATTACTATCTAAAACAAACAAATTTAGCAGTACCTACCTGAACTTTCGATATATATTACACAAAATAAATTTCTGAACGCACACATAAATAGTTGTTACAGTATTTGACAGGATTGGACAACAAATGTTTGACATGTAATAAACAAATGAGCATTTATTGAAAAAAAATTTGACAGCTCCGAAATTAAAGTACTTTTAGGGAAAAAACGCATTTTTCAAGTATTCGTCAATTTTTCTGTATTTTTAAGATATTGTTATTCGGGGCGGAGACAAATCCAACAAATCAAAATCCATGAAAATTGGTCCAGCAGATTTCGAGTTATAAGTGTTGTAACAAACCCGACTTTGTTTTATATATATAGATATGTGAGTGGAATGGACATTGTATTATATTTCGAGCACTGTAAGAAAACGATCGCTAAGAATTATTGTCTTTCATAAAACAGAGGAGATAATTTATATACACATTTGTTAATTTCAATATATTTGGATATATTTATAAAGTCTCAAATATTTATTAATTTACATCCGAAAATAAATAAGGATGAACGAACGAGCAGGATGAATATATCGGGATTCATAAATAGTTCATTACCACCCTAATATTATATATATTTATATATTTCATACCGATTGACAAAAAAAATAACGAGAAGCATGACACAGCACTAATACCTAGCTGCTCACGCACCACAGAACGCAAAACACATTCTATAATATCAAATCACAGTAATTGCTAAAAAAGTAAACACGCACAACAATGTCACAACTTTCTACTACTAACCCAGTTAAATTGTTCAATGACACGTTTGAGACGTGTACCCAGGCCTAGACCTTCAGCTTTTCCAACTTTTAGTTGAAATGGGACGGCGAGAGTGAATGGGGAGGTGAACGTGAACGCCATCATGAAGGTGAAGGGGAAGTGGGGGTCATGGTCTTTATAGCATGTTGGGCATATGGTCACGCGGCTGCGTTGGGGCCACTTTCTTCTTACATCAAAAATACATAAAACTCGCGTACATTTCACCAGAAATATGCAACGTGCGAAAGAATACGCTATAGAATGCTCACAACAAATAGATGTCTATATGTGTGTGTATAAATTTGAGCGTGTGCGTGTCCACAATACGTCTGATCTAAATGAAAAGTTAATCAAAGAGCTGACAATAACAGCGACGCACCATACAAATTGAAAAGAAATATAAAAGTCAAAGCTCGAAAAAATACGAAATGTAAGCTCAAAGAATGGCAGCGGCTACAACTGCGTGACAATCTTACTAATTATGCTCAAAGTAAACAAAACCAGCAACAAAGCAAAACAAACAATAGACAGAAGAGGCTTCGTTGCCTTATGTACAAAAGAGTGAAAACCAATACATTTATGTGTATACATATAGATATGTATATACATTTGCTTGAGATTTGAAGCACATCAATATTATTAAAAATAGGTATTTATTTGTTTAAAACCTATATATACATTATATTTGGTTTTTATTTAGTTGGTTTGCTATATATGCACATACATTTAAGTATATATCTATCTATATATGTATAAGTATAACACATATCTATGAATGTATACATATACGCATCGCATTTTCGCAAACGCTGTTCAAAAAGCAAACAAACAAAAGTGCTTGGGATTTAAGATATATGGGCAATTCTCTAGTGGCGAATGTGACATTCGTACATATTTGAGTTTATAAAAAACGAATGCCAAAACATTTTTTTATTTTGACGAATAGTGAATCTTTTAGCTCTTGATTAGCTCTTTAATTGGTGCTAAATCTGATTTTAGGCAAATGTTAGTTTTCAAGATAATCACAAAAAACCAAGAGGTTCGCAGGCTACAAAAAACGTAAGTCGCTTTTTAAATGAAGACTTCAACCTGAGATTTTAGCGAAACCTTAAGCGACAATTTATTACGAATAATTTTAAATGATTAGAAATTGGCACATCTTTACAATGCATTTTATTTGATTCAAAAATATTGAGTAGTTTTTTTTATTTTTTAGTTTTAATCAGGGTCGAAGGTGACGTGTCGAATGTGACATTTTTTCCACCATACGTTTTTTTTTTTTTTTTTTTTTTTTAATTTTTTAGTAATTGTACATAAATAAAAGCATTAGAAATGAATTTTAATATATTCATTTTATTAATTTTTTTAAAAAACGTGACAAAATATATTCAATAGAGAAATAAATAGATATATTCATCTGAAATAAGTAAAACAAAAAAGAAAATCTGTTTTTTTGTACTCATCTACAATCATAAAATATGTTCAAAATTTCAATTTTTCCAACCTAGATTTAAAATTCACTTCGGTTTATTAAAATTTTGTATTTACCTTTTTACGGTGTCGAAAGCTACGCACTTTAAATAACACACTATGACCAAATAGCTTAATATTTTCGCGTGAAATTTTTTTTAATAAATTTGCAATGCAAAACTCTGTTTTCTACTAAATTTTGATGCTAGTTGCGCAAATACATTTGACTTACTGATAACAAAACCTATTTTTCGAGGTCGAACGTGACATCAAAATATACGGTGAAACAGACGAAAAAATTTACCGTATAGTCAATTGCATCGTACCTTTTATATTTTTTTTTTACTCTTTAAGCATAAACGAAGATTTGAAATAGCATATTTCATTGCATAGCGTCTCTCATTAAGCACAGTAATAAAAACAAAATGTGCAACAGAAATGCTCAAAACAGAACTTTGGCACTTGTTCGGCTTTGTGTGTCAATATTTCGAGATGTGTTATGAATAAATGTAAAATTAGTTTATTTTAGTTAAATTTAATCGATTAGTTATAAAAAAATGTTATCTGAACATGCATTCATTGACTTTGAATTTTTTGGCTGTGGTTGACCTTTCTGGAGAAATGCCCATATATTAATAATATTCAAGTTCACAAAATGAGTTAATCGATAAACTTTATTTAATTTTAAACTGGAAGAATATACACATGTTACAAGTATCTATATCAAGCAAGTAAGACCATGTCATCGCTTTCCAATTTAGGTAAAAATTAAAGAGGGCATTCAAAAAAAGCAGATCTTCATTCACAATAGGGATATCAACGAATTACGTCTAAGATTTAAATCGATTTACAAAAGGAGTTGTTAATGATCATTTTGGAAAAAAGATAATATTTAATCTGCCATGTCATGGACCAAAAATAAGTTTGTATATCCGATCAGGGCGATTAGGGCGATCAGGGCGATCAGGGCGATCAGGGCGATATCCGATATCAGGTCGTTCAAAAACGCTATTAATTGCTGGTGATTTTAACAGAAAAAATTAATCATACAATTTGAATAATTGGGCAAATTATTTTGAATTTTATTATATAGTGCGTTCTATATATTACAATAATAAATATAAATAAGTGTATAATTGAATTTAAATAATACCTATTAAGACCTAAAGGTCTTATAAAATTAATGAGTACAAAAAATGATCAATAGAAACGCATTCATGAACAATACTCTTATAACGCTTTTCAAACAATGCAATTTTTGACAAACTTAAGTCTTACCATAAAAAAATAACAGTCAGTCATCTTTGTTTGCTCAGACAGTTAACAGTTAATTTATCGCCAACGGAAATAATAAGTATGACCTCTAGTCATTTGGTTCCGACTAAGAAATACCCTACCCCACGAAATGCTGATACTTAAATTATTCATTGGGACAGCCAAAATACGCGTGGATATATATTTACTCTTAGAGAAGTAGTTAGCAGAAACGTAACTGAAAAATTGTAGGAATCGAGGTGCCATATACATATACGCAAGTCTTTAGCTCTCTATTCTCTTCGATGGCTGCAAAATGACTTGAGTTATCACGAACTCCCAAATATACTCTGTCAGTTCGTGAATAGGTATGAGAAAGGTTATTATATCATATACAATATATATAGGAGTGTCAGAAACACGCATATAAACACACATATATATATCAAGCTCAATAGAAGTGGTCAGCTTTTGGCGTATTATCGAACCGGATAGTCAAGCCCTTGGCTAGTAAGTGTCCAAAAGGCAAATCAACAAACAATATGCAATGATAGACAGGCATAAATATGTTGACGGCAACAGAGTCAAGAGGATAGATCCACGAGCAGAGGTAGTGGTACTGGTAGTATCTGATCAATGGCTGTTTATTCAATTCAGTGTATAAAGCGTAAACTGATTGTGATCGAATAGACAAGTTAGACAGACAGCGAGATGCAGACCGTACGGTGCAGTGAACTCTGTGCATAAAAAGGCCAACAAACGCGACATGGTTGGGAGAGCAGGAGAGCGATGGGCATGAAGCTGAAGTGAATGAAGCAAAGAGAGAGAGAGGGAAAGAAAGAGAGATTAAAGAGGAGTGGCAAAAACACGCATATGGTCAGCATTGTATAAGGGTGCTGTTTCAGAGGCCGGAGGGGAACAGTCCGACTAGTAACAAACAACCGGCTTTTTACATGCTGATGGAGCAACGACAATCGGGGGACAGACGTCGGCAAACTTTTGTTTACTTTGTGCTGAAGAAGGCAACAAATTTTTTTCGATTTTCTGTTGCTGCCACAAAACTTGTTGCTGCTGTTGTTGCATTTATTGTTGTAGTTGTTGTTATTGTTATTATTATTATTGTTGTTGCTGTTGTGGGGGAATGTGCATAAGTCACTACACAAATTGCGCAAATTCCACACACACACACACACACATACTTTAACAGCTGTCGACACTTTTCAACACTAGCCCCGATCGTTCGCGAGGTGAAGGCCGCAACATCGATAAATAATTGCAGCCAACTCTGTTGCAAGACTCTCGCAACGAGTTGGCTATAACAAATTCACAATAATGCACATTTTATTAGATTTTTCTTTATCGCGTCTCTCTTTGCCTACTCTTGCTCTGAATGTATTTTCCGCTTCAACACTATTTTCATTTAAATTTCCAAAAGAGTTGCCCTTTTTTTGAAAATTATATTATATTTTTGAAATTGTATTCAACTAAAATATATATCAATAAAAAATAAATAAATAATTAAATAAATAAATAAATAAACTTAATTAAGAGAAGAAAAACAAACATTACCACACCTCGAGTCGAACCTATCGTTAAAGCGCATCATCTGAACTTGCACAGCCACTTCATATTAATAAATAATAATAAATAAAAATAAAAATTTCGACGCCGCCACTGGGTCTCGAACTCGGATCCCCACGGTAACGCGCCTTGCATCTACTTGCTATGCCACATCAGTTTTACATTTCATATTGGTAAATCACAAACCAGTTCACTAAGAAGGCGACTTTTGACAAATACAAAACTAAAGATGCTGCTGATAATGCAAACACAATATAAACACAAATCAATCGCAATTGTAATTCTTAGACATAGACGTATGTGTGCACACAAAAACAATGATCTGCTTGAATGTATGCGTGTAAAGGGCGGTATTTGACAAATACAAAACTAAAGAGGCGGTTGAAAATACAAACAACTCAATAACAAATTTGGTTGTAGAATATATGCTAGAATTATTGGCCTTGAATTTATTTGTGCACATGAATAGCAAACGTGCCTGCACGTTTTAATATATGTGTGAATGTAAATTTTGTTTGTTTTTAATTTTTTACATTTTATAAAAATGCTAACTCATTCACATGGTTATATTTGCAACAGATTCATTCGGCAGAGGATGGGGGTAGTGGGTAATTAGTAAAAACAGCCATACCGGCAAAAATGTAAAAAAAAATCAAAATTGCATAAAACTCACATGAATATATATGCAAAATTTGAGGAGTCTAGCTCTAAAGATGTAGGAGATATAATTTTTTAACCTATTTTCGAAAGGCTTAAAATCGATAACATTACAACACAAATACATATCGTTTTTTATACCCTGAGCCCAAATGGGAAATCAGGGTATAATGGTTTTGTTAAATGTATGTAACAGGCAGAAGGAGGCGTGTCAGACCCCACAAAGTATATATATTCTTGATCAGGGCGACGAGCTGAGTCGATTTAGCCCTGTCCGACTGTCCGTCTGTCCGTCCGTCCGTCTGTCCGTATGTTTGAACGCGTCGATTGAAGCATCTAGACAAGCTAGAGACTTGAATTTTTTTTTGTTGGGTCCGTGGATAGCACGCGCAGGTCAAGTTTGTTACCAAAAAACGATATCTATTTTTGTTGTTTTGTTATCGATTTTAAACCTTATCGAAAACAGGTTATAAAATTCTATTTCCCACATCTTTAGAGCTAGACCCCACAAATTTTGCATATAGATTCATGTGAATTTTATGCAATTTCTATTTTTTTATTTTTTGGATACCGGCTCTTTTTACTAATTAAACCCCCCCCCCCCCCCCACGCCGTCAAACACCCATTGAGAGTCTGTTGCAAATATAACCATGTGAATAAATTAGCAGTTTTATAAAATGTAAAAAATTTAATAGAATCATATGCTGAAAGTTTCATCAAATTCCGTTAAGTCAGTCTCGATTTATTAAATAAAACGTTTAGCCAATTATCACACGTACGTGGCAAGCAGCGACGCAGCAAAAAACATATACACATACACATACATTGAAACGTGCAAGCGCCTCTGCTTTGCATGTGCACCAATACATTCAAGCCCATTCATTCTAGCATATTCTTCAACCAAATCTGTGTTTGAATTGTGTTTGCATTTTCAGCCGCTTCTGTAGTTTTGAATTAGTCATATATCGCCCTTTACACGCATACATTCAAACAGACCACCGTTTTTGTATGTACACATACTCATACGTTCATATGCACGCATTTCAGCATATTCTAAGAATCACAATTGCGATAGATCTGCTTCTTTGTCACATATCGCCCTTGTAGTACTACGTTTTGCCAACAAGCAACGCAATACTGGTGTTTCGTAGTGGATAGACGCAAAGCGCGTAAACGAAAGGTCCCGAGTTCGAAACTCAGTGACAACACAGCGTAACTTTTAAATTTTTATACCCTGAGCCCATTGAAAATGGGAAATCAGGGTATAATGGTTTTGTTAAATGTATGTAACAGGCAGAAGAAGGCGTGTCAGACCCCACAAAGTATATATATTCCTGATCAGAGCGACGAGCTGAGTCGATTTAGCCCTGTCCGTCTGTCTGTCCGTCTGTCCGTCTGTCCGTCCGTCCGTCTGTCCGTATGTTTGAACGCGTCGATTGAAGCATCTAGGCAAGCTAGAGACTTGAATTTTTTTTTTGTTGGGTCCGTGTATAGCATGCGCAGGTCAAGTTTACTTAATACGTTTTTAAGGCGTAGTTTGTACATCGTTTGAGCTACAGACTTCAAATTTGCTGTGCTACTGCGTGTAATGAATACGGAGATTATCTAATTTTTAGATTTTGGATGCCACGCCCCATTCGCCCACAATAGCCCCTATTTGTAAAAAGCGCAAATCAAATACTAGAGACATGTGCTTTGGCAAATGCACACATATGAATGCCATGAATATGTCGTGAAAGTTTGATGCAGTTAGTCCATGGCTAAGAAAAGTTATTCAACAATTAAGTTCCCATTGTTATTCCCACATTGCAGCCGAAGCGCCCAATTGCGCAATTGGCAGAGCGCGCGCCTATGCGAGCGTGCATATGTGTGTGTGTATATGTTGTTTTTATGCATGCTAAAAAAGAGCGTAGAATGATTTGATATTCTTCACTGGGCGCAGGGTATCTCCTAGTCGAGCAGTCTCGACTAGAGCACTCTTACTTGTTTTTTTTTTAATTTATAAAGAGGAGGTGGTTGTGCTAGTTGAGATGATGCGCTCTAACGTTACATATGTAGTAAATAGATGCAGGTTCGAGTCCATGTGCGGTGATGATTTTTTTCTTCTTCTTTTTTTGTTGATTTGTTTATTTATTTAATTATTTATTTATTTGTGACTTACATACATTTTAGTTGAATAAAATTTCAAAATTACAATTTAATTTTGGAAAATTTAATGTTATATGCAAGCTATATAGCCTATTAAACAATGCAAATCGGACGGGGCTCAGGGTATCTCCTAGTCGGGAGCCTCCGACTAGAGTTTTCTTACTTGTTTTTTTGTTGATTTGTTTATTTATTTAATTACTTATTTATTATTAATTTACATACATTCTATTTGAATAAAATTTCAAAATTACAATTTAATTTTGGAAAATTTAATGTTATATGCAAGCTATATAGCGTAATAAACAATGCAAATCGGACGGGGCTCAGGGGATCTCCTAGTCGGGCACCCCCGACTAGAATTTTCTTACTTGTCTATTAATGAACTTGAACACAGACCCATCAAACAAAATGTTAAGTCTCGACGCGGACGGACAGACGGATGGACGGACGGGCAGACAGACAGACGGAGAGGACTAAATAGACTCAGGTCGTCGCCGTGATCAAGAATATATATACTTTGTGGGGTCTGACACGACTTCTTTTGCCTGTTACATACAATTAGCAACACCATTATACCTTAATTTTCCATTTTCAATGGGGTATAAAAAGATATGGTGGATATACCTACGCCTACAGGGGGCGTAGGAAACTGCAAAAGTTTTTATCTCCTACAGTTTTAGAGCTGGAAACATCAAAATTGGAGAATTGAGGTACTGGAGTATAGATGGGAAGAACTATCGATAGTGGGCGCCATCGATATCCGACGATTGTTTTTTCAGAACCATCGAGTACGCAACGTAGAGACTTGAAGTTTTACATGAATACTCGTTAATACCATACCCTGTACAAGTTTATAAATTTTTTCCAATAACTCATTCCATTTCGATTTTATGAGCATTTATCGACAATTTTAATGTATTTTTAAGGCGTGGTTTGTACATCGTTGCGTGTAATGAATACGAAGATTACGTAATCTTTAGATTTCGGATGCCATGCCCCATTTGCGCCCAATATCCCCTATTTGTAAAAAGCGCTAATCAAATACTATAAACTTGTGCTTTGGCAAATATTAAAAAGTTGCGAAAGTTTGATGAAGTTGAGTTCCCATAGTAATGCAAACATTGCAGCCCAAGCGCAGTCGCTGCGTCAACTGCGCAGTTGGCAGAGCGCGCTTATGGGTGCATGCAGATGTGTGTGTATGTGTTGTTTATATGAATGTATAAAAAAGCATAGAATGATTTGATATTTGGCTCTTCACGGGGCTCAGGGTATCTCCTAGTCGAGCAGTTTCAACTATAGCACTTTTGCTTGTTTTTATATTTGGATACCGGCTCCAAATTTTACCGAGCTCATTGTAGATCACTTGCAATTATAGCCATATGAATGAGTTACTATTTTTATAAAATATATAAAAAGTCCACTAGAATCATATGCTGAGTTTCAAATTCCCAATTTTTAAAACAAGTTGATTGGCCAATTTTCACACTCACGTGACAAGCAGCGACGAGCAGCATAGTATACATGTGCACACATACGCAAACGCTCATACATATGTTTGCATTTCAGTATATTTTAAGAATCACAGTTGCGATTGATTTGTGTTTACATTGTGTTTGCATTTGCAGCTTTTATTTAGGTATGTTATTTATTTGATAAATAGTTCCCTTGTAATAAACTAAAAACGTAGATCGGACGGGGTTCAGGGGATCTCCTAGTCGGGTACCGACAACAGCTTTCTTACTTGTTGAATATACCTCACCTGATTTTTAATAAACATAAAGTTATCTTACGTTTTTTTTTTCCTTGTGCGAAATAACCCACATTTCATGTTTCCATCTTTACAGCTCTCCCTGCTCTATTTACACTGCCCACACATCTGTTGTTTTCCAATTGAACAGAAGTACTAATACAAAGAAAAATGCACAGCTTTTCAATTAGCGTGGGGTCTACCGAAAGTGATCTTCATCGTTTTAACTGGGGTCTATGACAGACGTTAACGTTAAGTGGGTCTTGCAATTTCCAAAGCGCATCCAACAAAGGGGCACAACAATTCAACTGCCTTTTATTTATATATTTATTACTGGTGTGGCTTTCGTGATATCGCTGCTTTATACTGACTTCAAAGAAATAAAAGTGAAATTTTCCACAGCCAGCGGAGAAAATGTTGCAAAACATTGAGATGCGGTTTTCATGGCGGCTTATACGTATATATAAATATATATATATATATGCAGCCATGAAATCCACATAGTGTATATATATTGTATATATTTTATTTGCTGAATTTGAAAACAAAAAATAATAAAACTATTTTAAAATATTATTAATAAATAAATATATAAAGATTTTTAAAAACAAGTAAGAAAACTCTAGTCGGAGGCTCCCGACTAGGAGATACCCTGAGCCCCGTCCGATTTGCATTGTTTAATAGGCTATATAGCTTGCATATAACATTAAATTTTTCAAAATTAAATTATAATTTCGAAAATTTATTCAACTAGAATGTATGTAAATCAAAAATAAATAAATAATTAAATAAATAAACAAATTAATAAAAAAAAAAAGAAGAAAAACAAACATCACCGCACCTGGACTCGAACTTGCATCTATTTACTACATATGTAACGTTAAGGCGCATCATCTCAACTAGCACAACCACCTCATATTTATAGATTTAAAAAAAAAAATTAAAAAGTTACGCTGTTGTCACTGAGTTTCGAACACGGGACCTTTCGTTTACGCGCTTTGCGTCTATCGACTGCGCCATACCAGTATTGTGTTGCTTGTTGGCAAAACGCAAAGAAGTACTACAAGGGCGATATGTGACAAATACAAAACTAAACAAGCTAAAGAAACAGATCAATCGTAATTGTGATTCTTAGAATATGCTGAAATGCGCGCATATGAATGTATGAGTATGTGTACATACAAAAACTGTGGTCTGTTTGAATGTATGCGTGTAAAGGGCGATATATGACAAATACAAAACTACAGAAGCGGCTGAAAATGCACAGAAGCTGTTTGACATCTAACAAACTTTATTTATCAAACTTTCAGAACTTATTAATGACATTTATATGTGTGTCTTATCCAAAGCACAAGTCTTTAGAATTTTAAAAAAGTTATTAGAAAATTGCGGCTAAAATAATCTCCGTATTCATTACGCAACAACAACAAAATCCAAAACGTTCCTCTAGCTCCGACTATGTACAAATTACGATCTAAACGAGTTCAAACTATCGATAAATAACGATAAAAAATAATATTTCTTCCCAAAAGCGCAGCTAAGCGAAACAAACTTTGTTGCTAATTTACCACGCCCTCAGTCGGCTTTGACATACAATATTTAGAAATATCTTAGAAAGAGTCTAGGGCAATGTAACTGTAAAATTTAGATACTTAAACTCCAAAAATGTGAAAATGACGGTATTTTTCGATCTCACGCCCCCAAAGAGACAAAACATATTTTGGGTTAATTGATAAATGCGTCTCAACTCAACTATCGAATTTGTAAGATTCTTGCTCTAAAACTCCACAATTTCTTTATTATCTTGGGTTGTTAATCCGAGTATGTTCCACATTTCCACGCTCCCAGTGCCAAATTTCAGCTTTCTAGCTTTAAAACTGGTAAATTTTATGGTTACAATTTTATCCGATTTGCCACGCCCCCAGATATATCCGCTATCATTTTTTATTCTTGAGTGGTCAACGCGAGTATTCATTTAAAATTGAAACTCTATAGCTCTTCAATGAATATAATTTCTGGCCCATGGGCGCAAACATTTTCCGATTTGCCATGTCCCTAGTGGGTAACAAGAGCATATGTTCCATATTACAAGTCTCTAGCTTCAATAGCGTGGAAATAGATTGCATTCATACAGACAGTTGGACAGACGTTGCATAAAACCAGCATAATCTTTTCCCCTTGAGCAACAGAGTATAATTAAGGTACAAAATAAAATACCGTAGGAAGTTCCCTAAATTATGCGTTAATTACCACGAAAGACATAACGTGTGGGGGAAGAAAAGGTGATAAAACTGAGAGGCGAAATATATTGAAGGTTATTGTGCATGAAGATCAAGCTTCCTATACCCTGAATAAAGCGTCATTCGACATATGACCCGTTGACCTTTAATAACAAAGACAACAAAAAAACAAGTAAGAGTGCTCTAGTCGAGATTGCTCGTCTAGGGGATACCCTGAGCCAAATATCAAATCATTCTACGCTTTTTTTATGCATTCATATAAACAAAACATACACACACATCTGCATGCACGCATAAGCGCGCGTTTTGCCAACTGCGCAGTTGACTGCAGCGAGTGCGCTTGGGCTGCAATGTGGGTATTACTATGGAAACTTAATTGTTTATGCAATGTTGTTGCAATGTTGGCTATTACTATGGGAACTTAATTGGAACTTAATTTCTTCATCAAACTTTCACATCTTATTTATGACATTCATATATCTGTATTTGGCAAAGCACAAGTCTCTAGCATTTGATTTGCTTGTTTTGCAAATAGAGGGTGATTGCGGACGAATGGGGCGTGGTATCCAAAATCTAAAGATTAGGTGATCTCCGCATTCATTGCACGCAACTACGCAGCAAATTTGAAATGTCCTCCAGCTCAAGCGATCTACAAACTACGCTTTACACGCTTTACACATTAAATTTATCGATAAATGCTGATAAGATCGAAATGAAATGAGTTATCGGAAAAATTGTATAAACTTGTGCAGCGTATGGTATTAACGAGTATTCATGTAAAATATCAATTTCAATTTCAAGCGTACTTTAGAATATCTTAGCGTTCACTCGGATGGATGGACAGACGGACAGGGCTGTATCGACTCGTCTTGTCGCGCTGATGAAGAATATATATACTTTACTTCTGCCTGTTACATACATTTTTACAAAACCACTATACCCTGATTTCCCATTTTCAATGGGCTCAGGGTATAAAAAGGTCAAAAAATGAAATGATTCGTCATACCTGATTCGAACCATAATCTGTAAAAATGGATCTTTTGTAGTTATAACAAAGTCCACTGTTAAAAGACACCAGGTTATGCAAAGAATTGTTCCGTTACTTTTAATGTTAACTAACAGCTCTCGGTGACGTCACAGAGAACTCATGTTAAAATTTAGTATGCGCGTGTGTGGAATTTTGGTGATATTACCAACTATAAATTATCAATTAATCAACCGAAAAGTTAAATATATCTTTTAATACTATTTTGTTTAGTACATTTAAACTTTGGAAAATAAAATTTAAGATACTTAACAAGAATGTCACGGCAGTCAACGAACATCACTCAATCGCCATGGAGTCTGTGAGCAATAACAGCTTAAAAACGGTATTCATGAATGAAAAGTAGTAGTAAAAGTAATAACCCTTATATTGTCCGATTCTTGAATCTATATAGAACTTGTAATTAGAAGCGTTGCAAGTTTTATTTTGGCTTCTGGCTGCAAGACAGATAACAGTGTCAAAATTGCTGGATTTTCATACAAAATTTAAACGCGCGCCAACTTTTGACATGTCTGTGACGTTTCACTGTTAAAACAAGTAAGAAAACTCTAGTCGGAGGTGCCCGACTAGGAGATCCCCTGAGCCCCGTCCGATTTCCATTGCTTAATACGCTATATAGCTTGCATATAACATTAAATTTTCCAAAATTAAATTATAATTTTGAAATTTTATTCAACTAGAATGTATGTAAATCAAAAATAAATAAAATAATTAAATAAATAAACAAAAAACAAACATCACCGAACCTGGACTCGAACCTGCATCTATTTACTACATATGTAACGTTAGAGCGCATTATCTCAACTAGCACAACCACCTCATCTTTATAAATTATAAAAAAAAAATTTAAAATGATACGCTGTTGTCACTGAGTTTCGAAGTCGGGACCTTCTGTTCACGCGCCTTGCGTCTATCCACTACGCCACACCAGTATTGCGTTGCTTGTTGGCAAAACGCAAAGTAGTACTACAAGGGCGATATGTGACAAATACAAAACTAAAGAAGCTAAAGAAGCAGATCAATCGCAATTGTGATTCTTAGAAAATGCTAAAATGCGCGCATATGAACATATGTGTATGTGTGCATACAAAAACGTTGGTCTGTTTGAATGTATGCGTGTTAAGGCCGATATATGACAAATACAAAACTACAGAAGCGGCTGTGCACATGCATAAGCAGACGCGCTTGCACGTTTCAATGTATGTGTATGTGTAAATGTTTTTTGCTGCGCGTCGCTGCTTGCCACGTGCGTGTGATTGGCTAAACGTTTTGTTTAATAAATCGGGACTGACGGAATTTGATGAAACTTTCGGCATATGATTCTATTGAATTTTTTACATTTTATAAAAATGCTAATTTATTCACATGGTTATATTTGCAACAGACTCTCAATGGGTGTTGATGGCAAGGGGGCATGGGGGGGGAGTAATTAGTTAAAAGAGCCGGTATCCAAAAAAAAAAAAAAATAGAATTGCATAAAATTCACGTGAATCTATATGCAAAATTTGAGGGTTCTAGCTCTAAAGGTGTGGGAGATAGAATTTTATAACCTGTTTTCGATAAGGTTTAAAATCGATAACAAAACAACAAAAATAGATATCGTTTTTTGGTAACAAACTTGACCTGCGCGTGCTATCCACGGACCCAACAAAAAAAATTCAAGTCTCTAGCTTGTCTAGATGCTTCAATCGACGCGTTCAAACATACGGACAGACGGACGGACGGACAGACGGACAGACGGACAGGGCTAAATCGACTCAGCTCATCGCCCTGATCAAGAATATATATACTTTGTGGGGTCTGACACGCCTCCTTCTGCCTGTTACATACATTTAACAAAACCATTATACCCTGATTTCCCATTTTCAATGGGCTCAGGGTATAATAACAGGGGTATTTGCGTAACCTGGTAGTCCCTCAATCGTGAACAAAGTCAAGCATCTACTAAATTGGAATTTTTAAAAATCTTGGGTTTAAAAAAGCTCTGAACCATATTGATGCCTGAAATGACGTCTGTGGAGAGGCCAGCTAGTTTTTTAATTCGTGTATAGTAGCATAGTTCATACTAAAATGTAAGCGCTACTCTGTAAAAACAACCAACAAGGTGTGACTTTGCTTGTTAACTTTTTCATTGGATAAAGAGCTCTAGAGGGCAATTAGGGCAATGTGCCGATAAACAAATATGGATGATAATTGGGACGATATATATATATATATATATATATATATATATATATATATATATATATATATATATATATATATATATATATATATATATATATCGCGAAACTGCAACTGTTGACTTTAATCAAATAATGACACACTATTGTGACTCGGTACAAGCACTTCAAATCAGATATACTTATAAAACGGAAATCAAATAGCTCTGATTGTCATGCAAACAAAGTCGACGTAGAGGCAGATACAAATAGTGAACAGTTAATAGTAACAATATACGATATGTGTAAGAATAGAAAAGTCTTTACTTGATATGTTTTGACCAATGCAATACAGTTGAATATTCGAGTTCGAATTAATAAATTTAATGTCTAACTCTGACCATTTTAGTCAATCAACAATACAATTCTGGACATATCTGGACAGTTACCTACAGTTCATGAATCGTTGTATTATTGGATATTTAAATCTGTATACAATGATCCCTGAATAAGCTTAGTAGTTTATGGATGTAAAGCCACTCTAGAGCCTTGCTTCCCCTCCCTTAAAGCTTACTAAAAACCATCACATACCTTTCAGAAATAATGGCACATAGGCACACATAACCACACAACCGCATAATCGCTGCCCTCTGTACTACATATTATAAATTATTAAAGCATTTGTAAGGCATGCGCTGTAAAACTTATCACTTTCAGTTGGCTTAAAACACTGAACTCAAACAGAGCCAGAACCGACTGACAGGAGCACGAAAGCAATTGATAGGCGACCGCAAATGGCTGTCGGGCTTGGGGATACGATTTGTGAAAGGATACAGAAGTCACATTGCAAGCCATTTGCGTGCCAACAGATTTTGCTAACCTATTTTAAGGCATATAAACGAGCTGCTGTACATGTATATTATATATATGTGCATACCCATCTGTGTATGTATTAAGGATTATATATATATATATATATATATATATATATATATATATATATATATATATATATATATATATTATATATATATATATATATATATATATATATATATATATATATATATATATATATATATATATATATATATATATATATATATATATATATATATATATATATATATATATATATATATATATATATATATATATATATATATATATATATATATATATATATATATATTTATATATATATATATATATGCATTTATATTTTTTATAGGTCACAAGCTGTCGTTGCACTCGTTTCATCCTTCGGGATACGAAGCATCCATAATTTACGGATATAACGGCCGTTGTTCACAGTGCGCTTACTACTGTTACTTAACAGAGCGGTACACAGTGCAGTAACTGTAAAAGTGCTCGTGTCTGTATCTATACTCGTTTATGTCGGTCACTTGTACATAAGCATTTTGCAACAATCTTTTAGATATATATCACACAATATACATACACAAGAGATAAAATAAAAAATGAATAAATGTATGAATGTATTTTATAATTAATTATCGGCTTCTCTTCGGCTAGACCAAGATATTTCAGTTACTGGCTACGTTTTTGGGTTGATACGCAAATTGCAAATAATTTTCGGAATTAAAGTAGTGCCATAGAATGGAAATAATTTTAAAAATAAACTTTTTAAAAGTAAGAAAATATGTAATTACAAATATAATAAAAACATTTTTATAACGTTATTATCTACAAATTAATTTATATTGATTTTGATTCCTCAAAAGTCGCTGCTATATATAATTAATTATTTAAAATATTTTTTTTGGCTACTATGAATAAAACAAGTAAGAATGCGTCAAGACGAGTCGGTATAACGCTGACTTGTGTGTACCATACGCTGTACGAGGTTATCCCATTTGAATTCGTTTTTAACGTGTGGTTTGGACATCGTTGGAGCTAAAGATCTAAAATTTGCCAAGTCTAATGAATATGGAGACTCTGTAATTTTGAGTACCAAAGGAAATCCTTCGCCCATATTTTGCAAAAAAAAGCCATTTCAAATACTAGAGAATTGTGTATTGACAAAAGGAATGTTGAGATCTTTATGGATGTGAAAATTGGTCATATACCAAGGCCTTCCTGTTATTGCTCTTAGTGTTTTCGACTGGTAACGCTGTATTCTCTCAATGTTTGACTTGCTAACTGTTTCGCACGGCAGTATTGTATTTGCCTCGTTACTTTAATAATTAACGTTTAAGCTTCAATAATCCTTTTTTATCTTACATCGGTCAATAACTTCACTGACCATGGTTGTGAATTGAGGCAAATAAAGTACCATCGGGTTGGCGATATTATACAAATATTTTGCTGGACACAATTTCGGCTATAAAATTCTTAGTTAGTTTATTTTTAAGATTACTCGAATATTATCAATATACATATGCATATATAAAATAAGATAAAATTTGAGCACCTCAGATTAAGCGCAAATATTATTCAGCTTTGCCGTAAAACTTAACTTTATTTCACTGCCTTCCCCTTGGCCAGGTGTGACAATTCGTAATGAAATCACCAACCAGACACATGCGTATATATATTTTCATATGGTCTACTGTCCCTACTACCTACCACTTGTTAGCGGGTAGCATGAAACGGATTGTTTTTCGGTTTTAATTTTAATAACTAAAATATATTAAATTGTTGTGGGTAATACCCACTGGATATCAACTGACATCATGTTAACTCAAACAAAATTTGTTTAATAAATATTATATTTTGCTTTGTTTGTGATAATAATATAGGTCAATCACTATGGATCACAGACACATCACGCCTTAATTGTATTATGTATATTTTAATTAAATTTAAACTTCCATAGATAGCTACAATAGAATCTTAAATCTAATTCTAAATGAAATCTTTTCAATTGCCCACAGGGTAACATGTAGTCTGCTCTTGAATAAAAAAATTCATCTTGGGTTTTGTATTGTACTTCTCTGTTCTTCCCAGCATGGCCGCCATCCCAGCAGGTAGCAACGCAATGCCGACTATTTAGTGAAATGCTTTGTTTCGTGTGCGCCGCAACTCGTTGTCGACGTCGCAGCCCCGGTTGTGGCCGTAGCCGCTTATTAACTTACCTGTTTTTCGAGGCATTTTCATTTTCACACGCACATATAGTCACAGACAACGACTGACGAAAACTGTGATGCGGCAGACTGCAAAATGAAAATGCACTTGTATAGGGTAAGTTTCAAGTCTCAAAATGTGATCGCACCCTCGTTACTACTCAAGTCGACTCCTGTTAATGTTGTTGGTGATTGTATTATTTTGTATGAATGGAAACATTAACGGAAATACCGCAGGGGAAGATCTGTTTTTACTGCGCTCTTAACTGGGTCTATTAACTAGTGTGTGCGAGTGAGAAGGCAGACGATCTCTGTTACTTGACCATGTACTGGACATTCGAATTGTATTTTTGATTTAAAGCGCTCATCTTTTTTGAGTTTTCTTCATTTCTCATCTTTGTGCTATCGCTACTGGCGTTTGCTGCACCATCTTATATATTTGTTTTATACATATAATTAAAATGGCTTCGGCTTATCCCCTCTCTCTTGGGCTTACAATTAAAGCACGATTAGCTGGCGTGGAAAAATGTGATTTTATTTTTAAATAAACCGTCGACTATGGAAGTAGGTAATTTATTTGTCATTGGTTCGTAATAATTGATAGCTTTGAGATTTCAATATATTTGGAAAGAATTGGAAAGGGAGAGAGAAGTTTTAAGAAACTTAACTCGGAAATAGGAAAAACAAAATTAATTGCTTTTGAACTCAATATATACTTAATTAATCGGTAGATGTCAAATTCAAATATCAAATGACATTACTATGCTGACCGACAACGAATATTTAACTATTAAATTACACCGTACTACAAAATTACACTTAACTTTAAGTTTTATAAACACCTCATAAAAAGGTGAAAGCTTTGAGAATAATTTACTCCATTTCAATGAGACTCAAATCAACGGTTGGACTTCTGATTACACAACAGTAAATTCGCACTGTCGCAAGCGAAATTGAAATGTTTCACACTTACGTTGGAAGAGAGAAGGCAACGACGGTGGCAGTCAAAATAACAATAAAGTCCAGTAAGAACGTTGCATTTGGGCGTAGCTGACTAGGTAATACTCTGTTCCCACAGTGGCATCTGGTATATTAAATTTAAGCTGGGCGGAACAAACTTTGTCGCTAATAAACCACGTCCTCACTGGGCGTAGAAATATAATATTTGCAAAGTTGTTAGAAGTCTAGGGTACCGTAACTGTCCAATTTGGATGCTTACACTCAAAAAATTTAAAAATTAAAATTACAGGGTATTTTTAAATATATCACGCCCCCGAAGAGATAATAAAATTATGTTCGTCATCGATAGAAGAGACCTCCAGTAACTAGAAGCTTAATAATGATAGTTTATAGTCGAAACTATCATTTTTAAGCTTCTAGCTAGAAAATTGTAGGAGATATAAATTTTTTGGTTTGCCACGCCCCTTATGGGCATTGATATATCCAACATATGTTTTTGATCTATAAGCATATAGGTTGGTTGGTTGCTGAGTATATATGCCAAATGTAAAGTAAATAGCATCAATAGTGCTTCAAAAATAGCAGAATTTAAAAAATTACTTCATGTATATTTAGATCCGATTTGCCACACCCCCAGTAGGCGTATCTGCCATATCTTTATCTTAGGTGGTCAACGCGAGTATTTCTTCCAAATTGCTACTCTCTAGCTCTTCAACTAATATGATTTCTGGGAAACCTGAAAATATATTTTCGGATCTGTTACGCCCCTAGTGAGCGCATCGGAATAATCTTAACACTTTATTTCAAGTCTCAAGTTTTAATATCTTGTCATTCATACGCACAGACGAACGCAACCAATATACTCTTTTCCCATTGGGAGAAGCGTATAATAAATGAAAATTGCAACTTTATAAATTACGCCGTAAACGGGTTTTAATGCTCGCAGCTGCAGCGAATAGTCGAAAGGGGTTTGGCATGGAGCTAGGTAGGGGTAGGCAGCGCCAAAATTTCACCTAGCAATTGCAATTGCCACATAACTCAGGGCAAGGCCTCCCTTTTCAGCTGCTGTAGTTGCTACAGTGCACTACATGGAACTGTTATTATTTTTGTATAATCATTAAGAAACTGTTTCCGCCTCAGCAACGGTACGAAATACATATAAATTGACGCAGGGGTCGCCTAAAAACATAAAGATGGGAAAAGCACAGCCAAACAAAAGACAGGCAACGGGAAAAGAGCCACATATACCGATGCAAAAACAACACAGAGAAAGGGAGGGAATGCGCAACACGAAGGAAAACAAAAAACAAAGCAAAACCAAAAAAAGTGAATTGATTTCCATGTGTGTCGGAAAAATGTTTTGCTGTGGAAAATGCTTTGGATAATTGTGTAATGCGGTAGTCCCACACACACAAACGCATTAGAGAAGCGCCTCTTGAGAGCGTTGCCAATTGTTAAAAAGTCACAACAAAAGCAACAACGTTGCCAATAGTCGACTGTCTGTTTCAGACGGAGCGATTTATTATTGTGTGGGTGTGTGGGTGGACCAAAAAGAAAACAAGTAAGAAAACTCTTCTCGAGTGTTCCCGACTTGGATATCCCCTGAACCCCGTCCGATCTGCGCTTTTAGTTTACATATATCAAATAAAAAACTAAACAAACAGCTGGAAATGCAAACTCAGTGTAAACACAAATCAATCGGAATTGTGATGCTTGGAATATGCGGAAAAGCAAGCAGACAGACTGACAGGGCTAAATCGACTCAGCTCATCGCCCTGATCAAGAATATATAACCTTTATAGTTATAAAAAAAACATACTTTTTTATATCGGAAATATAGTCGAGTCAATGTGGTACACACATACATATAATACATACCTATCTATATATTATAATATACATATGTAAATGTGAACTAAGTAAAAAAAATGTATATTTAAAATACTAAGTCACAGCAATCGATATCACTGACTACAGAACTCGATATTTCTATCGATAAACAATATAGTCTTGAATATGCACACTTGTCCGCAGCAAACTTATTTTTATTTGGCCATTTGTAGATTTGTTTGTATTATTATATTCATAGAAATTGTATTTAGTTTGCGGCATCGTGTTTAATTACATGTGGACGTAACCCTAGACCCGATCAGCAGCCTTTCTCCCGTAGATCAACGATGTTATTGTTGCTGCTGTTGCTGCTATTGAAAGTTGCCAAATGAAGCGTGAAGCAATAGCTTGTAACATAAGCTCACTTTTCGCAACAAACAATAATCATAACAAAAATATCAACAACAAAAATGTGTCGCCCTGTCGCACAAAGAGGCAGTAACCCTGTCGTAGCTGCATTCCATAGTTCCAATCAAATCAACTTTCCAATGATGGATTTTGTCTGCATCTCTCGATTATAATTTAGCCATTTTGTTTTTCATTTGTTCATTTTGCCAATACCTTATTAGCTTAAAAAACACGAAACCAGTTAGCCAGCGCCGCTGTTGTTGCCAATGATCAACCGTCCAATGTTACTAGCCGCAATTTCCACATGCAAAGTGAAAATGATTTGCAATCGAAAAGCGAGTCGAAAAAACACACAACATGCGTCGACACTTGTTAAATGTAATACAAATATACATATTGCAAAGAAATAACATCAAAAAGTAATATATTTTTTAATATTTTCCATTAAGAAAAAGTAATCGCAAAAGTAACCGTTATGCGTGTTAATTTAACAGAATTGGCGGGCAGCTGTAGAGATACAACGGCACATCCAATAGAACAGGAGCAAAACCTAA
The DNA here is from genome assembly GCA_035045145.1 of Drosophila meridionalis. Taxonomy (NCBI): domain Eukaryota; kingdom Metazoa; phylum Arthropoda; class Insecta; order Diptera; family Drosophilidae; genus Drosophila; species Drosophila meridionalis. The sequence continues at coordinate 13,199,114 of JAWNPG010000037.1, read as the reverse complement.
TTTTAGCTCTTCTATCGCTGGGCGTTTTTGTGGTATTCCTCTGCTGCTGCTTCAACTGTGCCAAATAACACTAACAAAAGTAGGAATTGTGCAATTCAGCATCAAGAAGACGGGCTATGGAGCATATGCAAGTCAATTTCCGATCAAATTTTCGCAAAACTTACCATGAAAATATCTAATGCCCTCGATTGTTTTTCATTTGAATTGTTGCTGAACGCCAGAAGGTTGTTTTTCCCATCCGGTTTGATTTCGTTGTGAGTATTTCATAAGCTAAAAAACTAAAAAACTACACTTTGTCTCTGTCGTTGTTTTTCGCGGTCTATGTACAGAATGACATGTGTTAGAAATCGTATATATAATATATACCCTAGCATACATTCACAATCAAGCACGCACACACACACACACACACCCAGGTATACAGTAAGAAACGAAGTAAAACACATACAAACGCGTTTTAGTTGCTATTGCCTCTCTGTTTGTGTGTGGTTGTGTGAATGTGTGTGTGCGCTTAGAACTGTTGTTGTTGACCGTTTATGGCTGTAACTGGCCACTGTTGTTGCTTTTCTCGCAAACTGGTATTAGATGTGAGCAACTATGTAACTTAAGAAGTGAAACAGTTCGCTGTATATTTGTATAGTTGCGTAATTTGTATATATTTTTATTACTATTCACTTGAAATGGACAAAGTTTTGATTTCAAAGCGCCAAATGAAAACAATGTGAGCTCCTGTACACATAGAGGTTCACATGCACACAAACACGCACATTCACACGAAACAACACGTACGCATTCATCCATACACACATACAGCAAGCTCAAACTCGACACACACACACACAGACACACACACACACACCAACGCGGCACGTTAATAACGATATAGCACTTGCACACAAGCTCACAGCTCACAAGCTTAATATTTCTTATTCATATATACATATTGGTAATATACGGTTTTCATTTAAGGCACGTCAAAAACAAGCAACAATTGCTAATGCAATTGTGTACGTGTGAGAGACGAACGCAATAGACAAAAGAATAATTAGTTTTCATACACGCACACATTCGTTATTCTTATGTTTCTTACATTCACATTCATACGCGAGGAACATTATAAAATTGCCATTGTGCAGCAACAATATGGAAAATTAGATCACTTTTTATTTTGAAAAAACTCCACAGACACACCGCACGACCGACGGCCCCGACCGAACGCTTCGACGACAAAACTGAAAATAACAAAGTTATTAACAGCGCGCTGTTAACCGATAGTATAACAGCACACTTATAACAGTTCACTGTTCACTTTTATAAGACACCATGTTATGGAAAGAACTGCTCCGTTACTTTTATGTTAATTAACAGTCATGTTGTGACGTCACATTTACAGTTTATTCAACAAGAAAGTCAGGGCAGCCATTGAACCACGATTGAGGGACTTTTTAACAGTGCATTGAACGACGTGAACAACAGCTTAGGAAATGGCTTAGAGTAAGGCAAAGTAGTAAAACCCTTATATTGTCCGATTCGTGAATAACATAAAGAACTTGTAAATCGAAGCGCAGCTCGTTTGTGTGTGAAATTTGATCAATTTTCAAGTTAAGTTAACAGGCTGCTTTGCAAAACCTATTATCACTCAATCGTGTTACGTGACTTTAGCAGTTGTGCTTCCACTGTCAACAATTGGATGCTATATAACCTGGGCGCTAAATTTAAAAGCAAATGTTATTTACGAGTTTTATTAAATTGTTTAATCATAATTGGAACGAAGCTTGACTAACACATTAATATCAACAAATTCGTAGGCATATACATATGTGTAAACTTAACTTCGCTAACAGAGATTACGTATTAATATCAATAGTTCATATATGGAATATGGAATATGGATAATATCTTTAGTCCTTAAGCGCTCTTAAATCAGGATATAAAGCGCCCGCATTTATGTAATGAGATTCAGGACGACGCAAATCCCGCTTATGGTCAAAGACAACCGCTTCGCCCGTTTTCTTAACCAACTTTTTGGCCAGACCCTTGGGCGTTATGTAGTTGACATTTTGGCTAATGACGAATGCGTTGCCCACCGTGTCGAAAGTCTCGCTGGCCAAGTTTCCAGCTGAGCTTCCGTATCTAAGGAGGGCAAACTTGAATATTAGATCTCTCAGAGAATGCTAAAACTTACTTGTACTCAATTATTTTGACGGAGTTCTCGCTTAAGCTGTTGCCCAAGATCTTGGCCGACTGTTCGAAGCCTTCGAACACTGTAGTGAAGCCCTCCACTGCGCCCGCCGCAATGGTCAAGGCGCCCTCCATTGTGCTGTCAGCAGCGGTGCTGTCGTAGCCGAAGCCCTTCTGCAGAAGCTTTGATCCTTGGCTCTGGACATGTGGCGCCAGATAACCGCCGACTGTGACGGCGGCTGTGCCCACCTTGCCGGCGATCCAGCCAGTTAAGCCAGCCGCTGCCTGCGTCACCTTCTGCGCCACCTCCACGCCGGTCTGCACCGAGCTGGGCACCTGGGGCTCTTCATCGGCTGCTGCCGGCTTCATCTTGGATATGAGATACGGCGTAGTCCTTAGCATATATCCGCCCGTTTTCTCGGCGCCCTTCACCAGATTGCGCGCTATGAAATCCGCTGCGCAGACAATGTGCTTGGACACCTGCTCGGAAGCAGTGGACGCAGCACATTGGCTGCGCGGCGACTGCAGCTGCTCCACAGTGTCCGCCAGCACGGCCTCGAGCAGATCCAAGAAGAATTGCTGCAGGTCTGCCATCTGCTCCTCTTCCGTCTCTCCGGCGCTAGTGCTGAGCGGACGCTGCGGCTTGACCAGCATTAGGCCAAATGCATTGCCCGGCTGCTCTACTTCCATGTCCGGCAATATGAAAGCGCCGTATTCCGTGCAGTAACAATTGGTTACATTAGGAATCAGCGGATACAGCCAGACCGACGTGCCCGCATCCTCATTCCCCGCCTGCTGCGGCATGCCGCACTGTATGAAATAGCTGCAATTCAGATACGCCCATTTGCCGGACACGGTGCACATGATCAGCGACATTTGAGTGCTGCCTGTCAGCGTTGTCACTTGGCCGCTGGACTCAATCCTGTAGAGCTTCACTTGCGCTTGAAACAGCTCATCCAACTGCGCCTGAGAGTCGTGGCTGGCCAACAGCTCGCGTAGTCCGTTCGCCAGCTCCTTGTAGGTCTTCGGCTTCCCAGTCGGATTGACTCTGTCGTAGAAGGTGTTCGGATTCTCAGCGAGCAGCGGCCGTTTGCTTGTGGATGCTCCATCCAACTGCTCCTGTTCCTGCGCCTCTATAGCAGTGTCATCAATAGGGAGCCGATTCCTTTTCAAAACCTTCATTCGATAGCTCAGATCCGCCTTCGCGCTCTTCAGCTTCTGTATAATCGCGCAAGCGTCGTTCCATTGTGGCTGCACTGCATCGATGTCGTCCGGCAGCCCCACGGGTATGGCAAATGTCTCCTCAATCATTAGCAGCGCCTGCTCATAGGCAGCGATTGCCTCCGCCCCTGCTTCCCTTTCGTCGTAGATCAGAGCCAGGTCCACCTGCGTCATGGCTTTTTTATAGGAGAGCTTAATTCTCTCGTAAGAATCCAAGAATTCTGTTTCTGTAGACATGGCGCCCAGGGCCTATAAGAACGTTTAGTATTTATTTATCGATAGTATTTAGTATTAATCAACGGTGACAAAATTGTCGTTTATCTACAGTCATCTCCCGTTATATAACTAGGCAACAACGAACAGAGATGCAACAGTTATATATATAACAGTGTTATATATTGTGTGGTGCATTTCAATATGAAACTTCGCGATAATGAGTTTGTTTCCGCAATATATATGTATATGTACATGTAATTTAGACCAACTTGTTTATAGAACTCAACTGTCATGCTGGTTTCTCTGCAAAAGATGAACTAACACTAAACATACAGAATGAAATCAAAATGCGTCACGCGTTGGCAAACACCGAAAGGCTGTCAATGCTATGACGCTCACAAATTGCATTTCCCTGAAGCTGATGGTATTATGCCCTCTGCACCCTTCTCTCTCTCTCTCTCTCTCTCTCTCTTTCTCTCTGTATATATATATATATATATACATATATATATCCTCTCCCCCCCTCCCCCAAACCTTCTCACTTGTTGCGCAAAACTTACTTTTTCCTTCTGCTATTCGGCAGCGAGTGCTTTCCAATAGCAGAGAGATTAGGACTAATCGGCGACGCTTTCCTTTCGTGTACTTTGCTGTTGTCAGCAATGCGAGAGCTAAAGACAAGCACACGCGTATTTTTCACTTTGAATTTGCAATCCTGCTGTTACTAACCTTATCTGCGTGTGTTGCCATTTCACACAGCTACTGCCTTTATTAATCACATCGTATACTACGCATAAGAGATTCGAGAACATGCGACAAATGCTCCTTTAAGTGCGCACGTATTCTTTCCTTTTCGTTTCGTTCGTTCCGTTTTCGATTTCTGTTTTGATTTCTGTTGTTCTTATTGGAACTAAAACAGTCGTTACACGTTCCAACATGCTTTCCAGCCATCTGTCGTACGAAAACATATGTCATTCTGAAGAGCGAATGCGCCTTTCAATGCGTACACTGCTGTTTCCGTTTTGATATCTCACGACGACGTTCTTATTGGAATTACAATAGCTGTTACACGCTCAAGCATGCCGTCCAGCCATCTGTCATACGACATCGCGCCTGCCGTCGTTGCGTCGGGTAGTTTTTGTAGGATTCAAAAAACTACAGGAATATGCGAAAATTGTTTTCATTCATTTGATTATTTTACGTTATTTTTGTTTGTCATTATTTACTTAACTTTTGACCCCAGATTTTAGTGGGAGGAGCTCTATAATCCTGTGTTCTCCCTCTATATATGCTAATTTTCCCACATACTGTATATTCAAAATTAAATATTTCTTTATCGATTGTTTTATTAATTTAAAATACACATCTTTAAATGTTAGATTATAGAATTTTCGTTCGATCTGGGATGACTGACACATCCTTCGGAGCACGATTTGGGGACAGACGAAAGCTGGTGGCCGTTTAATTGTTCTTAAATTATGTAACATATGAAAGCGTTTTCATATTTTATAACGAAAATAATCTATTGGAATTTGATGAACAATTAGCGATTCAACATATCAAATTCTCATGAGACGATGAAGACTTTTTCTACTTTATTTTTTTACTTGGGTTTCCTTCCAAATGCGTTCTCTTGCGAGAGCGGGAGACGAGTTTCAATTGAAATCACAATACATACACATGTACATATATATATATATATATATATATATATATATATATATATATATATATATATATATATATATATGCGTACGGTAATAATATATAATTTTGTATAACATTTGGAAATTTTCTCGCACGTGTTCGAGAAATAACGAAAAGCGGCTTTCCGCTTTTCTTATACTTTTTCGTTAACACTTCGAATCTTTGAATTTAAGTATATGTTTTATAAGTCCTACAGTGTTATGTTTCTTTCTTCTTTTATATATATATATATGTTTCAATTAATGCATTGAGCTGTGCTGGAGCTTCTTAAAATTGGAATCCTCTCTCCACCTACTTCCTTAGGTAGATGGCGCACTGGCCAACTCCCGGTAGGCGTCCTGCAGCGCCTGCTGCTGCTCGGGAGTCAAGGTGCTGGCACAGGCCTGCATGACATCCGGGTTGGACTCGATTTGCTTAACGATGGTCAGCATGCGGGTGCCTGGTGCACTCTGTGCTTCCAACACGCTTCTGCAGAAGGAGTCCGCGATGATGGAAACGATGCGTGGCAGATTGCAATTGTTTGCGCCCAAGATGGCTGGATGATTTGCCTCAATTAGATCGCAGAGATAGCCATAGATGTGGACAGCCTCCTCGGGGTCTTCGGAAATGGGCAGCCACGAGAACCAGGCGGCAATCAACTCATCCAAGTTGGTCAATGCTGACTTATTGTATTTCAGAATTTTAGCAAAGGCCGAAATGGCATTTTCCGTCGCATTTATGTTCTCGATTTCGCGTGCCCGCGGATCATTGATGACCTGCACCAACAGCGGAATAATCTGCGCACAGGTGTGGGCAAACTGATCGCCCCCAAATTGACCCAGAACGCCGCAGCCATAGGCAGCTGCCTGACGTACGTCCGGCGACTTGTCCAGCACATATTGTAGCAAGGCAGGCGTGAAGATTTGCTGATACGGCGTGCAAGCGGGACCACAGAATTCTAGACGGAAAATTGATACGAAAATGAGCGAATACCGCCAACAAATTATTATATATACTAATACCAATTAAATCATCGAATACGCAAATGCCCCACTGGCGATCGGCGAATGGACGATTGGGATCCAGGAGCTTGACGAAATGCGGAGCCACCTGATCGAAGGCGGGCAGAAATTGGGCCTTGTTGGTCAGGAAGAGAGCGTGTATGATGTCCACCACCTTCGACAGTATGTAGATATCGGTATCATCCTGCTCGGCTAGCTCCTCCTCGACGCCATCATCGTAATCCTCTTCGTTGCGGGCTGCCAGGCGCTTGTCCGCACGCTCAAAGTGCTCAAGGACGTATTTATTGATTATCTCGAGCACCTGTTTCATGGCCTCCTCATTGAGACAGTTAGGACCGAGAGTTTCGATGCACTTGGCCAGCGAGTTGAGCAGCTCAGATTGTACGTCCGGCTCCGGTTCGGTGTTGATAACTTTAATCAATTCCGGGCAAATGTAAAGCCACATGCCTTCCAAGTAGTTGGGGCCCTTTATCTTGGCGCAGTCGAGCAAATAGGGCAATGACTCAGCAGCGGCTGAGCGCACGCCATCGTGGAAATAGAACTTGAGCAGCGGCAACATTAGACGCAGCACCTCCTCGGCATACTCGGCGAAACCTTCCTTCAGTTCGCGAGCATAGCAAACGAGCATCTCGCAGGCCGACGCCTTATCCTCCATGCCAGCAGTGCGGATGGCGAAGTTTTGCTGCTCTCCTAGTGTGATGAAGGACCATTCCACGTCGCCTTCAATGTCCTCCACCTCATCGTTGTCCAGTAGGGCCACCTCTGGCTTCATGCCCGCTGTACGCATCACAGGGCCCATAACGAGAGGCAGGTACTGCTCGAATTGCTTGCCCAGTATCTTGCACATGCGTGCCCAAGCGGTTATTAAGTAAGACGTCTGCGGATCATCGTCCGGCAAGTCGCCCTCGGTGTGGGTCTTCAGCAGCATGTCCATAACTTCGCCGGCATCTGCGATGAACTTCTCACGACCGACTGCGAGTCCAATGAGACTCACGCACTCAATTGTCTTGCCACGCAGCATTCGCAAGTCCTCGGAGTTGGCGTTCTGAATAATGAACTTGAGGCAAGGCATCAGTCGGTCGTAGTAAGCGACAAACTCGTGCTCACACGTGTCTGCCACAGACGCAATGGTGGTCACCACCTGCTCCAGCACAAGTTTGTTGCCCTTCTCGACGAGCTCCTTGAACTTGGAGTTGAGAATGTTCTCCAGCTTGGCCATGATTGCGTCCAGGTAGCGTGTCAATATATTCTTGGGACAATCCTCACTAAAGTTGACCAAAGCGGCGCCAGCGTGGGCTTGCACACGCGGATTCTGCTCGTCTTCAAGCAGAAGCAGCAAGCCAGGCACCACCTGATTTGAGTCGAAATACAATTAGTTTACGTACAAGGCACTTCCAGATGGAGTACTTGCTCACCTGATCGTGGAACTTCTTCTCAAATGTGGGCGCGAAGTCTGTGGACATTTGTCCGATTGCATTGCAAGCAGCATAGCGCACGCGTGGATGGGGATCCCGCAGATAGTTGAGCACACCAGACATAACCTGGTCCAGTATGGTCTCCATTTGCTTATGGCAGCCCTCACCGATAGCAGATATGGCCATCAGAGCAGCGAAACGATGCTTCCAGTCCGCGTGATTTAGCATTCCGGGCAAAGCGTTCATGACGTGCGGCAAGACTGTTTTACCGCCCAAGCCGCACGCCAGTCTATCAAGGGAGGATTCCGCAATGACGTTATTATCGCTGTGATCGTCTTCATTAACGACATCGGCCGTTGCCCAATCCTCGTCTTCATCCAGATCCGTCATCATCTGCAGCACGAGTGGGATGAGTGCAACAATGTATTTCTCTGCGCGCTTGCGCACCATTGCAGGCGCGTTCTCTGCCAGGGAAACCATCACCTCCAGCACCAAGTGACGCCAGCTGTCCTCGAAGTCCTGCGAGCTGAACACCTTCATGCACATCTCAAAGATGTACTCCAACTGCGGCCGCAGAAACTTCGGACAATTCTCGGTCATGTCAATGAGCAGCTTGAGCAAGCTCTGGTCGTCCTGTCCCTCAATCGTTTCGCCCGTAATGACAATCATTCGGGGAAGCAAATCAGCGAAGTGCTTGTATATGGTTACCTCCTTTTCCTTGTCGTGGTAGAGTATGAAGGCGCCAATGGCCCGGACAGCCTGCACACGCACTTCGGCTTCGGCCGCGTTATCCATGCTCTTGGCCAGCATCTGCTTGATCAGGTCGATGTACTGAGTCTCCTGATTGCCAAAGATCGAAGGCACGCTGCTAAAGATGCGCAGTGCCGACTCCTGCAGCTGCGGCGTTGGCGAATTGGCGCATTGGAAGAGAAATTGTAGAATGTCCGGCCACTGATTGTTGCCATCCTCGTCAATCAAATTGCGCGCCACCTCGGCAATCACTTCGCAAATCTTGCGACGCAGTTGCGGTGTCACATCCTGTTGCACAGCCATCAGAATCTGTTGCAGCAGCTGATTCTGGGAGTCGACAGGCAGCTGCGAAGATTTAATTGCATATTACGATTAGAGCAGGCTATGCCTGACTGATGTTGTAATCAATTACCTCCTTGTAGAACTCCATAAAGTCTGACGTGAACAGCCGGCGCAGCAATACGGCGGCCATTTGACGAGCTTCCTCCGACTGTTGGCCATTGTGAATGTTGCCCAGCAGGTGTGTTACCTTCAACTCGCGCGACAAATTGTTATACGCATCCTGGACAACATATATAAAGAAAATTCTCTTAATCTCATTTTCATAATTATAACTATCAGTTGTAAGTTTTTTGAGCTTTTAAAATTGTTGGGAAAAATAAAAATATTCATAATGAAACATATATCATTTTTTAAAAACTAATATATCTGTCGAAATATATAATTTAAATTTATATTATTTTAATTTTCTGTCATTTACGGCTACCGCAAATAATATTTAACAATTATAATAAATAATAATGAAAACACATAATAGTATATTTAAATAAATATATTATTTAAATTAATTTAATTTGATTTTCTGTCATTATAGCTACTATGATAAAAATGAACATAATATTAATTTTTTTTAAATAATATTGAAATAATATATATAATTAGCAAACAAAATATAAATTTAAATAAACATATATATATATATATATATATATATATATATATATATATATATATATATATATATATATATTCAATGATGTGTGCCACAGCTGGCACCAAAATTGATCCTTGCAGTGCAATATTTGCTTGCATGAATGTATGTACATTCATGGATGTCGGTATGCATGTATGTGTACGTGTGTGTGTGTGCAGTACTCAGTAGCATGTGGCGTGGGCGGAGCCAAGGTCAACAGCTGGAATGCGCGTAGCCCGTAGGGTCTATCAGTAAGTGTTTAATTCGAATCGACAACAAATACAAATAAATCAGATTCTATTACTACCGTGCCATGCGTCATCTTTAGCAATAAAAATTTTTTGCACCTGCTCTTTGTTTCCGTTTTGCATGCGTGCTTGTGTGCGAATTCACTTTAAGGCGCTGGCAGCCCAAAAAGATGTCAAAAATGTACATATTATATATTATGGCTTCATATGAATTGTACAAATTGTCTTTTCGGTTCGCACTCTCACACACACACACACACACACACACACCACGCCACACGGCAACAGCCACACAAATGCAAACGGCATGTGAATGTCGTAGCTAAAAGGGAGAGCAAAAACACGTTTTATGCGCTTTGGAAATAGAATGCACGATGGCGATGATTTGGGAAAATCTTTATATATTCCACATTTAGCATATAAAACAATACAAAAAATATAGTACCGTTGAGTGGTGACAGGCTAAAATTGGGTAATTATACTAGGTGCAGCACACATTTTAATATTGCGCAGTTGTCTGAGCAAATTTGCAGCTGGCGCTTTGTGGGCTTACCTCGGCTTGTTTCCGGACTTCATTGTCCATGGACAGCAAGGAGTTGAGGAGCTGTTGGAACTGTGCCTGGTCTGCAGCCATTTCGATTTGTAGTTTTCACTCGATTTAACACGATAAAGAAAACACCAAATTTTCACAATCTACACGCGACGAAGCCGCTTAGAAAAGAGCAGAACAATAGAAAACGCAATGCCGGGTTGCCAAAATCACAATTTTTTCCTAGATGAATGTTTTTTTTTTTTAAACAATGCAATGAATGTTTTAGCCTTGTTACTTGATTTGCGTCATGTGCAAAATCTGTTTGACACCTTTGCGAAATGTTTAACAAATTAATGATATTTTTTTAGCAATTTACCCAATCAAGAAATTTCAAACTGTGTCAATACTGGCGAAAAAACGCTTGTTAAGACGCTATTATCGATAGTTTTTTGGCGCGAAAAAGACGTGCCAGCAAGAAAGGGTCGTTCAAAAAATGTATTTGTTAATACATTAATATAAATGATAATTGATTAATGGTTAATTCTTTCCACATATTTTGGTATTCAAACGACGTTTTTAATTGATTTGATGAATTTGAAGAGTTAAAGATATCGATATCGCAAGAAAGAATTAACAACGAATCAGCTCTAGTCGCAGCTCCAAAAATATATAGATTTGAATTGAATTTATATTTATATGTGAAAATAAGTAGATAATGGCGTAAGTTAAAATTTATTTATCGATTACTTTTATTAATCAATTGAATTGAGATTTGTATTCAAAAAAAAATGTGTTACAGTTCAATGTAATTGCACTGCCTTGAAGAACGACCAGTGTTGTTAAACAAGCAAATATAAAAATAGTTTTTATGCAAAGGGAATAACAATCATGATTTAAAAACAAGCCACAATTAATTTCACTGCATTTAATAAAAACTAAAGAAAACGATAGAATTCTGCAGATAAGATGAGTCTTCGCGTTTGCGCTTATAGGGACTGCCACAATTTCTATCAACGCCAGGATAACAGCTGCAGCGGAGTGACGCTCTTCGCATTTCCCAAAGATCCGAAACGGGCCGAACAATGGCGCCAGCTGGGCAAAGTGCATCCGAAGATTGGAGCCAACCAGCTACATATGTGCTCTGAGCATTTTGATGCCAAATATTTGTCACTGAGTACGAATCGTCGCATTTTGGTGGGCGAGGCGCTGCCTTTCCCATACGAAGACCTCAACAAATCAGAAAAAACAGCGCAGGAGAATCCAAAGGAAATGGCTCCGACATCCTCCACGGATCATCTGAGCTATTACATCAATTCGACTGGCAATAAGATTCAGTTAGACGAAGGTAGTCCCAACGCCACTTCCTCCTCCGCCCAGCAGAGTTTCTACATAAATATGGACGACGACGATTTGAGCATCGACAAAGTTATTATGGTGGAATCGACGACGACGAAGGCCGTCGACCCACAAGCGGATATGTTTGAAAAGAGTAAGACGCAGCGCCGTTACGTGTGCCACTGAGCAACTAATTCCCATTTCTAAATGCAGTCGAGGTCAACATCTTGCCGTCCACTCGAAAACGCCCACGTCCGCCTACGCCGCAGGAGGCGGAGGCGCCACTGCCCTCCGATGATGAACTGATAGACACGACTGAGGTGTCTATGTTCAAGTTCAAGGGCGAACAGTACGTGCAAATGTCGAGGGACTACTACTTGCAGGAGAAGCGCCAGTTAATGGAACAACTGAGTACCTACAAGCGCACTCTGGCCAGCATCAGGTTGCAATTGATGCCATTAAAGGAGCTGTGAAACGATACAACTGCTGTTTTATTTAGTTTCTTTAATCACTTAGTTCCCAGTTTTGCTCCACGTCGCTGTCCATATCGGAACAGGCGCTTAACTCATCTCCGTCTCCGTCTTCATCTTTCTCGTCCTCCTCCTGAACCTGCACGCCCTGTTCGAGCCTCTTCCTCTCGAGCAACTCGGCCCAGCTGAGCGGCGATTCGCACAACGGACAGTTGCCGCCGATCGGTATGTACTGGCCAGGCTGATCCTCCAGCAAATAGCTGGCCAGGCACAGCATGTGGCAACTCAGGCAGCAGCCAGCACGCGGGCAGCCCAAGCGGCAGCGCTCCGGCTGCTGGATGCGCTGCATGCACAGATGGCACTCGGGCGCCCAGGTAGCGGGAGCTGTCGCTGCAGCTGCAGCTCGCCTCGCAGCCAACGTCCGCTGCGATGCCGTTATGGCCACCTTGCCGCCTACGACCAGCATGTGCCGAGGCACGGGCAACTCGAAGGCCCGCTCGTAGTCCGCCTCCAGCCAGCGCACTGTGAGTGGCAAGCGATGCCAGGGCCCCACTGCCAGCATCCGATTCACTATGCGGAAATTGTAGTCGAAGTGCGTTTCGCGAGGCAGTCTGCGCTTCAGCTCGGCAAAGTCCTTGAGGCGCGTGGACAGCGTTGGCTGCTGCCAGGCCCACTCGAACTGCAGGGCCACAATCTTGTTCGGGAATCCGTGCACAATCATCACCATTTGCCAGGGTCCCTTCCTGCTGGTCTTCTTGGCACCGCCAAAGCTGGAGCCGCGATTGTGCTGCTTAATGCGCCTCTGGGGATTGACCGTGAAGCCCACGTAGCACTTGCCGCGGTACTTCGAGTCCACGCTCTGGCTGCACAGCAAGTAGACGCCGTAGAAGCAGCCCTTCTCCGCCAGGGCCTCCTCGTCGCCTGCAAGTGTCAAGGTAGAATTAGCAAAGGTGTGTTAGACCACGCCCAGCGAACATCTAAGGAGAGCGACAGGAGCACGCCGAGTCGAGTGGAAGCACTTGTAGACATTAGGCTCACTCATACACACTTTCCCTTCAAGCTCACCCAGCACCCAGCACCCAGCACCCGGTACATAGTACCCGGGCTGCCCTTCCAGTTAGCCCACTCCAAAGCCAACAATGCTTTCCTATGTCTAGTTTATTGTGTTTATTCTTCTCTCGTGGCTAATTCAACTCCAATTTCATGGCTCCGCTGCCACCCAGTCCATTTATTTGTTGTTGCTGCTGCTGCTGCTGCGGGAGCTGGTGTGCCGCGGACAGCACCTGGGTTTGCGTGGGCGCTGGCTCCCTTGCCGTCAGCGGCTGCTGCTGCGCGGCGGAGCTGCTGCCGTTCTGCAGCGTCGCCTGTTGCAGCGGATTGGCAGCCTCAGCGGCGGCAACGGATGCCGCTTCACTGGGCGCTAAGATGCCGCCATTGGTTTGCTGCTGCTGTTGTTGTTGTTGTTGTTGTTGTTGTTGCTGCTGCTGCTGGTGTTGATGTTGCTGCTGCTGCTGCTGCGTGGCGGCAGCAACTGCTGCCGCGTTCTCCTGCACCGAGTTGATCAACTTGATGCGCTTGCGCGTGTAATGCTGCCACTGCAGTATGGCCTGGTCGTCGATGAACTTGCAGCATTGATTGTTGACGATTTCGCGCCGGAAGTGCTCGTACTGCAGCAGATCGAGGAAGTAGAGACACATGGGGTACATCAGATACTTGGCATAGTCGGGCTCCTTCCAGTACTGCAGATACTTCAGGTAGTTGATGAAGCACGGATCCTTGAAGTAGCCACGCTGTGCGAGAACTGCAAAGGGAACAGGTCGTGTTTAGAGTGTGTTTACACAGGTCTACCCGCATGTATCACAGCTATGTATCACTTCAATCATGGTTGATAATACTATATAAAACCTGCTTCTATCTTTCACTAAAGGTCCTTTTATCTACCCTATAATTCAGTTTCGGCCAATAACTCATCATCAAACTTATTATCGAGCCAGAATTGAAATTGTAGATACCAGACCTTCGCCAAGGATCCAGCTTTTTCTAGCGTTTTCGAGACGGTGGGCTACGCAGCTTTTAGCTTTTTATGGAATTAGTAGATAATTTAGCTTTTTATATAAATGCAATATAGTTCTGCTATTTTTTAGTGTTTTACGATAATAGTTCATCCCGAAACACAACTCCTAAAGTATTGGCAATTAAGGAAAGGGGACTTACAGTTAAGATAGTTCGGATTGGAAAGGCACTGCACAAATTCCAGCTCGATTTGCCAGCGACGTTTTTGTTGGTCCTCCGATTCGATGGCCGCTAAACAGTTACAAACAGAATTGATTAACAGTTATCGCTCGTATTACAGAGATATGCTTTTTGGTTAATTTCGTGTTGCTTGTGTTATTTTGGAATAAAGCGAAAGCAAAAGCATTGGTGGAATACAGAATAAATAATAAAGTGAAATGCAAAAATGTTTCTTTTTTTTCATTCTTGTCTTTGTTGGCTTTACTTACTCTTACCCTTTCCGTACATTTTGGCCATTTTTTTAACAGATGTGGAAAGGGTTTCGTTGTCTTTGCGTTTTTTCAGTTTGTTTATGCTAATTCTTCGGGTGTTGTTTGTTGTTGTTTTTAAACGTGGGTGTTATTTCTCGTGTGCTTCAAAAATCGTATATTACACAAAAATCATAAATTACACATACAAAATTACACAGACTCGTTTGTGTGTGCATGTGTGTGTATGTATGAATGTATGCATGTGTGTGTGAGCGAAGTGGGCTAAAAAGGATCATTAACAAAGCGCATACTAAACAGAATGGAATTGAACAGCACTTATAAACACAAATAGATCATAAAAATTCTCTGTCGCTCCCTTATTATGTTGGGCAATATTCGCTTTGTGGAAAGCAAATTAATTAAAATTAATTGGTATTTTCAGCTACAAACCGTAAGTGTTCATGACAGCGTGACCGAATCTTGAAAACACAAAAATAATGATTACATGCATAAATATACTGAAAGATACTGAAAACATGTCATATTTTTGGTAGATAAAAATATTGTGCACACCCTGTCTTAAGTCCCAAAATTTGTTTTCATTTACTTTCATCTGTGTTATTTTGAGAGTAACTAAGCCGATTACTAAAATATATATAAATAATAAATATAAAAACAAATAAAAAATAATAACTACAAACACAATTATTACCATCACAAAGCACACACTTTTTAAGAAAGTGAATTCAAACGTAATGATATAGTGTGATATATGAACTTTTCAAAAATTCTGACCATATGATGTTTTAATAATAATTATAAAAATCGTATAACAATTTTTTTTAATCTTCGAATTCACTTACTCTCTTTCGGTTAGAAAGCAAAGTTTCTCTTGCGGCATTGTTGTTGCTCAGAATGTTGTTTAATCTCATTCTCTCTTGCTATCGCTCTCAATCGCTCGCTCGCCCGCTCCGTCGCTGTATTTAATCAATTCTGTTATGCCACTCATTCGTTTTCTGACATTTGGAGCGTACGGACGTCATGGTCGGTTCCGCGAACGCTTCTTTGTTTGTTTCGGCAAGTAATATCGTTTTACAAAATAGCTCAACAAATATAAAATATATATACACATACGTAGGTACGTGTGTGTGCATTGCTTAAGATTATCAAGAAATCATAATAATAAAGCAAATCAAACGAGAAATATTTACACACATACACGAAACAACACAAGCAAATAAAAAGTGAGTAGATTTCATTTAAAGAAATCACAAATGCGTGTGCCGATACACATGTATATAAATTTAATACATATAAACGTGCATGTTTGTGCGTCCGTGCGTGCGTAAATGTATGCGTTTGTATGTGTGTGTGTGTGTGTGTGTGTGCGAGGTGCAAAATAAAATTCACAAACGGTAAAATAAATTAATAAAATTGGGTACATATAGCGAGCTGTGAAATTGCGGCGCAAAAACAAAGCGCGCGAATTAAACGAAGAGGAAGTGATAAAAATTGCTTGTTTTTGATTTAAAGCTGCATCTAAGAAAGTGCGTCGTTTTTATTCTGAAATCGATACCAAAATAGAAATACATAAGAAGTGCGCCTCGTTCGCCTTACAAGCAAAAATACCTGCAAATGCTTTTACACATATGCATTATGGTGCATGTGTGTGCTTGTCTACGTGTGCGTGTGCGTGTGCAAAGTGCAACATAAACAAACGAAAATGGTTTACAAGAATGCAAAAAAGGTAAATACATGATATTTCTGTCTGTGTATACATACAAACCGATTCGAAAAATTACTACGCAGCAGAAATTTATGCGGTGCTGTTGTTGCTGCTGCTGTTGTTGTTGTTTCATATCTATCATATCTTGTGTTCCGTCTTTGCCGCCGCCACTGCCGCCGACGTCCTCTCGTTTTGTGAATGAGAAACGCAGCGGCGTTCTCTAGTGTGCGTGTGTTTGAGTGTGTATGTGAGCAAAGTAGCAAAACAAAAACCTCGCTTCGATGTTTCTCGCTCTCATGGTCTGCTCTGAACGCTGTTCTGTTCGGCTCTCAATGCGCGCTCACTTGCGTTCTTGCTCTCTCAGTTGTGTGAGAGTATTAGTGTACAGTAGGAAAAGCAAAAGTGTGAAGAACCGCAATAACAATAACAGCAGCAGCATCAACAACAACAATAACAACAAATACGAATATGTCAACATAAAGAACAATACAATTGCACAGAAACTAATACTGTGTGTAAGTAGTAGTAGTAGTAGTAGTAGTAGTAGTAGTAGCAGCAGTAGTAGTGGGAGAGAGTCGGCTGGGGGTATTTGCTAATTTAAAAGCGTAACAGTAATTGGCATGCCACTGTGTACTCGTTCTAGTTCGCATATCTGCCATTGCCATTTGTTGAGCCATAACATTTGTATTTGTTTTCTCTCTCTCTTTTTCAGTCATGTATGTATGTACGTATATGTGCATGTACATATGTATGTTAAAAACACCATTAAAATGCCGTTGTATTAATCATAATATATTTTTGATGGCAGCTGCGTAAGGAATGTTGCCGAAAAATTAAACATGCGTATTTTATCGTCGAGGTTCCCTGTATGTATTTGTATGTATGTATTTTGTTTTGTTGTTTTTGTGCGTTCGCTTTCTGTGTAATTTATTTATTTTTAAATCAAGTTTGCCTCCGTATGTATGTGTGTTTGTGTGTGAGTGAGCGACAAAAATAATTTGCCGCAAAAACAAAATTGTTGAAAAACAACAGAGACCCAGCCAAGTTTTGTGTACAGCGAAACCGGAAATTGTTTATGCGACGTTGGCAGCGACGTCAACGCCAAGCCGATCGCTAGTTTTTCATGACGTATGTATGGCGGCCTCACCAATACACCCATGCGCATACACATATGAAATACATATAAGGTGGCAAGTCTTTTGGAAATTTTTTGGCGCATAATTTGGCCACACTAATTAGCAGTACGAAGAGGAACAATAACAACAATAAAATGGTTTGACCACATGTCTAAACGGCGCGCGTGTGCAAGCACGAACAACAATAACAAACAGAAAAAGAAGGAGAGAAAAAGCGAAATGAGGTGATGACCATGTGTGGTATATTCGCTTGTGTTTGTGTTTGTGTGTGTGTGTGTGTGTGTGTGTGAGAGAGAGAGAGAACGAGTGTGTGTGTGTGTGTGTGTAAAAGAGAGAGAGAGAGAACGAGTGTGTGTGTGTGTGTGTGTGTGTGGGCATGCGTCTCTGCTTGTATTAGTTGAGCGAGACAACTGGCAGGTGTCATTGACCCTTTTCGTTGTGACGGTAAAAGCACATTTTTATTTACTGTCGTTATTGCCGCGCTGTTATTTGCAGTTTTTTCTTTCCGCTGCGTTTGTTATTGTTGTTGCTTATGCTACACACTGCGGCTGCTTGGCCTTGAACTTAGTGTTTTCTAAAGCACACACTGGAGATCCAAGCTTTTTGCCATGCTTTTGCTGACAGCGCTCTTTGCAAAGCGCGTACACACCGAAAATGGTGTCTATTACGCAATTTGCGTTGTTGCTTTCCTAAAAGCTTTATTATACTATATATATGTATATATTTATATATATACTTATGTGCGTAAACTTGTCAATAAAAGTATATCTACTGGTATACATACATATTCATATATATATATATATATATATATATATATATATATATATATATATATATATATATCAGTATATATATATATATATATATATATATATATATATATATATATATATATATATATATATATATATATATATATATATATATATATATATATATAATACTGATATATTGACGTCAACCCAGCAGAGCAGAGTTAAGGGCTAGCTGTGGGTCAAGTCCTCTGAATTGTCGGAATCATAACATTTTTTACACATGACTTCATATACCCAATTATCAAAATAAAAACAAAGAGAGAGAGAGAGAGAGAGAGAGAGAGAGCATATGCGGGCTCTCTTCTTATACATATACAAACATACAAAAATATGTTTATTTTTATGCATAATTCTCGAGCTTTTTGAATAGAAGCATATTAAATAATATTCAAGAATAAGTTATCTTCATTGTATGGCATAAATAAATAAGAACTGCTCGAGCTGACATTGCTTGACTAACAGATACCCTGTATTCTGCGAACAGCTTAACTTACTAGGAACGTACTAGGAAAATATAGAATAAAAATTAATGAATTGTATAACAATGATAGTAATAATAAAAACGCATAAGTTAATTAGTTAGAATTTTGTCGAACCAAACATTTTCATTAGGTGACTCATTTTAATAGCCTATATCGAGACATAATTATTTAACCACATCATATATCTAAATGTTAAGCAACATTTTGTCTTTGTTTCGCTTGTTTTTGTTTAATGTGATAATTTCATTTGTCAACAATCAACAATAAATATATGAATTTGGTACGAGTGAAATATGTATGTATATTAAATACATTTCACACATTCTTTTAAATAATAGTAATAATAACAATGATAATAAAAATATAAAAAGCAAGTAAGAGTGCTCTAGTCGAGACTGCTCGACTAGGGGATACCCTAAGCCCTGTGAAGAGTCAAATATCAAATCATTCTACGATTTTTGTATGCATACATACAAACAACACAACACAACACAACACACACATACATATGCACGCACGCATAAGCGCGCGCTCTGCCATCTGCGCAGTTGACGCAGCGACTGCGCTTGGGCTGCAATGTGGGCATTACTACGGGAACTCACTTGCTTAATAACTTTTCTTATCGGTGGACTAAGTGCATCAAACTTTCACAACTTATTTAGGACATTCATATGTGTTAATGTGCCAAAGCGCATTCCCATTTTCAGTGGGCTCAGGGTATAAAAATAATAACAATGATAATAACAATAATAATGAAAATGATGATAATAGTATTGGATAATAATAATTTTATAATAAATAATATAATTAATAAAGAATATTTTTCATAGATTTCGATTATTATTTTAAGTATCACAATTGACAATGAAAATAAAAATTAATAAAATGATAATAAAATCAATAATGAATGAAATTTTTTTGTCTTTTAAATACATTTGTGATGTGATCTACCACGCCTAGCGGATTCAGCACCCGTAAAGCGCGTTATTGGCGTCTCTATCTCCTTCTCCTGTGCGCCTGCCACGCCTTGCGTTAGCGCTGTCTCTGTCTATGTAATGTAGCTTAGGTTAAGACAGTGCTGGCAGCTTTTTAAAACTTTTATTGTGAAAACTGTAATTGTGATTAGGAATATGTTTGTGCACCTCGCACACACACACACTTTTCACGCTTATGCGTAGGCGGTCACACGATATCAGTGTGTGTATATGTGTGCATGTGCGTGCTGTGTGCTGTGTAGTGGAGTGCTTGTTTACTTGGACCTTAGACTTGATAAGTGAGGCCTGCTCACTGCTGGCGTTGGAGACGGATTGTGTGATGCCAATGAATCACTTGAGAACTGCGCAAGCCAATTTAACAAAATGATAAACAACTGTACACAGACACTATAAGGAAACATTTGACATTTTGAGCTGTGCTTTAGTGTTTTAATTTATTCTGTTGTCATTTATCCTGCGCCGAATTCTTACAGAAAAACTTAACGAACCAACTTAATTTGACGAACAAATAACAACAACAGCCTCACATGCTTTTTTTCTCTTAACAAAATTTTACAATTCAGTTATTCCGTTGCTATCTATATATATGTATATGTATATGTATATATGTTTGCATGCGTTTTCGGCATTCTGCTTTGCGCAGTCATTTGTTTTCCTTGTTTTGAAAGACTTCGTTTTGTATTGACGTTCGTTCATATATATGTATATGCTTTTTTACCGTCGCTCATATAGCAGCCGGTGTGCCTACGTTAAAACGCTTCTGTGTATGTGTGTTTGAGTCGGAGAGAGTCTGCTTACATTTGTGTTGGTGCAATAAAAAACACACGTGGTTGCATTTCTATTATTGTGTATAGAGTAAGAGGGAGAGAGAGAGAGAGAGCGCTCGTTCTCTTCTTACTGCACCCGGTAAATTTTTTGTAGCTTGCACTATGTGTGAATGAAAATGTTTCGTTATGTGCGAATATATGTGTGTGGCGCTCGCAACGCTGCCGGCGTAGGGTGGGCGGCTGTTTAACGGTGGCGCTGGCGTTTGCTGCTATTTATAGTAATTTTTATAAACATTAGGCAGATAATCCTGATGCCTGCTCTCACAATTGATGCCTGGGTATTTAGTGCTCCATACATATGTACATATATGTATATCGCTTGGAATTACGATTTGCTGACGGCATTGACGTCCGTTCACATTGAAATGATGTTAGTTAATAAGTTTTTTAAGAATTTATTAGCTCTCCAATCTGCCCCCTTTCAGAGCTGCACCATCCATTCACTGGGTCGCTTATGTGTGTTCTTCAGAGCGACCTCTGAGTGACCTAATTTTGCTGGTAATTGTTTTTGAAAAAATAAATAAATAAATTAATAAAATAATAATAATAAGAACAACTTGTTTCTAACGAAACGATTTCAGCTAACAATATTTTGTACTCATAGCTTTAGGCCACTAAATAAGTATTATTATTCAACACATTTAGGTGAAAATTGACGTTGATCTTTGTGTAGTGAGATTAGTTACAATAGGTGTAAAGTGTAATCAGCAATAGGTTAAATGTAAATAATGACAGTTATGAATGAGTCAGCAGTGTCCTCTTTAGTCCGAATTGGGAAATATATGGAGGGTTAAACGGTAAAGCGTGTGTGCAGCTCAGGTTCGACGTTTTTAATCAGTAGAAATATATATATATATATATATATATATATATATATATATATATATATATATATATATATATATATATATATATATATATATATATGTATAAAATAAAAGTATATATTTATCGATTATTTGAAACAATCTAGATCTCTATATAGGACAATCAATAGGATTCAACGTGACTTTTTATACCCTGAACCCATTGACAATGCAAAATCAGGGTATACTGGTTTTGTTAAATGCATGTAACAGGCAGAAGGAGGCGTGTCAGACCCCACAAAGTATATATATTAAAAGTATATATATATTCTTGATCAGGGCGACGATCTGAGTCGAATTAGCCCTGTCCGTCTCTCTGTCTGTCCGTCCGTCCGTCTGTCCGTATGTTTGAACGCGTCGATTGAAGCATCTAGACAAGCTAGAGACTTGAATTTTTTTTTGTTGGGTCCGTGGATAGCACGCGCAGGTCAAGTTTATTTCGTATGAACGATAACTATTTTTGTTGTAATGTTATCGATTTTAATGCTTATCGAAAATAGGTTTTTAAGGCCTGGTTTGTACATAGTTTGAACTAGAGACTTCAAATTTACTGTGTAGTTGCGTGTAATGAATACGGAGATTACGTAATCTTTAGATTTTGGATGCCACGCCCCATTCGCCCCCAATAGTCCCCTATTTGTAAAAAGCGCAAATCAAATACTAAAAACTTGTGCTTTGGCACATACACACATATGGATGCCATTAATAAGTTGTGAAAGTTTGATGCAGTTAGTCCATCGCTAAGAAAAGTTATTAAGCAATTAAGTTCCCATAGTAATGCTCACATTGCAGCTGAAGCTCAGTCGCTGCGTCAACTGCGCAGTTGGCAGAGCGCGAGCTTATGCGTGCGTGCATATGTATGTGTGTATGTGTTGGTTATATAGGATGATTCCAAATTTGGCTCTTCACAGGGCTCAGGGTATCCCCTAGTCGAGCAGTCTCGACTAGAGCACTCTTACTTGTTATTTATTTATTTATTTATTTGTGTATATACATATACGTATATAACGCGCGATGCGTTCGCTATCTTAAAAAGAGACATTCCTTCTCATGCATCGCTCCATTCTGCGGTGGTGCACCATGACTGCCGCGAAGGAACTGATTAGATTCCAAGCTTCGGAGGCAGCATGTTGATGATGTTGATGAGATTGTCCGCTCCGATGGAGCGGCCTACTACTTGTTTTCCTTCGCCGCCTTTCTTCGTGGAAACGCCCACACTGAAATATGCCGTGTTTGGCGTTTTCCACCAGACCTCGACCACCCAGGGACATTCATCTGTTTCCTCATGGACAAAGAGCTTCAGATAGTTCCTAAAGCATCCATGCCCAGAGAGAATCTTCGAAAGATAGAAGTTAATCTCGCTGTGCTTACGATTATCCCATGCTCCTAGCTCCGGGATAAGCGTGTGAGTCCACCACCCCTTAGTCGACCTGTTTCACCTTCTTTGCCATCGTGCGATGCTCATTTGTATTCCGATCCGTAGCTTCGGCGACCAAGTCCTCCAGTGGTAT
Organism: Drosophila meridionalis; assembly: GCA_035045145.1. NCBI lineage: Eukaryota > Metazoa > Arthropoda > Insecta > Diptera > Drosophilidae > Drosophila > Drosophila meridionalis. Next base: position 13,176,224 of record JAWNPG010000037.1, on the reverse strand, counting down.
CATGCCATGCCGTCATTAGAGACAGTTCTGAAATCGCAGATCAGTCTGTAGGTGGCGCAGATACCTCGGCTGTCGCTGGGAGTAGCCATCGCTCTTGACCAGATTGGTTCTGCATAGAGGATGACGGATCTAATGACACTCATCAGAAAAAGTCGCCGTTGTTGTTTTGGAGCCTGCGTGTTTAGCATAACTCGAGAGAGCTCTACAACCCTGCAGGCTTTGCCATCGTACGTGTGTCTGTTTGTGCGAAAGTTATTTCCGAGTGTTCTTTATTATGAACTTGCTGTTTCATCCTGTTCGCTTATTTGTCTTGTGAGGCAGAAGTATACTACTCACATATCTGAGTACACACACACACACACGCACACACTGTTAGGCATACACACAGCATGTTGCGTAGCCGCAACCACAAGAGGAAGAATTTATTATTTTCTTTCTTAACTGTACTCGTAAATTTAGCGATTAGTGGACATCGGTCCCGCTGCTAGCGTGCGCGTTGTTGTCTTTTCTTGCTTCCTCTTCCTCTTCCACTCACTCGTCTTCCTTTTTTTACGCACTTCACGCGCTAGCTCGCACTCTGTATGAATTGCGGTTGCTCCTTTTAGCTGACGTCGCCGTCGCTCCAAACCCTCCCCAAACAATGAGAGCGCAGCACAACAGCAGGCGAGCATAGTAGACAGGCAGACAGACGGACAGAGATAGAGAGAGACAGCGAGAGAGAGATAGAGAGAGAGAGAGAGAGAGAGTGAGATAGAGAAAGAGAGAGAGAGAGAGAGAGACGAGCGGGCGCATTTTCAGCAGGCTGCGTCGTCGCTGTCACTCCCTGTGTGTGTGTGTGTGTGTGTGTGTGTGTGTGTGTGTGTGTGTGTGTGTGTGTGTGTGTGTGTGTGTGTGTGTGTGTGTGTGTGTGTGTGTGTGTGTGTGTGTGTATGTGTTTGCCTGCCTGAGTATGTCTGGTTGTCGCTTTTTGTTTGGGAATTGCAACATTGTTGCACATGAAGTTTATTTTTAACCCGCAATTCCATCCCAATGGAGTGACAACGATGTTGACATCTCGGCGAGGCGAACGCAGTTGCTGTTACTTTTTTTTTGTTTCCATTATTTGTAATATAATTAATTGTTGCCTTGTTTTCAGCGGTCTCCCACCCTCTTTCTATCTTTCGTACATCCCTTTTTCTCTGCGGCCGCGCAAATTTATGTTTGACTACCGTGCATAGGCGATGGCTTTAACATTTTAATGGGTTTTTAATTAGGCGGCTTCTTTTGATGTACAAACGTACATATGTACATATATATGTCTAGACCCGTTCGCCCCCTCCTCCCTCCCAAGAGCCGTCTTCAGTGGCTGCTTCTCATTAGGCATTTTCGCAATGGTCTGTTACATTTAGGTGCCAAGCAAAAACAGAGACAGGCGCCGCGTTACAAAATACTACTGTTACAAATACACACACATGTGCACACTTACAAGCAAACACAAACATGAAAACGCAGACACAGACACAGACACACTCGTACGATTTACTATTTAAAACCGCTTTCGTAGTTTTTATTACAACCACCACCACTAACACCACCTGATTTTGAGTGCATCGTTTATCGTTTATCGTTTATCCTGCTCTCACTCTTTTGCCTTAGGCCTTTTTACTATACTACGCCTTGCTAGTATTTTTTGGTAGTCACTGTACCACATTTTTACAACAGAGCGCCCCAGACAGGGGCCAACGACACCATTTTGCGCGCGCTCGCTCTCAACCTCTCTCTTGCACACAGGCACAGCACAGCACAGCACAGAAACAGTCACAGGCACAAACACATGCACAGACTCATGCAAGGCAGGGGACAGGCGTGCGCCTTCATTCATAAGCGGTGCGACGTCGGCGCCGCCACTCGCTACAAAATTTGGCGGCTTGCATGCGAGGCATTTTCGTTTATTTGTGTGTCTGTACTGTGTCACTGTGGTTGTTGCTGCTGTTTTTATTTTTGTTGATGCGCCGCTGTTGAATGCCTAGCTTCCGCCCTTATAACAACATTCGCACGCACACATATATCTCTAAATTCATTTTTGTGCACATGCGCATTGCCTCTGCTGCTCATTTGAGTGAGCACTTTTGAGAGAGGCTCTCGCTCGCTCTGTTTCTCTCTCTGTTTTGGCCGCCGCCTAAATGTAGTTAGACTCGGATTTTTGTTGTCCTCCTGCCGTCTGGATGTTTTTACACGCATTGCGTTTTACATGTCTATCCTTACGAACACAGACGCCGACCCGGCGTTTCTCGCTCTCGGGCACTCTGTCTGGTACGTCTGTGTATGCGTCTTTCTCGCTCGCACTTGCTGTATTTTGCTATTAGATTTTACTTTGTTTTCGTACACATTCGCCGCCTCACACATTACGCTTTGCATCATTTTTCGGGGTCAACGTCATCTTGAGGGTTGCTCTTACTGCTGCTTTTGTTGCCGCCAACGCCGCCAATCGTTTTCGTTTGTTGTTTTTGTTGTTGTCGGTTTTGTGCACATCTCGTATTTTTGCAGTCTCTCAGCTACTATGTATGTTTATACGTCGACCGTTATCATGATGTCATATCGCGCTGCATTCTAAAATAAAACCATTGATATTTTCGGTCTTTGAATGGCAATTTACCGTATGGTTTATATGAAGCATCGTATAAACATTAGGTGTGGACATGTAGTTATGTGAGTGTTACGTTTTGTGTCTTGACACGCTATTTATAGACACATACATATATATGTAAGTAGATATTTATATAAATATTTGAATAGGTAAAATAGGTAAACGAAATAAAATAAATATTGAATCTTCATTTATAACTTTTTAATTAAATATTTTAAGGAACAAGTAATACATATAGATCATTAATTATGATAACACATACAATTAAAACTTTAAATTATAAAAATAGGACGAAACCAAAAATATTTAAATTATTTTTTAATTCTTTTGGCAACTGTCAGGTGCACTGAAAAAGAGAATCGTTTTTGGTAAAACGCGACTATAATTAGACATTGATAATTACTTAATTAATCAAGCAGTACTCGTGTATAGGTCTGCCAACTCTATATTTGGTGCTGTTGCAGCAGATATTTTATTCTGGCGCGACTCGAAGCTCTCCTCCCGTTTTGATACGTCTGTTCGCCCCCCGTCCGTCTGCTTTCTGTCTGCGTGTTTCTGCGCCCGTGACGGTTTATTTGTTGTTTTTTATCATGGCCGAAATAAATTTGTTGGCGAAGTGTGCGGGAATCGCAAACTAAAATAAAACTGGTATTTTAGAACATTGCTCGCCGTCTGGTGTGGGGCCAATTGGAAGCCGAATTTGACACAAAAGAAGAAAGATATTTTTATTACTAAATTATTTATATGCATCAATTTATATTTCTTTAAACTATACACCTTTGGACCTGTCACCCCTCCATGTCTCTCGCGTCTGCAGCGCTTAACAGCTCATGTGGCTTTTAGTAATCGAATTCTTAGTCGTTTTGTTTTCATTTCTTATTTTTTATTTGTTTCTCTCTCTATTTTCGTGTCGCTTGTGATGTTGTGTCTGCGCGGCGGAATGGGGGCCGGATCGGTCAGCAACAAAAGCCTGCTCCGCTTATGAACTTCTTTTTGCGTAGCATCAAGTTTTTATTCTGAAAGAGTATATTGGTTTTCTTTAATTTCTATCTAGATGTGCGTCCCTCTATTTCGGTACCTGCTTGTGGATATCCTCGCCTTATAAAGTATTAATTTTGCATTTAGCTTCATGTATATTTGAAGCTAATTTTCTGTTAGATTTTGGATAATGACTCAAAGTTTCACTTCATTTTTTAAATTTAAGTTTTGTTTGAAAATATCATTAAAATACATTAAGTTATATTTTGTTATATTTTGTTATATTTTGGATAATGACTCAAAGTTTCATTTCATTTTTATACCCTGAGCCCATTGAAAATGGGAAATCAGGGTATAATGGTTTTGTTAAATGTATGTAACAGGCAGAAGGAGGCGTGTCAGACCCCACAAAGTATATATATTCTTGATCAGGGCGACGAGCTGAGTCGATTTAGCCCTGTCCGTCTGTCTGTCCGTCCGTCCGTATGTTTGAACGCGTCGATCTCAGGACGTAGTTGACCTAGAGACATGAATTTTTTTTGTTGGGTCCGTGGATAGCACGCGCAGTTCAAGTTTGTTACCAAAAAACGATATCTATTTTTGTTGTTTTGTTATCGATTTTAAACCTTATCGAAAACAGGTTATAAAATTCTATCTGCCACACCTTTAGAGCTAGACCCCTCAAATTTTGCATATAGATTCACGTGAATTTTATGCAATTTATATTTTTTTATTTTTTGCGTACCGGCTCTTTTTACTAATTACCCCCCCCCCCCCCCCTGCCTTAAAACACCCATTGAGAGTCTGTTGCAAATATAAACATGTGAATAAATTAGCATTTTTATAAAATGTAAAAAATTCAATAGAATCATATGCTGAAAGTTTCATCAAATTCCGTTAAGTCAGTTCCGATTTATTAAACAAAACGTTTAGCCAATCACACGCACATGGCAAGTAGCGACGCGCAGCAAAAAACATTTACACATACACATACATTGAAGCGTGCAAGCGCGTCTGCTTATGCATGTGCACAGCCGCTTCTGAGCATTTTCAGCCGCTTCTGTAGTTTTGTATTTGTCATATATCCAGCGCTGCCAACTCTTCCGGACAAGAAAATGCTAAATTAACCTTTCAAACCTGCTAGAAAAGGCTAGATCAAATTCAAGAATTGCCAGAAAAATAGCCATTTCAGTTTTATGAATTAAAAATTATAAACATGGTTTCAAAACATTTTTAATTACATTTGTACACTTCGTTCTATGAACTTTCACATTTCCTCCATCGAATTTTGTGGCCACAATATATCCAAATGGTCTATTGGTGAAATCGCTGAATGGGTGACAATGTACAAACACAAGGCCGCTTCTTGTTGTTTTGTTTTAGGAAGCATAGTTGATGAAAACGTTTTTTTTTTTTGGGTGATGCAGCTTGTTTGCTGCTTATGTTTGTTTGTTTTGGCATGTGCCTGCAAATCGTATATTTTAGAAACTATGCTAGATTTCCAATATCTTTAATAACACTTATTTTCGTCATTTCGTTATATATACTTAGCCAATCCTTAAACAATGGATCTTACAAGTTTCCCGCGGTTTCTGTTTATACTGAATTTTTGGCATTTTAGTTTGCTGAGTCTAAGTCAATAATTGTGAAATTCTTGTTAGAGATGAAAGAATATACAATAAGATGGCAGAGCTGCAACGATATATTGTAGTTTAACAGCTATCAATTAACGTGATACCACCTTTCGTAATTTGAAGGAGTGCTACCAGAATTTTAAATAATGATATTAAGTGCCTGTTTGATTTTGAAAAATGCCACATTTCCCGCCATCAGCTAGTTTACAATTTATCCTGCATTTCGCAGTTTAAAAAGGCCAGATCTGGCCAGTAAATGGCTAAGTTGGCAGCCCTGCATATATCGCCCTTTACACGCATACATTGAAACAGACCACCGTTTTTGTATGTATACATACTCATACGTTCATATGCGCGCATTTCAGCATATTCTAAGAACCACAATTGCGATTGATCTGCTTCTTTAGCTTCTTTAGTTTTGTATTTGTCACATATCGCCCTTGTAGTACTATTTTGCGTTTTGCCAACAAGCGCAGCAATACTGGTGTGGTGTAGTGGGTAGACGCGAAGCGCGTGAACGAGAGGTCCCGAGTTCGAAACCGGTGACGACAGCGTAACTTTTTTAATTTTTTTTTTAAATCTATAAACATAAGGTGGTCGTGCTAGTTGAGATGACGCGCTTTAACGTTACATATGTAGTGAATAGATGCAGGTTCGAGTCCAGGTGCGGTGATGTTTGTTTTTCTTCTTCTTTTTTTGTTGATTTGTTTATTTATTTAATTATTTAATTATTTATTTATTTTTGACTTAGCCCCGATACACCCGCATGGTACCAATACAATTTGTTGTTAAAAAAAGACACATTTATATGAACAGATGGAAACAGAGTATCACGCAGTCGGTTGTGCTCGACTGCAATGTTCTTACATGTTTGTTGATGACTATGAACATCAATTTTTCTCTATTATGTAACTTTTTTACTAAAATTTACTTTATTTTACTTTTCCAAACAGGTACAAGAAAATGCTTTGCTGGAAAGAGGTGAATACTCAGAGTGAAGTATAAAATGTGTAAAATGTGAAACCGAAAAGAAATCTAAGCTGAAAGAGAAGCGAAAAACAACAATAGCAAAGGAAGTGCAACACATGTAACTCGGAGAACAGCAAAAGGAGAACAATAAAGCAATAAGTAAGATAAATGATAACCTAATTTAAAAAAATACTCGCAATCATGAAACGCGACGAATAGGGAAACCGGTCGTAAAGAGTACATTTTATTAATTGCCAAAGAAAGTTAGAAAGAACAAGTAAGAGTGCTCTAGTCGAGACTGCTCGACTAGGAGATACCCTCATCCCTGTGAAAAGCTAAATTTAAAAACATTCTACGCTTTTTTATGCATACATACAAACAGCACATACACGCACACATATGCACGCACGCATAAACGCGCGCTCTGCCAACTGCGCAGTTGCCGCAGCGAATGCGTTTGGGCTGAAGTGTGGGCATTACTATGGGAACTTAATTGTTGAACAATTTTTTTAGCGATGTAGTAACTTCATCAAACTGTCACAACATATTAATGACATTAATTATTTGCCAAAGCAGAAGTCTCTAGGGGGCTATTGGGGGCGAATGGGGCGTGGCATCCAAAATCTAAAGATAACGTAATCTCCGTATTCATTACACAAAACTACACAGCAACAAGCTCAAACGATGTACAAATCACGCCTTAAAAACGCATTAAAATTATCGATAAATGCTCATAAAATCGAAATGAAATGAATGATCGAAAAAAATGTATAAACTTGTGCAGCGTATGGTATTCATGTAAAATTTCAAGTCTCTACGTTGCGTACCTAAAAATATCTCAGCGTTCACACGGACGGACAGACAGACGGAGAGGGCTTTATCGACTCGTCTTGTCCCGCTGATCAAGAATATATATACTTTACGGGGTGTGGCACGCCTGTTACATACATTTTCAAAAAACATATACCCTGATTTCTCATTTTCAATGGGCTCAGGGTATAAAAAGACGAATACATCGAAGGCAAACAGAAGAAGGAAGTTTAGCTGAGCGTCTAACCGACTTTAACAGTTGACACTTTGTCGTTGTTCACGCTTTCGCCGCAAAAGAAAGTACACTAAACGAGAGTGACTGCGAGCTGAGTTTGAAATTTGTAACAAACAGAAAATGAGATAAGTTGTTGACTTGTTCTCCTCGCTCGGTTTACCAACATCCAGTCACAGCAAGATCAAGTCATAGGTAAGTCGCTCGCATTCCGCTTTCCGCATTCCACACTCCACATTCCTCAGTCTACCTTCGGTTCTAGTCAGAATTTTTCGTTTGAGCGACGACACTTCAATCTATGAATGCATCGTTTACAGTAAGTTGAAGGCATTTAGACTATATGGAGAGCAATTGTCGGGAAAGACTAAAAACTATTTTTTTAAATAGTCAAAAATCATATTATATTTGAACATATTATTTGACAAATTCGTTTGATTTACACAGAATCGCACAGACACGCCTTGCAGGGTATAACAGCGACTAGCTTGTTGGCTTACAGAGCGAAGTGTGAGCTGATCTACTGGAGAATAGGAGAATAGAATAGAACAGAAGAACTAGTTCCTGTTTGTCCGTTAATTATTTACAGCTAGTTTCATGTTGCTGTCTATTTTCTGCTCAATGCTATTTCCGCATGGCCCAATTTCCAGACACTCGCGCTGCAATAAATATCAAGAAAATTCCGAAAAACAAGAAAAGCACCCAGGCTGAATAATGTGTAGAAAAATAACGAGAACAACAACTGCAATAATGACAACTTGACAGCAGACGACAGCGGCGACTGCTGCGACTCCAGCAGCAAAACTTATGCATATATTGTACATATATATAAAGAGTGAGAGGAGTGAATCCGGCAAATCAAGCGCGTCAGTCACTTAATTGCATACTCACCGTCTGGGCATTTGTTCTTGGTACAAGTGTGGGTGTGTGTGTACGTCTGTGTGTGTATAAAGACGTGGCATGTGGCAGGCCACCATTACTGTATTAGCCTAGCGGCTAATTGATTAGAGAAGTAGTCGATTCATTGCTGCAATAGCCCTATCAGGCTTTGGATTTTAACTTGAAGTAAAATTAGATATGGTTGAATAGAACTTTTATTTTACCTAATGGGTAGGGAAATATCCTACTAGGTAAACATTTTTAATACAAATTATCATATATATATATATATATATATATATATATATATATATATATATATATATATATATATATGATTTTTTTAACCGTTGATCTATATTTTCTAAAATTAATATCTAACTATTTGAATATTATAATTTTCAGCTTCTTTTGGTAGTTTGCATAGTTAATAGTACTTTAAACATAGAATTATTGGAATTTCAGATCTGCTGATCTAGAGCTGATCTCATAGTCGATCAGTCCCCACTAGACCACTTTTACTTGTTCTATTTTTCTATAATCCCAGCTTCTCTTGTTGTTGGTCTTGATTTTATACCCTGTTCCCGAAGGCGATTGTTCATCTGTCCTTATGAATTTTGCTACGCTATAGAAGCAAGAAAGTTGAAACTTGGTATATGTTCCTCGTGAACATCGTCGAATTATAAATTGTCAAGATTTTCCCGATACGCCCAAAATCAAATCGGAAAACGCTATACCAGATGGCTCTATAGGAACAACGTATCAATCCTTCGGTTACTTCCGAATGCCACGTTCTTACTTGGGATTCAGATTGGGGCATTGAGCAATAGGATGAAAGAACTGTCGCTGCCTCTTCTTGCTTTCTTAGTGTGTTTGCTGTTGCTGTTAGCAAATGCGTGAGACGCGGGCGTTCAGTCAGTTGCTCGACTAGACGCACTTCCGCTGCAAACACGGAAAGCCCTCCTATTCTGTCAGAACATGCTTCCCGCTGAAGCGCCTCTCCAAGTGTGCACACGTTTCCATTATATTTATTTCCGTTTTCGCCTTGATTGATGGCCGACTTATGTTGCAGTTGCTGACGCCGGCTATTAATGTCACTTTGGCAGCATGTAAGCAAACAAAAAAGAAATAAAGTAACGATTAACACAATTCATAATAATAAAATGCAAGCTGCGGGTCTGCTTGATTGGTGACACTAGGGGACAGCACAAAACTAATGGGATGGGGGATGAAGAGGCTCATATGGCCGCCAATGATTAATTACGGCAGTGTCCACGTATTTACATGCACACATGTGCATACATGCATGCATATGCCATCTCATTCCTACTCACTCACGCACATACGCTTTCATGTGAGTCGCAACCTCCGTGCAGCATTTGCCTTATGTGATCAATGCCATAGACAGTTAACATGCCATACAATTTTTCAGGTCTCACTCTTTTGCGTTGCGACAGCTGTGAGACGATAAACAACATAGCTGAGAGTAGGCAGAAGAGAGAAAGAGCGACAGAGTAGCTGCTGCTGCTGTCTCAGCAGTCAAGAATGCAGGGATGAAGCCGCGCAGCAGCCAGCGAAGTCGATGGCCCTTGCTTTATGTTCGTCTGCGGAAACTGTGTATAAAGTAAAAAGCACGTTATAAGTTATGTGAACGGCGTGTGAATGAGTTGTCGTCTCAGCGAGTTGCAATGGAGCAGAGAGAAAGTAAGTCGGAGAACCGAGCCAGACTTGCTTGTGTTGCTCCACAGACCCTGTACCCTGAGCCCATTGAAAATGGGAAATTACGGTATAATGGTTTTGTTAAATGTATGTAACAGGCAGAAGGAAGCGTGTCAGACCCCACAAAGTATATGTATTCTTGATCAGGGCGATGAGCTGAGTCGATTGAGCCCTGTCCGTCTCTCTGTCCGTATGTTTGATCGCGTCAATCTCAGAACGTAGTCGACCTAGAGACTTGATTTTTTTTGTTGGGTCGGTATATAGCACACGCAGGTCAAGTTTACGTTGTATAATCGATAATTATTTTTGTTGTAATGTAATCGATTTATCGAAACGTAAAAAATATATCTCCTAAACCCTAAACCTCAAGTTTTGCATATAGATACATATTAATTTGATTAATTTTATGCAATTTCAATTTTTGTTACATTTTGGATACAGGCTTTTTACTAATTAGCACCCCCCCCTCACACACACACACACACACACACACACACAAAATGCAAATCGGATAGGGTTCAGGGTATCTCCTAGTCGGCCACCTCCGACTAGAGTTTTCTTACTTGTTATAGATACTTTGTTCCTCTTATATCTGAGAACTCTGTCGCAATATTCGCTTGATAAATGATTTGGCTAACTCAACTTATGTTATAATTATCACACACAAGCACATACAGAAAATAACCTATTTGCAGACTTAGCTAGATACTAGTCATCATACTAGTCATGAGTAGTTGCTACTGCAGCAATTGACAATTTCCCTGGTCTCGCGTTGTCAGCAATTATTCGCCCTCGTTGCGCATACACACACAAAGCAAACATAGACACGCTCACATATGTAAATTCACACTCACATAAGTAAAGCATCAAGAAACAGAATTATTTCCGCATTCCAGGCAGGCGCATGCGCGAAGCCTCTGTTGGCAGGGGCAGGAATAGAGGGTGGGGGAGGACATTAACGTCATAGTTCCTTGAGACCTGCCAGCCTGCAAACTGTGTTAAGTTGTCCAACTGTCGGACTCAGAGTGATGCTGCTGATGCTGTGGATGCCTCGTCATAATCACTTGCGTTCATACGCAATGTCCCATCAAGTATTAACCGTTAAGCGTATGCAATCAAATGAACAAATGAACAAATGCGCATTTATCGGTCCTCAGTTCCGTGCCCGAACCATGATTGTTGTTTAGATTTATATTTATGATTTGAGTTGCTTAGATGCTTGATGTTCAAATTGTACTCATATAGCAAAATAATATACTTTAGTGCTGGAAACCGCTGTAAATGGATGCTAGGCCACGCATTGGCTTGACACTCTTTACATTCTCAGTTAGTTCCTAGTTGATTCGCTAGACGCAACAAAACGAAAGTTTTGTAGTCGATCAGCAGCTACCGAGTTAATGGAGATAGTCAAGATCTTTGTATTATATTATAATGTTCATAATGGCTGTGACTGTTGTTACAGTTGTTGTTGTTTGCCGTTGTTCCCGTTGCCGCTATCTGAAAAGCGGCAAGGAATGCAAGAGTTGGATTGGAATGCTTTTAATGGAATTCCTTAGCAGTCTCGACATCGTCGTCACCCATGGAAAAGTGTGCACGACGTTAGCTGCTGGCGAGAGTTTCCATTACTGTTATAGGAATCGGGGTATAATTGTTCTGTTAAAATGCATTTAACAGAAAAGAAGGGGGTCTGGTAGAGACCCCATAAAGTATATACATTCTTGATCAGGGCGACGTTATGAGATGATTATTATATATATATATATACTGCGCGTCATCAGGTTATCAGGTTTCTTTTTGTTTTTTCTCGTTGCCTATTGCACGCATCTTCTTAGTTTTTGTTTTGATTATGTTACCATCATATACGATCTCTCTCATAATGAAACAAAGCGCGGGAGAAGAACCGTTATGTTTTAATTTCTATTAAAGCTATTTTCGCAAAGAATGTGTGCACTTATTTTGCGTCATCACATTAGCGCCGCCAAATGCAATTTTAGTTATCTTGCTTATTTTGGCAATTACAGTCACCAAAATTTTTTTGAAGTTCAATCGATTCAATATCTTTGAATAAATGTGCACTATGGGTAAAGGAACAGTTTTATCTTTGGTTGAAAAATCAAAGATTGAGGCATACTTTGCATCTGGACTATCCTACCATAAAATTGCTGAAAAAACGGGAAGACACAGAAACCCAATTGTAAATTATCTTAAAAATAAGAAAAGCTATAGAAAAAACTACAAAGGCGGCAAATAATTAAGTGATTCCACAAGCAGATAGAAGAGCAATACTTCGGGAAGCTTCGAATTCGCACGAATCGACCACCAAGATTAGGGAAAACACAGGTGTTAAGACAACGAGTAATCAAGAAAGCTAATTTCTAAAAGAGACAAATTAAAAAAAAAAAAACACCACTCACTATGCTGAGAAAACAAATGCGCTTAAATTTTGTCCAAGCGCACATGACGTAGTCTACCCCATTGCGGTATGTTGTCTTTTCAGATGAAAAAAATGTAATTTGGAAGGACCTGATGGTTATAACTATTTTTTCCATGATCTACGCAAAGAAGAACATCACTTGGATCGGTTGCATAGCCGGGTGGGGTGGGTGATGGCACTTGCGAGCTTCAATTTTTGACATCGCGCATGAACGCACATGACTACAACAACGTGTTGAAAACGGCTTTTCCGCATTTCCAAAACTTTTTCCAAAACCTGCAATGGATTTTCCAGTATGATAATGCTCCAATTCACACAGCTCGATCCGTGAAGTCATGGATTCAGGGTCAAAAACTTGATCTCATGGAGTGGCCACGATATTCACCCGACCTTAACATCATTAAAAACGTCTGGGGCAAGTTGGTCAAGATACTGTATGAGTTCGGAAAGCAGTATAGTACAAATACAGAGTTAGTCGAAGGCATCAAACGCGCTTGGTCAACCATTACATTGAATTATATTCAACAACTTTATAATTTAATTCCCAATCGAATTTTTGAAGTAATTTTTAACAAAGGCGGGACTGCGCACTACTAACATTTCTTAAAAATGATAGAAATCAAATATACAGGTGTTATAAACTACCATTATTTGCCAATAACTTAATTAAATTTAATTTAACACAGGGGGCGCTAACCTAATGACCAAATTTTTGTTAATTTTTTTTTGTATCTTTCTGAAAAAGTTTTTTTTTTTAAATATTCCTTTTTGCTACAGAAGCCAATATTGTTTTATTTTAAAGAGAAAGGAATGTAGCATAATAGCTGGAGCTCTAATAGTTTAGATTTTATCCTCAATAATATATATATATATGTATATGCACTGCTTTTGGTTTTGTTGGGAGAAGGAGGCGTGGCAGCAAAAGTATGATTGGAATATCAGATAAGGGAAAACTGGCTAAGTTACTCATAAATATATAAATTACATATAAGTATATATAATATATAATATATATGTATGTGTGTGTGTGCATGTATTTGTAGAATAGAAAATGTTGCTTTGCTATTTTTAGTGCAAGAATGCATTTTATAAATACAATTTTATTACCAGATGGCGTAACGGGTGTCGACGGTACCGCGGGGTCGGTACGGTATCACATGGGGGACCGTGGAGCAAATATCAGTTCATATGTGTGTGAAAATATATGTGACAAATGTATAAATCGCTATTTTATACAATAATTTCAACTTATATTCTAATGTATACAAATTAATATTAGGTACATACAGGGTTAGTAAAATTAAGGATTTTTCTATTGATTATTGTTTTCCCCATAATGAAATACGTAATTATTTATTGTTGTTACATATAAATCCCTAACCCCTCGAGAGATGCTTGATAGTCGTGCAACCTTTCGATGCTGAGGCTTTCGCAACCTCAAAAGTAGAAAGCAAATTAAATCGACGGTCGCGACGATCTTGTGATCTGGCATACAACAAATAAATCGTATCTTATTTGCTTTACAGCCTACATTTTTTTTTTTTTTTTTTTTTTATTCTTGCTGTCCATGAGAGAAGAGTATATTAGTTTTAATAAATAAATGACATATCCATACTTAATTCAGTTTTAGGACTAGAAGTAAGAATTGCTGATATTACATCAGTGTTGACCCCTCTATCGCTACACTAAGTTGCCTGTGTTAGGAACATGAAGATGGGAATGCAGCAATATTATTTGTGTTTTTTAGTTTTAGAGAGAAGGGCGGATTTTTTTTGTATACAATTCATAAATTTGTATGTCTTTCTATCCGCTTGAGATTACTCAAAATTCAAAACGCTGAAAACTTTTGTTTTAGTAATATTAATATCTTATCAAGTTCTTCTTAGATACATATATAAGTGATATGGTTAGCCCATTGATTGATTTTTCAGATCAGCTCTTAAGAGTTTTCGGGAAGCGATCGAGTATATTGCAGTTGGCCATGCCCCACTACACACTCACACTTGTTTATTTAAATTGTTAAAGTTTGGTTGTATTTTTTTTCTTTGTTGTTTACGTTTAGTTTTATTATGTAGATTTATTTTTGTCTTGCAAGTGAAACGCAGACATTTAAATTTAGACGACAACGATCATCTAATGGCCTCTCAGTCTGTCTCACTCACACTCGTGACTGTGTCCGTGACTGTGCCTGTGTCACCCGACTGTCGTGTTGTAGTTGTTGCTTCTGCAGCGTCTCTTCATGTGACATAAAATGTGTGATCGATGTAAATTTTTCGCCTCAGTATTGAACGGCAGCGACGCCAACGTCAGCGCCAACGTCAACGTCAACGTCTCTCGCAGTCTGCTGATCTTCTTGCTTTATTTTTATGCCACGTTCGTCGTGCTCTGCAGCACTGCTATAAACAAAAGCATAATAGTTATAGTTGTCGGGGGATAGGGGCAGCCGTCAATGCTGGGGTGCATTGGGCGCTAGAAAGAGGGTGTCATCGTCACACTAAGCTGATTTGTTGCAACAACTGTTTATGTGAAACTTTGACACGCGAGCTTCACCAGGCTTACTATTGTCGCAGTGGCTGATTATCATTGCTGTGTGTTGCGGTAGGTGAGAAAGACAGAGAAGAAGCTATTCGTGTTGTTATTGATAAGTCATTGGACCGCCATAGAGAGGAAATGAGCGTGCATAGTGAAATTATAAGAGATTAATTCTTTTCTGGACCGACCTAAGATATAGCGCATATGCGAAGTTAGCACCTTTTTGTTTTTGTTTTGCTGTTCAGTTTTTCTATACGTTCTTCTCTTCTCCTTCTGCTCTGCTCACTCTACGTTTAATGTCGGCGCATATGCTCGTGCTTGTTTTATTTCTAATTTCATTTCTGTTTTCCTGCCATTCTACATATTTGAGTGCTGTTGTTGTTGTAACAACTATTACGTATGTGTATTGTTGGTATTGTTGACTTTTTCAGTTGCCTACTGGCTGTCTAATTTATTTTTATTTCTACATCTCGACGCTCGCAAATTGAAAAACAAATTACCATAAATGTTATTTTGTCGTAGAAATGTATTAATTGTAATACAAATACTGTTCGAGCGCTATTCCGAATAAGAGAGAGCGAGAGAGAAAACAAGTAAGAGTGCTCTAGTCGAGACTGCTCTACTAGGGGATACCCTGAGCCCTGTGAAGAGCCCAATATCTAATCATTCTACGCGTATATAAACAACACTAACACACACACGTATGTACGCAAGCATAAGCGCGCGCTTTGCCAACTGCGCAGTTGACGCAGCGGCTGCGCTTGGGCAGCAATGTGGACATTACTATGGGAACTTAATTGTTTAATAACTTTTCTTAGCGATGGACTAAGTGCATCAAACTTTCACAACTTATTATTGGCATTCATATGTATGTATTTGCCAAAGCACAAGTCTCTAGTATTTGATTTTTACAAATAGAGGGCTATTGGGGGCGAATGGAGCGTGGCATCCAAAATCAAAAGATAACGTCATTTCCGTATTCATTACACGCAACTACACACCAAATTTGAAGTCTCTAGCTCAAACAATGTACAAACCACGCCTAAAAAACACATTAAAATTATCGATAAATGCTCATAAAATCGAAATGGAATGAGTTATCGGAAAAATTTTATAAACTTGTGCAGCGTATGGTATTATCGAGTATTCATGTAAAATTTCAAGTCTCTAAGTTGCGTACTTACGGACAGGGCTATATCGACTCGTCTTGTCGCGCTGATCAAGAATATATGTACTTTATGGAGTGTGGCACGCCTCCTTTTGCCTGTTACATACATTTTCACAAAACCATTATTCAATGATTTTCCATCTTCAATGGGCTCAGGGTATAAAAAGTAATAAATCTCTACCGCTCGTGTGAGTGACACACACATGTGTGTGTGTGGGTGCGGATGTTTTTGCGTAGCTTTGTGTATGAGCGAACACTTTAGTCGACTGAAAATTCATAGCAATAATTAAGCACTTTCTATGAAAATCTTTATACATACATACATATATACATGCATGCATACATACATACACATACATACATACACATACATACATACATACATACATAGTGCAAAAGTTTAAGCATCGACCGACTGCGGACGTAGCAGCTTAGGTCTTTTCGTCTGTTCTTTCTCTCGGCTTCTTTGTGTTTTGTCATGTTTGTCATGTTCCTTCTAGTTCATTCTAGGATGCAGGCGCGGTTGATGTTGCTTATGTTCGTTTAAGTTGCGTCTGTTTGTCTGGCTTGTAATGGTTTTGTGTTTGGCGGAGTGTGCGTGAGTGAGAGAGTGTGGATGTGTTGAGTGAATGTGTGTGTTAGTGTTTGTGAATATGTATGTGTGAATGAAACTGATAGCCGACAGAGACGGCTTGAGGTAGCAGAAGCAGCTTGAAAGCGGGCTGCTCTTATTTCCTTTTGTCTAGAGAACGAAAAAAAAATTTTTTATTGTGTTTTGTTTATTGCTTCATTTGCGGCGTTTTAGCTTTTGATTAGGTTCTTTTGTGTGTCGCACTTTACTTTGCTGATGTTATTGCTGTTATATATGTACAAAAAAAAAAAAAATATATATATATATATATATATATATATATATATATATATATATATATATATATATATACATATATGACAAATTTTTAACCTCAACAACTATTTCTCTTAATTTTGCCAATACAACGTCGTCAAAGCCAGTGTTGTGCCAATGTTGTGCGCATTGTTATGTACATATATCTCCGTACTTTGTAAATATGTATTATTTTTTACTTTATGAGCGCAGATCCAACGTGCTGCGGGTTTCGTTACTGCCACTAGACACAGTGCTCTCTTTCTTATTGTTGTTATTGCAATCTTAGCTGCCGTACTCTTTGTCATTGTAAGTGCCGTTTTTTTTTTGCATTTTCTTCTCTCGCTCAGACAATTGCGTTGTGCGCTGCGTCTCTTTGGCGCCAGTCAAGTGGCGCTTACACAAATAAAATACAATCACACACACACACACAGCCACAATCACATGTGCATGTGTGCTCTCGCTCAAATACTCACTGCTGTTCGATATATGTGAGCGTATTTCCGTTTCGTTGTCGAAATAAAATTCAATCAAATTATTAAAGCAAATCTAATGTCTAATAAATGATATCAAGGAAACAAATGTAGCAATTTTTGCGTCTCAGTGTGCCCCTCCCCCCTTGCAACTCGAAAAAATCGCCAATCTGTCTGGCGCCTATTTTATAAACGGTTCAACAACAAATGTCAATTTTGACAATTGAGACAACTGCAAAGCTCTGCCAGAGTAAAAGCTATAAAATGTGCACATACATGTATATGTGTGTAAGAATGTGTGTGTACACTGTACACACATACATATGTATTATACAACATGCTTGTACACGCATTTGTTTTTCTACCTACACATCTACATTCATCCGTGTCTGCCTCGCTTGTTGCGTTGATAAGAAATCATTTTATTGAATTGTAAATTTCAAATAGCCCAGCGACATCAGCTGAAACCCGCAATTTATCTCCAGATTCATCTGTCCGGGCCTAATGCGAACTGTAGAATATATAGAGATAATGCAGATTGAGCACTTATTTGCACACACTTGAATACTCTGTAGTACATCATTGAAAGTATATTAATCGGGTATACACGAGTATGAAAAGAATGTACGTATGTATATATGTATTCAATTTATTATTTATAATTGGATATAAAAACGAACTAGAGTGAATCCTGCTGTGTTAATCTGTTGTTAAAAATTATCAACAAAGATGTAGTATACACTGCCGGTCTTAGGTGAGACGCACCATTTTTATACCCTGAGCCCATTGAAAATGGGAAACCAGGGTATAATGGTTTTGTTAAATGTATGTAACAGACAGGAGGAGGCGTGTCAGACCCCACAAAGTATATATATTCTTGATCAGGGCGACGAGCTGAGTCGATTTAGCCCTGTCCGTCTGTCTGTCCGTCCGTCTGTCCGTCTGTCCGTCCGTCCGTATGTTTGAACGCGTCGATCTCAGGACGTAGTTGACCTAGAGACTTGAATTTTTGTTGGGTCCGTGGATAGCACGCGCAGTTCAAGTTTGTTACCAAAAAACGATATCTATTTTTGTTGTTTTGCTATCGATTTTAAACCTTATCGAAAACAGGTTATAAAATTCTATCTGCCACACCTTTAGAGCTAGACCCCTCAAATTTTGCATATAGATTCACGTGAATTTTATGCAATTTATATTTTTTTATTTTTTGCGTACCGGCTCTTTTTACTAATTACCCCCCCCACCCCTGCCTTAAAACACCCATTGAGAGTCTGTTGCAAATATAACCATGTGAATAAATTAGCATTTTTATAAAATGTAAAAAATTCAATAGAATCATATGCTGAAAGTTTCATCAAATTCCGTTAAGTCAGTTCCGATTTATTAAACAAAACGTTTAGCCAATCACACGCACACAAAAAAAAATGGGAAAAGTTACTATATTCAGCTTATAGGAAATTCAATTAGTGGACTTCTTCCACTCACAGGGACTATCTAACAGAAATATTGCCAAACTCATAAATCGCAGGTCCAGAACTGTTGATAGATATTTGAAACATCCAGAGCCATATGGAACACACTTCAAAGGACTAAAACGAGCACTTCCCGAGATGATCGTAAAATTGTTCAACTTGCTTCCAATTCAACTAAGTCTGCAGCTAAAATTGAGGAATCAGGCGGTGTAAACGCCAGCCTTTCAATTGTTCAGCGTACAATTAAAAATGCAAAACATCTTAAACGTCTGAAAATTAAGAAAGGACCATCTCTAAATGCTATGCGTAAAACAAAGTGGCTCCATTTTGCGAGAGAATACATGGCTTCGACAGTTCAATCTGACACTTGACTTAATTTTCCAACAAGATAATGCTCCGATCCATAACGCTCGACTTGTGAAGAAATTTATTACGCGTGAAAATGTTCAGGTCATGACTTGGCCGACGTATTCCCCAGATCTCAACATAATTGGCTTTCAAGGAAAGTATTTGAAGGGGATAAACAATACGAACACAAAGCAACACTAATTGCTGTAATTAAACTTTCTTGGAGCGAGATTTCGCTGAGCTACATAAACTCATTGTATCAATCACTCCATGAAGGGCAGGATATATGAGGTTATTTCGAACAAAGGAGGCTGTACTCATTATTGAAACTATTTTATTATTTTTACTTAATTTTTTAATATTTACAAAAACTAAACGTAATACTGTAAATGAAGTTGCTTTCTTTAAAAAAAAAATTAATTAGTTTAAGTGCGTCTATTTTAGTGACCAAGAAAAAAGTACATTTTTTAAGAGTTTTCATATAATGAATAAAAACATATTTTCATATAATGAATATTTTGTAAAATAACCGTTTTTATGAATTGTTTACTTAAAGAGTCATCGAATAACAAAGATTTTGTATATCCACTTTTTTTTTAAATTTCTTTCCAAATAAGAGTTATAAAGAAAATATTAACGAAAGTAGCAGTGCGTCTAACCTAAGACCAGCAGTGTATATAGCGACTTTTTTATATTTCAACTCTAAAATATATTATTTCTAATCAAAAATAGACACAAAGTTTCAGCAGGCTGTCTGTAAATATTGTGTATAATCTAATAAGATTAGGTAACCTATTTATTTGCATAATTTTAGGCTTAGTTAACCTCAGTTCCTCTTACAGAGTATCGACAGTCGGACAGTCAAATACTGTGTGTAAATTCAGCATACATATATGATAGCGATAATACTGAAAACGATCGCATTTTTGGTTGCTTTCATATTTCATTCACAAAACGCATAATGAATTAAAGACAATGTATGTATGTATGTACATATATACATATGAATTTATGTCCATATACATGTATGTATGAATGCAAGTACGATAAGAGCAAGTACTGGAACAATATGTGTGCATGCGAAGTACGCCGAGCATAATTAAAGGCAATAATTAATTTCTTATTATTGGTTTCAACAAACATGTACATACATACATACACATGAAGGAGCATACACATGAATATGGACACTGTGCATGGGCGTTTTCACTTTGAAATTCCGACTTGGGCCTCTGAATGAAGCTCACAAACTCCAATTTAACGTTACAGTATGTGTGTGTGGGTGCAAACTACAATTTCATTGATAACTTCGAAACACAAATCAAATAAACAACACACGCACGTACACATATGCTGCAATCGCTTTCGCTCTCGCTCTCGCACTGGCACACACACAAATATTCGCACTATTCCAATCGCTTGTGTCATTGCGACAGCGCTGCACAATAGGCTATCTCGCTTGCACTTGCACTCGCAAACTGACTTCAAAATACCTAATCATAAATAGACTATATATATATATATATATATATATATATATATATGTATATACACTATCGTTATTGATGAATTTGCTGTAAATCTTGATAATTTTTATTTACACACTTGCATTCCACGAGCACTCGCACACGACGGGCGACGAGCTCTGAGAACAAAACACTTGAAAATGTCATTCAAAATACGGGCTAAATTTCATTCATTTGATTCACAACTACAACCACATGTACTCCTCGTACTAGCGCCTTGTCTTCTGCTTTTTACGCTATACTCAGTCCATTCATTCTCTAGCTCGCTCCCACACAAACACACACATGCACACACATTACAACTGAGAGCGGCGAGACAGACGTTTATTGAAAAGAGACAAACGACACTCATCATGCAATGGAGTCGGATCGTCACTGTTCGTTCAGCAGCACTTTCCTGGCTCGTGCGTAGAGCTAACGGGGCAATTTGTTAGTTCATTGAGTATTTTCGTAATCTTTATATGTATATGTATATGTGTGTGCTTTTGAATTTAACACGCAATGCGCATCAATTGCCAACAACAAAAGCTGTTGTATTGTATATTCATATTTAAAAAACAAATCAAAAAACATCTCGAAATATATTTTTTTTTTTAAACTGAGTAAATGCAAAACACAAACAAAATTGCTGTAGTCGAGACTGCTCGACTAGGAGATTCCCTCATGCCCAATATTTTAATCATTCTGCGCATCTTTTATGCACGTACGCATCATAAACACGCCCTCTGCTAACTGTACAGGTACCGCAGCGACACACAGTGGGGCCTTTGCTCATTTTGCGTTGCAAACTTTTGATCCAAGCAAGGTAATTCAATATTTAAAATTCAAATTCAATTTATTTCACTCTTTATTATAATTACAGCTTTTTTGTGAATGTTATCTTACAATAACTAAAGAGTTTAGACAAGAACTAGGCATTTTCTGCTTAGATATTTATTTAGAAATATGACATGTGACATATGGCATATAAGATGACATAATTATTTGGGGGAAAAATTAAAGAAATAGAAAACTCCAAGGTTATTTTTTACAAGCTAACTTAAACACTAAATAATACTTTAAACTAAAACTTAAAATGATTCATGACACTTGGCTATGAAATTTTGCGATAGACGCGATAATCTTATATCTACCAATTCAACATTGGCTCGACAGTATAGATCAAACGTGGAAATTCAAAATATAAAACAGATTTGACAGAGAATTCGTCAAGCTTTAAAATGATGCGACGCACAGGGTTAAATTATTTTGGGGGAAAAATTAAAGAAATAGAAAACTCCAAGGTTATTTATTACAAGCTAACTTAAACACTAAATAATACTTTAAACTAAAACTTAAAATGATTCATGACACTTGGTTATGAAATTTTGCGATAGACGCGATAATCTTATATCTACCAATTCAACATTGGCTCGACAGTATAGATCAAACGTGGAAATTCAAAATATAAAACAGATTTGACAGAGAATTCGTCAAGCTTTAAAATGATGCGACGCACAGGGTGATGCCTCAACAGGGTGCTTTACAGTTTTGTGTCAAACATAAAAATGTGATTTCAAGCAAAAAAAAAAAAAAACATGTTTTTGTATGAAAAAGTTTTTTTTGTTGTAAATTTTTGTTGTATTAATATTAAAGATGACAAAATAAACGATCAAAATGTGAAAATTCTTTAAATTATTATTAATATTTTTTTTTTAAATCTTTTTTTATGGTATTACTCATCCACAGAAGGGGAATAAATATCTAATAAACTTAACTACTTTTAAATCTACTAAATCTATCTCCTGCATGCAGCTGCGCGTCAATTTGATCTTTTTAGTGCAATTTATTCCGATTTTGTATTCGTTTTTTACTATAGAAAACCAAACGGGAAGATTCGGGCAGCCGATCTTTTGTGAATATTGTGTAAAAATATTAACAAATATCTGTATATAAGTCAAGATGGAGTCCACTTTACGCAAAAAATGTGCAAATTTTTGAGGTTAACTAGAATGAGTCTAGCTAGCTTCTAAATTAATGATCATAATAACATACTGTTTCTTTTATTATGTTAAATATATATCAATATTTTCAACGGTACCAAAACATCAACAATTTGTGCAATATTTTTCTTGCAATTCAATTGAAAAGTGGAACATATTTTACAAAATTTCTCTGGTTAAATTTTGCAAATTGACCCCACTTTGAAGGCTCATAACTATGCTTAAAATTCATCTATTTTCAAACATCTAATTTGCAATCATTTAAGACCAAGAAATCAAAAATCTATGTTAATCACTTTACTTATTTTTGCCACGCTTGGGCATTACTATGGGAACTTGATTGTTGAACAAGTTTTCTTAGATATGGACTATCTTCATCAAAATCTAAAGATTAGATAATCTCCGTATTTATAAAGCGCAACTACACAGCAAAATGAAATCGCTAGGTCCAAAAATATTCAATCCACGCTTAAGATACGAATTCAAATTATTCATAAATGACGTTAAAAAGAAATGGGATGAAGTATCGAAAAATATGATAAACTGTATACCATACACGAGTATTCGTGCAAAATTTCTAACTTTTTTATTTGCGATGATCTCTGAAATCACAAGGATAGACAAACGAACGGACGAACAGACGAACATATATATGCATAATACTTATATATACTTTATGGGGTGTGGCAATCCTCCTTCTGTCCGTTACACACATTTTCACAAAACCATTATACCCTGATTCCTCATTTTCAATGGGTTCAGGCTATAATAAAACAGTACTCAAAGAAACAAGCTGGTTCACAGAAAATTTTTGTTTTCAAATTACGTTATATCCGTTTTGAGATCAGCAGACATCTTCAACGGTGACGCAAACAGAAATTGTGTTTGCGGTCGCGATTACGGCATTCGGTTGTTCCGTTGCACTCCGTAAACGCGTATAAAATTAAGTATATGGTCAGTACCTGGTCACTTTCAGCTATACGATCTACAAATCTGAGGGTGTTAAGTCGTTTTACTAGGAAATCCCAAATCAAACAAACCACTTGCAAAATTCCAGTGAATATAACGTATTCTTGATAATATTATTTGCAACACACACACACACACACACACACACACACACACACACACACATATATATATATATATATATATATATATATATATATATATATATATATATATATATATATATATATATATATATATATAATAATTTGTTCCATTTAGTGATGCTTAGACTGATTTTTGTACGCTCTTTAAGTTATCCAATATTAGTATTGCATATGTATGTGTGTGCATGAACTTTCATGCATTGTTACTTAACAATTCTCCGGCCAAATGTCTTTCATGGATTGCGTATCAAGCCTACCAAATCAAAGAACGTTCTACAAAACTAACAATAGTTAACTTCTAGGTTTAATGCTAATACACGTTTTAACTATTTCAACTAATACTCGTGAGTCAGTCTTACTTATTACTTGCTGATGGTTAACAGCTGAAAAACCCAATGAATGGAATGTTGCTTGAACAGCTCATACACTCAATAGAAACAGAAGTCGAAGAATTTATTAAATAACCAATGATCACAATTAATACTTAAATCTATGAATAACTTCAGTACTGCATTATAAGGAACCATTCAATTTAATGATAATCTCTTTCTTTGCACTCTCATTCAGTTTTTATACACTTTCATTTTTATACCCTGAGCCCGTTGAAAATGGGAAAACAGGGTATAATGGTTTTGTTAAATGTATGTAGCAGGCAGAAGGAGGCGTGTCAGACCCCACAAAGTTTATATATTCTTGATCAGGGCGACGAGCTAAGTCGATTTAGCCCTGTCCGTCCGTCCGTCCGTCCGTCTGTCCGTATGTTTGAACGCGTCGATCTCAGAACGTAGTTGACCTAGAGACTTGAATTTTTATACTCGTTTCCCAAAGGGAAAAAGAGTATATTGGTTTTGTGAAATGTCCGTCTTGCTGTCCGTCTGTCCGTCTGTCCGTATGTATGCAATATTTTTCTACGCTATTGAAGCTAGAGACTTGAAATTTGGAACATATACTCGTGTATACCCAAGATTTTCCGGATACGCCCACTAGGGGCGTGGCAAATCAGAAAATGCTTGCGCCCATAGTCAAGAAATCATATTAGTTGAAGAGCTAGAGAGTTGAAATTTGGAATGTATACTTGCGTTGACCACCCAAGCTCAAAAAGATATGGCGGATATATCTACGCCCATTGGGGGCGTGGCAAATCGGATCTGAATATATAGTGATTTTACAAGATCAGCTATATTTTGAGCACTATTGATGCTAGAGACTTGAAATTTGATATATATAATCGGATAAGCAACCCAAGACCAAAAAGGTATGGCGGACATACCTACGCCTTCAGGGGGCGTGGCAAATCGCAAAAAGCTTATAGCTCTTACAGTTTTAGAGCTAGACGATTCAAAATTGGATGTTTGTGTTACTGGGGGCCTTCTCTATTGATTCCCCAAAAATAAATCTTACGCCCCTTTTGGGGCGTGGTATATCGAAAAAATACCCTGTAACTTTCACATTTTTGGAGTGTAAGCATCCAAACTTTGCAGTTACCCTAGACTCCTTCTAGGAACTTGCCAAATATGATAGGTCTACGCCTACTGGGGGCGTGGCAAATTGGTTGCAAAATTTGTAACGCCCAGCTGCAAAATTCATATGCCTGTGCCACCTATATAAATAAGCTGAATAAGAATTGCTAAGACGACAAACGGCATTTCTGAGAAATATATGTAATTCGATTTAATGTTGAAGTAATTTATCTGCTAATATTATCATTTTTCGTATAGCCTATGTTATTTTCTTTTTGTGTGTGTGACCCTGACAAAAAATGTAAATATCAAATACCGATATTTGTGTAATCGACTTAGTCCGAACAAAATTATTCACACAAAAAAATTGACGATAGGACCCATCATGTATGTATGTATGTAGGCACAAACAGCTGCGCAACTATTTTCATGCCGTCGCCGCCGCGTCTCGAACGCGGACCCTTTTGCTTACACGCTTTTCATCTACCTGCTGCGCCACAATTAATGCAAACACAATATAAGCATAAATCAATCGCAATTGTGATTCTTAGAAAATGCTGAAATGCGCGCATATGAACGTATTTATTTATATGTGTACATACAACAACGGTGGTCGGTTTGAATGAATGCGTATAAAGGGCGATATTTGACAAATACAAAACTATAGAAGCGGCTGAAAATGCAAACACAACTCAATAACAATTTTGGTTGAAGAATATGCTAGAATGAATGGCGCTGAATTTATTTGTGACCGTACATAAGCAAACGCGCTTGCACGTTTCAATGTATGTGTAAATGTAATATATTTTACTATCGCTGCTTAACGCGTGCGTGTCATAATTGGCCAAACGTTTTGTTTAATAGATTGCGACTGACTTAACGGAACTTGATGAAACTTTCAGCACATGATTCTATTGAATTTTTTACATTTTATAAAAATGCTAACTCATTCACAACAGACCTTCAATTGGCAGTATATGAGGGGGTAGGTAATTAGTTAAAAAAGCCGGTATCCAAAATGTAACAAAAATTTAAATTGCATAAAATTCACATGAATCTATATAAATGCAAAATTTGAGAATTGAATATACCAGATGCTCCTATGGGAAACTAGTATCACGCATTATGTTCGCCCTCATGCAACGTTCTTACTTGTTTTTTTTTTTTTTTTTTTTTTTTTTTGAAAATGTAACAGAGAAAAGGAGTCTTAGCAGAATTCATAAAGTCTGCTTGATCAGTGCGATAAGACGTCAATATAGCCTTGTCCGTCTGCTCGCCGTGATCTTCGAAAGTACCAAACTTAAAGATTTGATTAGAGATTTTACTTGTATGCGTGTATACCATACAAAGTATTAGTTTATCATTATTTTTCAATGACTCATTGCAATTTGGTATTTAGCGATAATTTGAATTCGTTTTTTAAGCGTCATTTATGCATTTTTTCGCTAGAGATTTTTAATTTGTGTAGTTGCGTGCAGTAAATACGGATATTTGTAATCTTTAGATTTTGGATACCACGCCCCCTTCGCCACAAATTTGCAAAACATGTATTTAAAATATTAGAGATTTTTGCTTTGGCCATAGATCATATTAGTATGTACTGACAGTTTGATGAAGATAGTAAGAGGAGCGTAGAATGATTGGACTAGCAGCTCCTCACAAGGTTCAGGGTACCTCCTAGTCGAGTACTCGAGATTTAGCTCAGTCTCTTTTACGTGTAGATCAAGTGCATTTAAAAATAGATAACTTTTACCATTTTCATGTATTCCATTATAAAATTGATACGTTTTATTGAACTTCAACTATTAAAATGACTGTTATCTCTCCAAATTTACTGTTAGTTCATTTATAGTTTATATAAGCTTAATTTTTACGTATTATGGATCCTGACGATGAATTTCACATATATGTAGACATTCAGGTGTATGTCAGCAAGTAAAACTACGCGTATTTCGATTTATATATACAAAACATTTGTGTCTTATGTCTTGTATATGTATATATGTTTACAAATACAGATACGTCCGTATTAAGGGTGTCTCCTAGTCGGGCATCCTCACCTTCGACAACGAAAAATTTTATTTGTTTTTAAGGGGGCACCCCAAATTAAACTGCAGCCAAGCAACAGGAAATAACATCTATATTGTGCATTAAATATCTTACTAAGTCGTTTAGAATTATGCAAGTATTCGCGCTCATCGCGAACACTTCCTTGCATATTCTCCATTCGTATGCGTATTAGAACAACTCAACATTTTTGTTGCTGGCAAATAGAAAAAGGCGCTTTATTATATATCTAAACATACATTTAGATTCCTTGTATGCTTACATATTTAGCTGCTAAATGTGTATGTCAATATAGATATATATATATATATATAGACGCCAGAGTGCAAGTTGACGCATTTCGGAAATTTACTTACGCCTGAACAGTAGCGTATTTAGTTTAGAATTAGATGTCTGGTCTATAATAACATTCACTTTGATAGATGTTACATTGTATTTAGTGTGCAATTTAATTGGTAGCTTAATTGTAGCTTTAATATCAATAGTAACTGGCAAATCTAAGAGTGTAATTCAGTAGGGTAGACTTCATAAGTAACGAATTGTACAAGCTTTCTCCAATGCAAACATGAACCACCGCTATCTTCAGTTGTCACCGCTCCACTGATAATCATCCCAGGTAGAATAAAGCGTTTCTTACGTTCTCTACCATTTCTTATCTACTCCAGGAACTCTCAGTCCTGTATTTTTAGCCTATAAAAAAGCTCTAGTATTCGTGTGTCCAGAGGATTTGCGGTAGATAAGAGTATCGCCATGCGAACGTTATATTTACGGTTGCAGCTCCTGGAAAGGCGTATGTGCCTAACATTCTTTCGCGGAGATATTACATTTTTGTTGTATTCGCGCAATGTTTCTCGTCACACGAACACTTGTAGCTTACGGTAGCTTGACGTTACTATCTTATCATCTTTAGCATGCCGACAGTGCGTAGTGCTTGATGGACCTCACGTTACGCATTATTCAACATGATTCATGAGAGTAGTCTCATATTCTAGATGTTTACGGAATGTCATTTTTGTGTCGGAACTTGGATACCTTCTTTGACGTAATGGTAGAGTTGGCAATTTAAATATTTCATGTGCTGCTCTCCTCAGTTAGTCAGTCAGTCAGTCGTGTGTGTAGCTGGCACTTTTGTGTCTTTCTGATTTAACGACGGTCATATCATCACCAAAGACCATTGACTTTGAGTTATATTCTTCGGAGCAGGAACCCATCGAGTGATGATGGTTGATTCTTGGGTAGCTTCACCTAATGGATTTGCCCTAACTGCTATTATGATGCTGTTCCCCGAATGATCAGGTATGGGGTTATTGAGACAATACAATCTGGTTCGCTAAGATACAATATTGGATTGACCGGTAATCAAAAGCTCGTGAGTGTGATTTGAGATCCCAGATGGGGGGTTGATCAG
Source organism: Drosophila meridionalis (assembly GCA_035045145.1). Taxonomy (NCBI): domain Eukaryota; kingdom Metazoa; phylum Arthropoda; class Insecta; order Diptera; family Drosophilidae; genus Drosophila; species Drosophila meridionalis. The sequence continues at coordinate 13,147,509 of JAWNPG010000037.1, read as the reverse complement.
ATGGGGGGCCTAACAATTCCAGTGTGTATATGAGTCTGTGGAATCATAATCAAAACTAGAATGAAATGGAATAGGCCGCGTTCAACTGATAAGGGGTTTAATTACAAGTTAGTTAAAGAACGTGTGTCCTCGAATGCCTTATACACACATTTATATATACTATATATTTATAGTTGTTGACAGTTGATTTTTTCAGAAGGTTTTATTTTTTATTTTTTTGCTGTTCATTGCAGCTTTCCACGTGCGTATTATAATTGGTTAAACGTTTTGTTTAATAAATTGGGACTGACATAAGGAAATTTAGTGAATTCTTATTAAAATTGTCAACTCATTCTCAGGGATATATTTGCAACTGATCTTCAAAGGTGGAATTGGTAAAATTTTGAGCCAAAAATGTAACAATAATCTAAATTATATATGCAAAATGTGGAGGGTCTAGCTATAAAGATGTACAAGATATAATTATACCCTGAGCCCATTGAAAATGGGAAATCAGGGTATAATGGTTTTGTGAAAATGTATGTAACAGGCAGAAGGAGGCGTGCCACACCCCATAAAGTATATATATTCTTGATCAGCGCGACAAGACGAGTCGATATAGCCCTGTCCGTCTGTCCGTCTGTCCGTCCGTCCGTCCGTCCGTCCGTCCGTCCGTCCGTCCGTGTGAACGCTGAGATATTTTTAAGTACGCAACGTAGAGACTTGAAATTTTACATGAATACTCGATAATACCATACGCTGCACAAGTTTATAAAATTTTGCCGATAACTCATTCCATTTCGATTTTATGAGAATTTATCGATAATTTTAATGTGTTTTTAGGGCTTGGTTTGTACATCTTTTGAGCTAAAGACCTCAATTTTGCTGTGTAGTTGCGTGTAATGAATACGGAGATAACGTTATCTTTAGATTTTGGATGCCACGCCCCATTCGCCCCCAATAGCCTCCTATTTGTAAAAAGCGCAAATCAAATACTAGAGACTTGTGCTTTGGCACATACACACATATGAATGTCATAAATAAGTTGTGAAAGTTTGATGCACTTAGTCCATCGCTAAGAAAAGTTATTAAGCAATTAAGTTCCCATAGTAATGCCCACATTGCAGCCCAAGCGCAGTCGCTGCGTCTACTATGCAGTTGGCAGAGCGCGCGCTTATGCTTCGTGCATATGTGTGTGTATATGTGTTGTTTATATGCATGCATAAAAGATGCGTAGAATAATTTGATATTCTTCACTGGGCTCAGGGTATCTCCTAGTCGAGCAGTCTCGACTAGAGCACTCTTACTTGTTTTAAAAAGAAAATAGTTATTATTTGTTTGAAAGAAACTTGACCTGCGGGTGCTATGCACCGATCTACAAAAATTTCACATCTCAAGCTTTTAGCTTTCTAATATTCCAATCATTCCACGCTTCTTTTATGCAAACAATAGATGTACACACCCATACGCACACATGCATACGCATGCACGCAAAAGCACGTGCTCTGATAACTGCACAGTTGACGCAGCGACTGCGCTTGGCTTGCAACTTTAAACATTTTTTAATCTCTAGCTTCAACGATGTACAAACCACGTCGTGTCGTACTGATCGAGAATATATATACTTTATGTGGTATGGCACGCTTCCTTCTGTCTAATACATACACATTCCCTAAACAGTAATACCCTGATTATCCATTTTTAATGTTTTCTGGGTATCAAAACAATTAAGAAGTTGGGTGCTAACGACTACACAATACACAAGTTAAAAAACTGTTGAATATTATGTGGAATAGTCAGGAGTCTGAAGTTTCTATCTTAAGTGTTTGGTTTAAGGGTTTCCCACAGACAGATAGCAAGGTGAACATGGTCAAAACTACTCACTTACTGAATCGAGAGTTAAACTTGCTTCAATGAATGTCTGTTTTCTATAAACACGCACAAATGAATAGCTTTCTTCTCACATAACTCATCGTAATTATGATTATTGTTGTTTCTGTTGTTGCTGTTATGTTGATCATTTTCATCGATTGACTCAGCAGCAAGTGCCTAAACGAACGTCACCGAACTGGAATTTCCGATTCTCTTATCGTTTTGGTTTTATACCCTGAACTGATTTAAGGTGGGAAGTCAGGGTATAATAGTTTTGTAATATTGTATGTAATAGGCAGAAGGAGGCCACATTCATGCCACATTCCGGAAAGTATATATATTCTTGATCAGCGCTACAATACGAGCCCTGTTCGTCTGTACGGTTGTCTATCCGTTCGTTCATCTGTTCGTCCGTGTTGGAATATCAGCTTCTCACAGGGTTCAGGGTATCTCCTAGTCGATTAGTCTCGACTAGAGCACTCTAACTTGTTTTCTTTTCAGTTTGGTTTTGGTGTGGTCTCTTGGTATGCGCAAACTGTTTAGCTCCTCAGCTCACGTATCCAGAGTTAATTTCTTTTGCAGCACAGTGGCATTTGAAAAAGTTTTTCGCTGGTGTGAAATCAGGGTATAATGGGTTTGTTAAATGTATGTAACAGATAGAAAGAGGCGTGTCAGACTCCAGAAAGTATATATATTCTTGATCAGGGCGACGAGCTGAGTCAATTTAGCCCTGTCGGTCTGTCTGTCCGCCTGTCAGTATGTTTGAACGCGTCGATTGAAGCATTTAGGCAAGCTAGAGACTTGTGCTTTTTTTGTTGGGTCCGTGTATATCACGTGCAGGTCAAGTTTACTTTCTATGATCGATAACTATTTTTATTGTATTATTATCGATTTTAAACATTATCGGAGACAGGTTTGAAAATTATATCTCCTACACTTTTGGAGCTAGACCCTTCAAATTTGCTGGGTAGTTGCTTGCACTGAATATGGAGATTATGTAATCTTTAGATTTTGGATGCTACACCGCATTTGCTAAAAGCTTTGGCAAATACACACATATCAATGTCATTAATAAGTTATGAAAGTTTGATGAAAAAAGTCCATCGCTAAGAAAACTTATTCAACAATTCATTTCCCATAGTAAGGCCCATATTGCAGCCCAAGCGCAGTCGTATGTGTTGTTTGTATGTATGCACAAAAGAAGCGTAGAATGATTTGAAATTTGTCTCTTCACAGGGCTCTGGGTATCTCCTAGTCGAGCAGGCTCGTCCAGAGCACTCTTACTTGCTCTTATTTTTATTCTTTTCCTTTGAATCGGAACAGTTCTTCGCTACGTTTCACTATGATTCGTTCATCAATATTATCATATAGTAGTAAACAGGCATGCAAGTTTTCATGTAACATTTACAATCTCTAGCTTAAGTACTTTCAAAGATCACAGCGTTCACGGACGGATGGACAGATGAACCGACGGACGGAGCAGTCTCGACTAGAGTACTCTTACTTTTTTTATACCCTGAGCCCATTGAAAATGGGAAATCAGGGTATAATGGTTTTTGTGAAAATGTATGTAACAGGCATACGTGCCACACCCCATAAAGTATATATATTCTTGATCGACAAGACGAGTCGATATAGCCCTGTCCGTCTGTCCGTCGGTGTGAGCGCTGAGATATTTTAAAGCGCGCAACGTAGAGACTTGAGTAATACCCACATTGCTGCCCAAGCGCAGTCGCTGCGTCAACTGCGCAGTTGGCAGAGCGCGCACCTATGCTTGCGTGCATACGTGTGTTGTTTATATGCATGCATAAGAGATGCGTAGAATGATTTGATATTTGGCTTTTCACAGGGCTCAGGGTATCCCCTAGTCGAGCAGTCTCGACTAGAACACTCTTACTTGTTTAAATTCGTATTATTTTGTTCAATTTGTCACAAAACTGAAAAATCAATTAGTTTGAATATTTTCATTCATCCCCTAGTCGAGCAGTCTCGACTAGAGTACTCTTACTTTTTATACTCGTTTTCCAAAGGGAAAAAGAGTATATCGGTTTTGTGAAATGTCCGTCTTGCTGTCCGTCCGTCTGTCCGTAGGAATGCAATATTTTTCTACGCTATTGAAGCTAGAGACTTGAAATTTGGAACATATACTCGTGTATACCCAAGATTTTCCCGATACGCCCTCTAGGGGCGTGGCAAATCGAAAAATGCTTGCGCCCATAGTCAAGAAATCATATTAGTTGAAGAGCTAGAGAGTTGAAATTTGGAATGTATACTTGCGTTGACCACCCAAGTTCAAAAAGATATGGCGGATATATTTACGCCCATTGGGGGCGTGGCAAATCGGGAAAACTGTATCTTCTACAGTTTTAAAGCTAGAATGCTGAAATTTGGCACGTAACTTACGCTACGATTCTATAAAGATGTATTTTTTATGTCTACACCAACTGGGGACGTGGAAAATCGGATCTGAATAAATAGTGATTTTACAAGTTCAGCTATGTTTTGAGCACTATTGATGCTAGAGACTTGAAATTTGATATGTACTCTCGGATACGCAACCCAAGACCAAAAAGGTATGGCGGACATACCTACGCCTTCAGGGGGCGTGGCAAATCGCAAAACCTTATAGTTCCTACAGTTTTAGAGCTAGACGCTTCAAAATTGGATGTCTGTGTTACTGGAGGCCTCCCCTATCGATTACCCAAAAGTAAATCTTACGCCCCTTTGGGGGCGTGGTATATCGAAAAATACTCTGTAACTTTCACATATTTGGAGTGTAAGCATCCAAGTTTTACAGTTACGTTACCCCCAACTCCTTCTAGGAACTTGGCGTGGCAAATTTGCAACAAAGTTTGTAACGCCCAGCTGCAAAATTTATATGTCTATATGTAAGTCGATTTAATGTTGAAGTTCTGCAAATAATTTATCTGCTAAAATTATAATTTTTCGTATAGCCTAGGTCAGTTATGTTATTTTCCTTTTTGTGTGTGTGACCATACCATCATGCTATATTTTTTGTATCGATTACACATGGACTCGTCATTCAAAACAAAATTATTCCACACAAAAAAATTGACGATAGAGCCTATAATGTATGTATGTATGTATGTTGGCACGAACAGCAGCGCACATGAATTGAATTTGAATTTGTTGTGATGATGTACACGTTACTTACACTTACATTCGCTTGCTCACATGTGAATATGTATATGCATTTATCTGCCCATGTGCGAAACGCTTGCGAAAGTCTTGCATTATGTTATACTTAATGTATAAGTATAATGTATAAGTAAGAAAGCTGTAGTCGGGGTGTCTGACTAGGAGATTTTTATGTCAATCAAAAATAATTATATAATTAAATAAATAATTAAATAAACAAAATAAAGAGAACAAACATCACTGCCGCTGGATTTGAACCTACATTTACTACACATGTATCGTTAAAGCACACTATCTCAACTAGCAAAGCCACTTCCTATTTATTAAAGGAAAAAAAGAAAACAAAACTATTTTCATGCCGTCGTCCGTCGCGTCTTGAACGCGGACCCTTTCGCTTACGCGCTTTGCGTCTAACTGCTGCGCCACATCAGTCTTGCATTGCCTGTTGGCAAATCCGAAACTAGTTCACTACAAGGGCGACTTTTAACAAATACAAAACTGAAGAAACAGCTGTTAATACAAACGCAATATAAACACAAATCAATCGCAATTGTGATTCTTAGAAATTGCTGAAATGCGCGCATATGAATGTATGTGTATGCGTACATACAAAAACCTTGGTCTGTTTGCATGTACGCGTGTAAAGGGCGATATTTGACAAATACAAAATTAAAGAAGAGGCTGAAAATGCAAACACAACTCTATAAAAATTTTTATTGAAAAATATGCTAGAATGAATGGCGTTGAATTTATTTTTTTACATTCAAGGACCATATAACCAATACAAACAAAAAACTCAAACATATACTCCGTACACTATATCCCTTTATAAATAGAAACTCGAGGCTAAGTACAGAAAACAAAATGTTTTTGTTTAGGTCAATTTTCCAATCAGTTACTTTTTACGGTGCACCTGTCTGGTCAGATATAGCCAAATGTCACATAAGTCAATTGCAAATTGCACAAAATAAAGTCTTGAAGCTTATTTTGAATCTTCCTTGGCATCATTTCACGTTAGATCTACACTGTCGAGCCAATGTTGAATTGGTAGATATTAGATTATCGCGACTATCGCAAAATTTCATAACCAAGTGTCATGAATCAACATATTCACATATAAATGAACTGGCATAGCCATTTAATTTTAAGTATTATTTAGTGTTTAAGTTAGTTTGTAATAAATAACCTCGGGGTTTTCTATTTCTTTGATTTTTCCCCCAAATAATTACGTCATATTATATACCATGTCATATTTCTAAGTAAATATCTAAGCAGAAAAGGCCTAGTTCCTAGTCTAAACTCTTTAATTATTGTAAGATACCATTCACAAAAAAACTGTAATTATAACAAAGAGTGAAATAAATTGAAATTGAAATTGAAATTGAATTTATTTTTATACCCTGAGCCCATTGAAAATGGGAAATCAGGGTATAATGGTTTTGTTAAATGTATGTAACAGGCAGAAGGAGGCGTGTCAGACCCCACAAAGTATATATAGTCTTGATCAGGACAACGAGCTGAGTCGATTTAGCCCTGTCCGTCTGTCTGTCCGTCCGTCCGTATGTTTGAACGCGTCGATTGAAGCATCTAGACAAGCTAGAGACTGGAATTTTTTTGTTGGGTCCGTGGATAGCACGCGCAGGTCAAGTTTGTTACCAAAAAACGATATCTATTTTTTGTTGTTTTGTTATCGATTTTAAGCATTATCGAAAACAGGTTATAAAATTATATCTCCCACACCTTTAGAGCTAGACCCCTCAAATTTTGCATATAGATTCATGTGAATTTTATGCTATTTTCTATTTTTATTTCTACATTTTTATTATTTGGATTCCGGCTCTTTTTACTAATTACTTGTTTATTATTATTATTTGTGACCATGCATAGCAAACGCGCTTGCACGTTTCAATGTATGTGTAAATGTACACGTGCGTGTGATAATTGGCCAAAACGTTTTGTTTAATAGATTGGGCAGTCCCAGTACTTAACGGAACTTGATGAAACTTTCAGCATATGATTCTATTTTTTACATTTTATAAAAATGCTAATTCATTCACATGGATATATTTGCGAAAATTGAAATTGCATAAAATTCACATGAACCTACATATGTAAATGCAAAGTTTGAGATATATTATTAAATTTAATATACCAAATGCCCTATGGGAAACGAGTATCACGCATTAGGTTTCTTACTTGTTTTTAAATTCGTATTATTTTGTTCGATTTGTCACAAAACTGAAAAATCAATCAATTTGATTATTATTTTTCATCCACCTAATAATAACGCGCATGTAGATTAAACAAAAACGACAAACATTTCAAGTAATCTAAATAAACTATTCTAAATTCGTTGATAATAAAAATATTCTTACAATTTATAAATTCTGTAAAGCAACTCAAACCAAATAGAAAATGTGACTGACAAATAAGTATTTACCATTTATCATCATATAAGATCCTATAAAGTATTTGACTGAGCTAAAAAGTCTGGAACCACTCGATCCAGAGGCATAGTGAATTCACGTTTTAGGTTAGGAATTGCCTGTGCATCCGGTTCGGCCATAGAATTCTTGAACCTTTCCCTAAATCCCGTTACAGGGTCGGTGAACCGCCGATCTGTCTCTTGTGATGTTTCTCGCCTTGATATTTTTAGGTTGTTGGGGATTTGTTTTTAAAACATTCGATGCTGAAATTCCATGTTATGATGATGATGATTAAGATGATCATGTGTGCGTTGCGCGTCTAAATGTCATATTGGTTATTAGCATTTTGCACCGCGATCTGCGTCATCCGTCTCTTTTCATTTTCTGGCGCACAAACGCCCCTACTAGTTGCGGGGCTAATTGGCAAAACGGGCGCGTAGTTATATCTCGCGTGAGGCGTCACGTTGCTTATCTGGAACTTACACAAATGACTCGGATCGTATGCCCACTAAATATTGAGCAAAACAACAGACCCGACACTCACACACGGACACACTCACACGAATTCAAATACAAAATACAAATACAAAAACAAATTCAAATCACAAACTCACACATAAAGACATACATACCAACACGCTTAGTATAGCTTATATATCTATATCAACTAGTTTAGTTTCACTTGCTAGCTCGTGCTGAATTTGTCGGTGGGTCTTGTTGTTATTGTTATGCCCAGTCGTACGATAGAGAGCGACTCTGTCTCTCGCACACTCTTGGAATGACTGGCGAATTTACTGAGACCCATAGAGATTAGGTGCTGCATGTGACTATCCAAAAGTATTCCTTGGTCGTCAAACAAAATTATGGTTATGCGTATAGCTTAGACTCAGTCATAATGACAAAGATTTTGCAAAGGAATAGCATACTCAGTGTTCACAAAAAAGTTGTAAACAACGATCTTGTATTCAATTATTTAGCTTATGATGAAATCGTTCGTTTTATGAATTGTCCAATTTTTTTGAGTTTCGCACACAGATTCATAAATGCTTATCTACGAATATGTGAACAAGGCAATTACATAAGTGTGTGTGTATGCTTTTCTCCAAAAAGTGTTTTAATGTGCATCAACGCTTATGTACATACAAACAAGCAAACACGACCACGGGAAAATTTTAAAATAGTGGCTGATTGGAATTTTGGATTAATAATATTATGAAATGTAAATTGCATTATCAATTACAGCAATACTGGGACAATATTAACTTTTTCTAATCGACTTCACGCAATCAATTTCGTTTAATTATTTCTTGGTAATATATCCCATTTTTAAGATTTTCGAACTAGTGTGCTAAGCAAAATACCAAAAATACTGCAGGGGATCTCCTAGTCGGGCACCCTCGACTGGAGTTTTCTTACTTTTGATTTTTATTTTACCAGTTATTCTGTGTATGTATATGTATATATGTATGTGAAAAAGTAAAAAATGAAGAAATGTGACCTATTTGAGTTCGGTTTAAAAGACGACCATCCCAGTTGAAAGCTCAAAGCACACTCAATTTAATTTTGATGTTCCATCGCTAGATGGAATCTAATCTAGTATGAATTGTATGGTCAGGGTATCCTCTAGTCAGGCACTCCCGACTAGAGCAAGTATATTTGTTTAACAACATTTTCTTGTTTCTAGTTTTTCGTAAATTAAGAGGTTCTAGAGTAATTGTGTTTCATGATGTGTGACTAAGTTCTCATGATTCGGTTCATCAATTTCTCGATGAAATCTTACATCATCTCTGTTAGATTTTTTAAATCAATCAGACACTTAAATTTATCAACAATTTCTCTGCTCATCTTTGGGAGCGTGTAGAAAATAAAATACAAAATATGAAAATATTTTATAATGAAATGGAAAAGCATATATTAAATAAATAAATAAATAAATAAATAAGTAAAAATGAAGAGATGAGATTTGGAGCATAACAAAATTTCGTGATTTGCTACGCTTTAGTTAGCATCATTGTTGTTGTCATTGCTGCCGTTAACTGGTCGGACAACTTTGTATTTGATTGGAATGTTGTTGCCTTTAGGCCGCAGTGCAGAGTGGTGATTGTTATTGCCGTTGTCGATCTTGCCGTTATTACCAGCGTCAATGCCGTCATCACTGTTGTTGTTCATTTATAAACTGTTCTTGTTGTTGTCGCAGCAAGAATGAGTCAGAAACTTTCGATCAGAAACAGCAGCAGCAGCAGCCGTCATAGGCGTCACCAGCCTTTGCTTTGACGTCGCTGCCAGTTGCTGCGCGTGCGTAACAAATGCATTTGTAAAGAAAGGGAGAATAAAACAAAAGTTATTGCAAGCACATGCCACTTAGCTGTAAAAGCCATAAACAAAAAACAAAACGAAAATAGGAGAATAAAAACAAGTAAGAGTTCTCTAGTCGAGACTGCTCGACTAGGAGATACCCTGAGCCCTATGCAGAGCCAAATATCAAATCATTCTACGCTTCTTTTATGCATACATACAAATAAACCATACACACACATCTGCACGCACGCATAAGCGCGCGCTCTGCTAACTAATAAAATAAAAAAAGATAAACTTGTGCCGCGTATAGTATTAACGAGTATTCATGTAAAATTTTAAGACCCAACGTTGCGTACTTTAAAATATCTCAGCGTACGGACGGAGGGACGGAAAAACTGACAGGGCTGTATCGATTCGTCTTGTCGCGCTGATCAAGAATGTATATACTTTATGGGGCGTGGCATGCCTCCTTCTGCGTGTTACATACATTTTCACAAAACCATTATACCCTGATTTCCCATTTTCAATGGGCTCAGGGTATAATAACATCAACGCAAATGACAGTCAGCCTTGCAAATTTCAGCTTTCAGCGTTTAACGAGCGCGTGCATGCGATGGCGCCTGTGGCCGAGCTTAGCGAAAATAAGCAATAGCAGAATTGCCAACTGAAAGCGTTATTCTCCATGTGCAAAGCTGATAACACTTTTGTTGTCGTTGTCAACGTGTATACGGAAATATTGCGCTTTTTTTTTTAGCTTCCACCTGATAGTAAAAATAAATATAAAATTAAGAAATTGGGTCACCCTCCCAGCAACAATGTTGTCGACAGTTTGATGAGCACAGTCATTTTTTGTCTCTCACGCTCTCTCTCTCTCTCTCTCTCTCTCTCTCTCGCTTTTTCTCTCTTTCTGTCTCTGTCTCTCACGCTCTCTCTCTTGTGCGCGCGCTCTGGCATGTATACGCGTGTGTGTAACGAAAATGAGTTGTTTCTCACTGTAACTGTGGCTCCCCAATTATGCGGAAAAGCGTAGAAATGAAAAAAAGTAGAATGAAACACTAGTCGAGACTGCTCGACTAGGAGATACCCTGAGCCCTGTGAAGAGCCCAATTTCAAATCATTCTATTCAAACAACACATACACACACATATGAACGCACGCATAAGCGCGCGTTCTGCCAACTGCGCAGTTGATACAGCGACTGCGCTTGGGATGCAATGTGGGCATTACTATGGGAACTTAATTTTTTAATAACTTGCTATGGATGGATCTAAGAAGATGCACTAACTTCATCAAACTTTAACAACTTATTAATGACATTTATATGTGTCTTTGGCAAAGCGCAAGAGAAGACCTAGTATCTGATTTGCGCTTTTTGCAAATATTGCGGGCGAATGGGGCGTGGCATCCAAAATCTAAGGATTACGTATTCTCCTTTTTGAATAAACGCAACTACACAGAAAATTTAAAATCTCTAGCTTAAACAATGTACAATCCACGCCTAAAAAAACACATTAAAATAATAGATTAATGTTCATAAAATCGAAATGAAATAAATTATCGAAATGGAATGATAAACTTGTGCAGCGTATGGAATTAACGAGAATTCATCTAAAATTTCAAGTCTCAACGCTGCGTACTTTAAAATATCTCAGCGTTCACATGGACGGACATGGCTATATCGACTCGTCTTGTCGCGCTGATCAATAATATATGTATATACTTTATGGGGTGTGACACGCCTCCTTCTGCCCGTTACATACATTTTTACAAAACCATTATACCTTGATTTTCCATTTCAATGGGCTCAGGGTATAAAAACCAATGGGTCGGAGCGGAAGATGTCGTAGCTTTACCTCAAGAGCTAATCTGCAATAGACACCGGCAAATTTAATATACGGAACTGATTTTTATTAACGTAAAAAGTTGTAATGTTATTATTATTTAAGTTAAGCCTTTGTAGTTTTTATTTCATTCATTTTCTTAAATTATAAATGTTGCCATTGGATTAGAACCACGACTATTAGGGAGTATTTTAACTGCGCAATAAAATACAAAAAAAGGCAACAAAAACAAATAATTATAAAGCATAAAAAAAAAACACTGCCCACAGCATTAGCTTTGAGAGCGAGAGAACTTTTTGTGTGCGTGAGTACCAGAGAGAGGGTGAGAGCGACGTGGTGTTGTTGTTGTTGCTGTGGCTCATGCTATGGGCAACCAAAACAATTTGCAAACCGACAGGCCCATAAGAACGAAAATCTAATAGTATTTGTATATGTTCACAGATACATAGATATGTATGCGTGTACTTATGTATGCATGTATGTATGCATTCGTGCGTGCGCGCGTATATGTATGTGTGTGAGTACATTTTAACTACGCAGTAGCATTTTTACTACTGCACAAGAACAACGAGAGGCGGGTGGTGCTCTTGCTGCCCTGCCTCCTTCTACGGCGACTCTCATGCTTCGCTCATGTACAGTATTCGTTTCTCTGCTTTGTTGCCAAGTTTTGCGCTCAGCAACTTAAGTCTCACACCGCTGACAACGCAGCCGCATTTTGTTTTTCTTACGCCCCAAAAAAAACCGGCTACACCCTGTGTGGGGGGAGTGCAGCGTCAACTTGATGAATTACAACGTTGTAAATACGCTATACGCAGTATTTCGCTTCATTTTTATACCCTGAGCGCATTGAAAATGGGAAATCAGGGTATAATGGTTTTGTAAATGTATGTAACTACCAGAAGGAGGCGTGGCAGACCCCACAAAGTATATATATTTTTGATTAGGGCGATGAGCTGAGTCGATTTAGTACTGTCCGTCTGTCTGTCTGTCCGTCCGTCCGTCCGTCCGCCTGTCCGTCTGTCTGTCTGTCTGTCTGTCTGTATGTTTGAGCGCGTCGATTTCATAAACTAGACGAGCTAGACAGCTGAAATTTTTTTGTAGGTCCGTGTGTAGCACGCGCACGTTAAGTTTGCTTCATATGTTCGATAACTATTTTTGTTGTAATGTTATCGATTTTAATACTTATCGAAAATTGTTTGCTGTGTAGTTGCGTGTAATGAATACGGATATTACGTAATCTTTAGATTTTGGATGCCACGTCCCATTCGCTCCCAATAGCCCTCTATTTGTAAAAAGAGCAAATCAAATACTAGAGACTTGTGCTTTTGCAAATACACACATATGCCATTAATTTGTTGTTTAAGTTCGATGAATTTAGTCAATCGCTAAGAAAACTTATGCAACAATTAAGTTTCCATAGTAATACCTACATTGCTGCCCGAGCGCAGTCGCTGCGTCAACTGCGCAGTTGGCAGAGTGCACGCTTCTGCGTGCATGCACATGTCTAGCAGTCTCGACTAGAGCACTCTTACTTGTTATGCTTTGAATTCATTAAAGATAGGAAAATCGCGCTTTTTTTTTTTTTTTTTTTTTTTTTTTTTTTTGAGTCGTGGTATATCCTAATATTTATAATTATAAATAGTTGATTCATGATCATCCGTACGTGCTTAATTCGCTAATTTGATTAATTTTTAAACATAGACTCACTATCACAAAATATAGAAATATCTAACACTTCTATAACATTATTAAATAATATTATGTCTCTGAAAATTGTATTATACTGCGTTGTAAGCAAAGAGCATGCTTTGTGTTCGTGGGCATATGTGCAAGCTCTGCTGTTAGAAAAAAAAAACAAAGAGTGATTAGAATAAAGGCTTTTCAAAGGTTTTAGGGTATCTGCTAGTCGAGCAGTCTCGACCAGAGCGCCCTTATTACTATTTACAACGGTTTTACAATAGATCCGCTGCCCTGGCTTTGCTGTACCCACCTTTCCTAGCTCGAACGTCAGTGCTATAAGCGCCAAGCGTCTTGCAAACAAACGTCAATGTTTTCTCGCCATCAGCAGCAAAAGCAACAACAAAAATAATCACTTTTATTTATATATATATATATATATATATATATATATATATATATATATATATATATATATATATATATATATATATATATATATATTATGTGTCTGTGTGTGTGTGTGTGTGTGTGTGTGTGTGTGTGTGTGTGTGTGTGTGTGTGTGTGTGTGTGTGTGTGTGTGTGTGTGTGTGTGTGTGTGTGTGTGTGTGTGTGTGGGTGTGTTTGCCAAATAGAGCAATGCAACATTACATTAGCATACAAATTATGTATAAAACAAGTGAGAAGGCTCTTTTCGGGGGCTCTAAGAGACTAAGAGACACCCTTAACCCCGACCGATCTGCACTTTTAATATACTCAATATCTTGTGTCTGTGCAAAGATACACAAGACGCACTTATTTACGATATACATATATATGTATGTATGTATGCATTTGACCAGGAAAAGTGTAAACTTGTAAACGTCTTCGACATAAAAACATGTTCCCCCATCACGGAGTCTTACAGCTACAAAATCGAATGGAATGTGTGGAATCTCCACGGCATCATGGCACTTCACTGTCAGCATACTAGGTGACAACTCTGAATCTTGACAAGCAGCTGCAACTGCGATTCTTTGTATAGAAAAGAATGCACGCATTTCAATGAATGCTTGCACTTGTATTGAGATGATTATTCCTTTTAAACGGGAATAACTTTCGATTATGTAAAACAAACCTGATCGAGTGGTATTTTCAAATGATTAGCGGTCAAGACTCACAAAGACCATAGACAAAATATAGTGATCACACTAGATCAATTAGAGATCTGAATGGTGAATAGTGTGCAATGTTAATGCGCGGTGCATCTTTGTGTGTTTTTTTAAATGTTAAGTGAATACTTAAAATATTAAAGTCAAATTTGGGTTTCTATATGTAAATATGAATAACATTCTGTTAATGTCGAATGCTAGTTTAGTGGTGTGGGTATGTGCGCTTGGTCACGCTAAAGCGATAACGAGCCGTCTGCGCTGACGTCGACGCGACACGTGTGTCGACCAGTTGGCGCCCTTTTTCGCATAAAATTATTGTTATTACTTGCCGTTGTAGTACTTGCACATACTGACACACATAAGTGCACACATGCATCTGCAGCTGTTGTTATCTTTTCTCACTGCTCTCTTTTTAAAAAAAAACTTAACAGTAACATTTCCATTTTTCTTGTATTTTCATTACAGTTTCGACCAACCAACACAATCACAGCGACGAGGAAAACCATTCCAACAAACAAAAATATAAGAGAAGGAGGAAAAGAGGAGACAAAGAAGAAGGAGAAAAAGAAGAAGGAGAAAAAGAAGAAGGAGAAAAAGAAGAAGGAGAAAAAGAAGAAGGAGAAAAAGAAGAAGGAGAAAAAGAAGAAGGAGATAAAGAAGAAGGAGAAAAAGAAGGAGAAAAAGAAGAAGAGATAGATAGAGAGAGAGAGAGAGAGAGAGAGAGAGAGAGAGAGAGAGAGAGAGAGAGAGCGAGAGAGAGAGACAGAGTGAGAGAGAGAGAGAGAGAGAGAGAGAGAGAGAGAGAGAGAGAGAGAGAGAGAGAGAGAGAAAACAGGAGTGATGATTACTTAACGGGCCATCGCGTCTAATTCAATACATTACATAAAATAATTGCTAAATTTGATTGAGCAGCAACATGGATTTAAAAGAATTACCAATTGACAAGGTTTACTGGAACACAACTGCTAATCTGGCGCTCTGGCATAGGCAAACATGTTGCTACACTACAAAACCAAAGCTGACATCAGCAACAGATGAGGTATTAGCAGCAACAAACACAACAACGACGTTATTATCAACAGCACCAGCATCAACAGCATATAGTAATATTTGTGTCATATGCCGACGAGTGTCAGCGACACCAGAATGTTGCTGCAGTCAGCAAACAGCAACACGCAGCAGTTCCTATCCATGCAGCAGCAGCAGCAACTGCTGCAGCCAGTGCAAGTTCAGAAGCAGTCACTGTAACAATAACAGTAACAGTAACAGTAACAGTAACAGTAACAGTAACAGTAACAATAGCATTATAAGTAGTATCATTAGCAGTGACAGCGACGCATCATCAACTACATTCCCCAGCAAGCTGGAGGTTTCACAACATTGCAGCTGTCTGCAACTTCAACAAAGACAACGTTGTCAACGTCATCAGCAACTTGTTGACAGAGCATGTTGCTGTTTACAGAGTAACAGTCGTTACCGGAGCAACGGAGTAGAAATTAGTAGTAGCAATAGTACAAAAGACCATAACCAAAAAATAACAGCAACAACAGCCAGTTGCCAGTGCAGCACCAGTAGCAACAACGACAAAAACTCCAGGAACTCAAGGAACCACAGCAACAACAATATTAACAGCCACGATCACAAAAAGAATCAATATCTGAGAATTTACAGCAACTGTCTAAGTGTTCTGGTCACACTGCAATTGTTTCTGTTTGTGCAGCAGCGAATGCTGCGACGACATTGGTGCATCCTCTTCAAAAGACGGCGAAGGCAACAATTACAATCGAAACAACAACAACAAAAAGAACAACTACAGGCATTCAGAGGAGAGTGTCAAAGATTCAATTATCAGCAACAGCAGCAACCGTGGCGCCACAAAAGCATTGCATTCACAATAATAGCTCTGTTAACATTGCATGCGACAACAGCGATTGCGATGCTGCCGCCGCCGACAACGCAACTGGATCGGCAGCATTTGCAGAAGGTTCCATTAACAGCGAAGCGAAGTTTTGAGGACAGCTTAATGTCCTTTACAGGCTCGACGCGTAACTCGAATGGCTTTGCCACTAACAGCAACGTAATCAGGAACAGTAACAGCAATGTGCGATTGGCGCGTAAGGAAATGCGTAAGTCTGACGGAGCTACATATTGTAGCATCTTACACACACACACACACACACATATATATATATATATATATATATATATATATATATATATATATATATATATATATAGATATGCATACAATATAAGTGTATTGATCTACTGATTACTTTTATAAAAGCAGAAAACAATACATTATTGCAACAAATAACAATTATCAAAAAAATATTCAACATTTTTATATATTTCGAAAAATTCTCAAAAAAATCTAAAAAATACAGAAAAAAAATGATAGCATCACTTTTTCATTTTGGGCTAAAAATTATTAAAAAGAAAAAAATAATAAGTTGCAAACTCATACTTATAGTTTAAGGACAAATGAAAATAAAAATATTCCTTAATTTAGTATTTGGTTGTGTTGCCTTTATTGGCAATTACGGCTGTACAACGCAGAGGCATGGAATCAACCAAGTCGTGGCATCGTTTAAGGGGAGTCTTAGGATCAGGACTCCTGAACTGCTTCCCAAAAAATCTTTACATTGGTTGGCTTAGATTCAGAAACTATTTTTATCCGCCCACAAGTTTTCGATTGTATTTAGGTCTGGCGACTGCGCAGGCCACTCCATAAATTCTCCTGGAACCATTCCTTCGCTTTCTCACAGGTGTGTTTTGGCTCATTGTCTTGCTGGAAGACCCATTTTAGTGGCATATTGTATTCTGCGTAGTGCACCATCACTTTTTCCGATATATCAACATAAACATGTCGGTCCATTATGGTTTTGATGCACTGAATTAGGCCTACACCATAGTACGAAAAGCAACCCCATACCATTACAGTTGATCCTCCATGTTTAATGAGTTTTGTTGCATATTTAGGGCTGAATTTGAGTTCTGTGGACGTCTCACATAGGACCACGATCCTTTTCCACCAAACATGAACACTTTACATTGATCAACGTATTTTTCTCCATTCCAACTTAACCAATGTTTGTGTTCCTTTGCGAACGCCATCCGTTTGGAGATGTGTCTTATATTCAAATATGGTACTTTTCTTGGACGGCTTATATTCAAATAGTGATGCCTTTAATATTTCCGTACTGTTTGATCCATTGTTGATATGTTTAGGTCCTTTTTCAGTTCAGTAGCCCACTTAAAAGGATCCTTTTTACTCTCGCGAATGACTCGAGTGACATGATGTTGGGTCAGGCCTCGACGTCGACCGCGCTTATCATCACTTTTTTTATGGATTAATGCATTGTGAATCATTTTATTTCAACAACCCATTAAACGATAAACTTTTTGATGAGATTGCTTTGTTTGGTGGTGCAATGCTTTCCAGGACCCACTTTTATGCAGATTTGTACAAATTTTGTAAATTAACTAATAGATGTGTAAACAACAAATGTTTTCAACATGTTCGTTTAAAGAAATTCAAAATAACGGTGTTCATACAAAAAGGAGTAGTGGTGCTATTTTTTTTTTCAGTATTTGTTCGACTTTTTTGAGAATATATATATATATATATATATATATATATATATATATATATATATATATATATATATATATATATATATATATATATATATATATATATATATATCTAAAGACGTAAGCATTGAATAATTAACGTTGAATAACGTTATAAATCGATACCCTCGAAACAGGAAATCGATTATTTGAGGAAAAAAAACATAAACTACGTGGATCAAAAAAATACATACGTACACACCAGTGTAGTTCTCATTTACAATGGGTTTAGAGTATAAAACATGCATGTCTATTGAAACAAGTAAGAGTGCTCTAGTAGAGACTGCTCGACTAGGAGATACCCTGAGTCCTATGCAGAGCCAAATTTCAAATCATTCTACGCTTCTTTTATGCATACATACAAACAACACATGCACACACACATATGCACGCATGCATAAGCTTGCGCTCTGCCAGTTGACACAGCCACTGCGCTTGGGCTGCAATGTGGGCCTTACTATGGGAAATGAATTGTTGAATAAGTTTTCTTAGCACTGCACTGGACTTTTTTCATCAAACTTTCACAATTTATTAACGACATTCATATGTGTGTATTTGCTAAAGCAGAAGTCTCTAATTTGGAGTTGCGCTTTTTACAAATATGGGGCTACTGGGGGCGAATGGGACGTAGCATAGAAAAGATTACGTAATCTTCATATTCATTACACGCAAGTACACAGCAAATTTGAAGGATCAAGCTCTAAAAGTGTAGGAGATATAATTTTAAAACCTGTTTTCGATAATGTTTAAAATCGATAATACAACAAAAAATAGTTATCGATCATACGTAGTAGACTTGACCTGCGCGTGATATACACGGACCCAACAAAAAATTCCAGTCTCTAGCTCTCCTAGATGCATCAATCGACGCGTTCAAGCATACGGACAGACGGACGCACGGACGGACGGACGGACTGACTGACGGACGAACGGACGGACAGACAGACGGACAGGGCTAAATCGACTCAGCTCGTCGTCCTGATCAAGAATATATATACTTTGTGGGGTCTGCCACGGCTCCTTCTGCGTGTTACATACATTTAACAAAACCATTGTGCCCTGATTTCATCAGGGGCTCAGGGATTTCCTCAATGGGCTCAGGATTAAAAGGATTATATTCTGCATACTTCCTTACTTATTTTCTGTATTACTTATCCTATATATATACATATATATATATATATATATTTTTTTTTTAATTTTTTTTTTTTTTTTTTATATATATATATATATACTACATTTCTATTTAACTAATTCTAATACAAAATACAGCCTGTAAATCGATGGATATACGTAACAATATATCGGAACTAAAGCAGCTGGCTAACTGTACGATCATTGAGGGTTTTTTGCTTATAGCACTGATCAACGATGCGGATAAATTGAACACGACCTATCCACTGCTCACAGAGGTTACAGGTTACATAGTGGTTTTTCGTGTGCAAAACCTGTTATCTTTGTCTCAAATCTTTCCCAATTTGAGTGTTATACGCGGAAATATACTCTTCGAGAGTTTTGCTTTGGTGGTGTACCAGAATCGCGATCTGCTGGATATTGGATTGTCTAATCTACGTGCGATTACGAATGGAGGTGTACGCATCGAAAGGAACTTATATTTGTGTTTCGTAAAGACTGTCAACTGGCACAAGATCCTCTCTAAGAATGCGACAGATTTGGATATCGTGATAAAGTTCAATCGCAATGAGGCCGAATGTGCACGCTGCCCTGGCGAGATCAACGACGATGCGCAGGAGAACACAATGACCGATGCCAGCGGTGTAACCGCCTGCAAAGAGTATCCCGGTAACAAACGCTATTGCTGGAACAGTCGAGCCTGTCAAACAAGTGAGCCAAATAAGCAGATACTCAAGAGGAATGTCTTAATCTTAACTCTGCTCTCCGTTCTCCGCTCTCTTTCTGTGTAGTTTGTCCCAAGAAGTGCCCGTACAACTGCGTCAATGAGAATACCTGTTGCAACGACTCTTGTCTGGGGGGCTGCTCTAATCCTGCGAATCTTTTGGGCGATTGTATCGCCTGTCGCAATGTTTCAATTAACGGCGGAAATTGCATCGATCAATGCCCCGATGGCTTCTTTCTGGTAAGCTTTGTAATAATTTACATTTCACCTTTGATACTATTCTCGGTATTAAATTACAATAGCTTTAAGTATCGGAACTGCATTAGTAGTTGCTTCAACATTATATAATGATAAAGATATTTGTTATGTAATTTATGTGCTTTTTGAAATGATATTATTCGATAGTATTCACTTAAAAACGCAAAAGAAATTACTACTGACTTTCGTGAAGTGGTCTTTTTAAAAGACTTATATTCATACCAGTATTAATATAAATGTGCTAATCTCTTCTTCCAGTACGAGCAACGGTGCATTACGGCTGAGATGTGTGAGAAAATTGGCACCAAATACGAGAGCAATAACCAGATGAAGCTGGTCCATTACAACGGTAAATGTACGACGCGCTGCGACAAGGGCTACACGATCATGAGAAACACGTGCCAAAAGTGCAACGGCACTTGCCAGAAGGAGTGCCCAGGCGGCACCATTGATAGTATAAAGAAAGCCAAGGATTATCATGGTTGCACTGTAATTGTGAAAGACGGTCTAACCATTAGCATCAAGCGTGGCGGACGTGAGTCTCTCGAGAGTCCACTTACCGATTCGATTCGTCTAAAGCTCAACTAACTCCTTTTTATAGCTCACGTGGTCGATGCTTTGGTCTTCGGTCTGGGGATGGTGCATACGATCAACTTATTCCTGAAGGTGCATTTGACCTATGGCCTGACCACGCTGGACTTTTTTAAGAGTTTGCGACAAATTAAGGGCGAGAAATTAATGGACGACATTTATGCTATGTACGTGCTGGAGAATCGAGACTTAGAGTCAATTTGGGCTGAGAATCAAACAGTCATCATTAGTAACGGCAGCATCTTCTTTCACTTCAATCCCAAACTTTGCATTGAAACCATCGACATGCTGCGACCCATGCTGCCGGGAAAGCCGGAGAAATTCAATAAAAACGAGGTCGCCGAAGATTCAAATGGCAACAAGGGCACATGTACGTTATTAGCTAAGTAATATCTTCCCATGTATAAGCTGTAATCTTTTTTTTTGCAGGCAACACGAGATTTCTGAATGTAACAATTGTACAATTGGGTTCAACATTCATTACAATCAAAATCGCTCCCGTGGAGTATGATGATGAGCGTTCCTTCATTGGTTATCAGAGCTATTTCACATTCGATCCATATGGCAATGTTACGAGGGACAATTATCAACCCTGCTTGGATACGTGCGTTATAATCGAATAGATTCGTCCATTTAAATCAAAATAACATGATTATCTTCCACTTCTCTTGGCAGCTGGACTGTGGACGAACTAAGCAAGGACAAGATACGCATTATTGAGAAAATGAATTCATATACTAAATATGCACTTTATGTACGCACCATGACAATTTCTTCGGAGAAGCGAAATTATCAGAGTGACATAATTCGCTTCCAGACGATGCCCTATAAGCCAACGATTGTGCGCCGAATAAGTGCACGCTCCGCAGACAGCTCGAAAATTGTGGGTGCATCATGACCATGACACTAAACCCAAAAATAGACTAAATTATATAATATTTTGTTCATCACAGTTGTTAAAATGGAAACCTCCGTTGGAAGTGAATGGCAGGCTAGCGAAGTATCAGGTGCGCGCAGAAATCATGCGTCGAGACGCTAAGCTGGAGCAATATCGTAACTTCTGTCGGGATCGTAAGTGTTGATAAAACTGTTAATAAATACACACTTAAACCACTGGTGAATCCGTACAGCTTTGCCGAATACGTCGGATGATGAGGAGACTTTCTTAACGCCTGCAGACAAGACGATTAAGGAGGCGCCAGGACCTGACTGCAAATGTGATGCGGGCGGTCGGAACGTATTAAATAAGCAAGTCCCTGAAGACGTAATCTTTGATGATATCGATTTCGAGAATGCACTTCAGAACTTCGTGTACGTGCCGAAGAAACGTAATAATAGTGGGGTTTCCAATATTACCACCTTGTCCAGCGACAATAACAGTACGGATGCTGTGCAACCCAGGAACAGGCGGTACATTGAAATTGATGAAGATGGACACGGCATAAGTAGTGTCCTCATGCGTCATATTCGATCTACTGAAAGTAATTTGACCAGATCAGATATTGTGGGATTGAAACCCCAGGCAACACTCTCAGATTCAATGTGGGATAATGTGACCCTGATGGATACAAACAAAACCTACTATAAAATCGTTGTCGCCGAAGTGGATGCAAATACAACAGAATTTCAATTCGATAAATTGCGACACTTCGCTCTCTATTCGTTAAATGTGCGAGCCTGCCGCATAAAGGAAAGTGGTAATGATATTGCAGACTTGTGCAGCGATTCTCAACCGTTAGAGAAGAGAACTCAAAAACTAGGTAAGTAGTAAGTGGTGATTCTCAAAATCAGTGATCTCTCTAATCTTATGTGTGTCGTACCACAGCTCATGTGGACAAAGCATTTAATTTAACTGGCGAACTTGTGGATAATCTGAACACCACTCGGGGCAATGTTCGCCTCCGGTGGGAGGAGCCACCGCATCCAAACGGTGCTATAGTTTCCTACGTTGTCATCTTTGAGCGCCAGGAACAAGATGCCGTCGCAGAAAAACGTTGCATCACAGTGCAAGACTATCTCAATCAGAGTGGCTACATCGTCACCAACCTAAATGAGGGCAAATACAGCTTTCAGATCAGAGCTAATTCACTAGCCGGTGATGGTGATCTCTCGGATCCTGTTTACGTGATAGTGCCGGTAAATAATTAAAGTTAATATATATTACATATTCATTATGTTTATAAAACTCTTAAAGTAGATATCTAACCAAAATGGGATTAATGCTAGGAATAATTGCAATACAAATAGTTTGTGATAGTCCATGGTACATAACATTGTTAGATAGGATCTATTTAGTTCCGAATCTAATTATAAAGATTTTTGGACAAATCATATTTCAATTATTCCATTGATTATAAGGAAAATACATTGATTCCAAACTAACATTTTATGTATGCGTGTGATCCGTATCAATAAGCGACTCTGCCTTGTCGACATCGGTTGTAACTGAGTGCAGATTGCATTGTTTTTTTTTTTTTTTATTTTAATCACGCAGATTTTATTTCACCAAGATTATAAAATTAAGATGAGTTAATTTTAATGTTCAATTGATTGAAAATATGCAAAAATATAATGCGTATCTCGTAATGCTTACAGCCGCCCACATCTTGGACAACTTTTGTGGTCATAAGCACAATTGGAGTGATTTCGGTATTGATAGCTGGATTAGGTATCTACTTAAAGTTCTTTATTGCGAAGGACGGACACCCACAGGACTTGGTTATGAATACAGAAGTGAATCCTTTCTATGCAAGTTTGCAATATGTGCCCGATGATTGGGAAGTTGCGCGAGAACGCATCCTTCTGCTAGAATCCTTGGGTCAAGGTTCATTTGGCATGGTTTACAAGGGCACATTCAAAGCACAAAATAACGGCGAAGATATAGAGTGTGCGGTCAAGACGGTTACTGAGAATGCTACGGATCGGGAGCGCACCAATTTCCTAAGTGAGGCAAGCGTTATGAAGGAGT
Source organism: Drosophila meridionalis (assembly GCA_035045145.1). Lineage (NCBI taxonomy): Eukaryota > Metazoa > Arthropoda > Insecta > Diptera > Drosophilidae > Drosophila > Drosophila meridionalis. The sequence continues at coordinate 13,123,794 of JAWNPG010000037.1, read as the reverse complement.
TTGACACCTACCATGTAGTCCGACTGCTGGGTGTATGTTCCCGTGGCCAGCCGGCGCTTGTCGTCATGGAACTGATGGAAAAGGGTGATCTTAAGTCGTATTTACGAGCCCATCGACCCGACGAACGAGAGGATGTGTTGGCTGCCTATCAGCCACGTATTGGTCTCGCCAGCAAGGGTACTACAGTACGTTCTGTACAGCCGCCACCTTATAGTCGTATCTTTCAGATGGCCATCGAAATAGCCGATGGCATGGCCTATCTGGCGGCCAAGAAATTTGTGCATCGCGATCTAGCTGCTCGCAATTGCATGGTGGCAGCCGATCTAACCGTGAAGATTGGGGACTTTGGCATGACTCGGGACATCTACGAGACAGACTACTATCGCAAAGGAACTAAGGGTTTATTACCAGTACGTTGGATGCCGCCGGAGAGTTTGCGTGATGGCGTCTATGCTAGCTCCAGTGACGTATTCAGTTACGGAGTTGTACTCTGGGAAATGGCGACACTTGCCTCTCAACCCTATCAGGGCCTCTCTAATGAGCAGGTTCTCCGCTATGTCATCGATGGTGGGATCATGGAGCGGCCAGACAATTGTCCGGAGGTACTGCACAAGCTGATGCATCGGTGCTGGCATCACAGACCTTCGGCCCGGCCGTCGTTCCTGGACATAATCGAGTACCTGGAGCACTTGGCTGATCCTAGCTTTAAGGAAGTATCCTTTTATTATTCTGAAGCGGGTGTTCAATACCGCGAAAAAGAAAGCAAAGAGCGGAATCAAATTGATGCTTTTGCGGGCGTTCATTTGGATGCCGAGGTGGATGGCGAGGATGCAACAACGCCACTGCGTGTGGGCGAATATCAGGGTTACAAGTCGAATATGGAACACAACACATCGCTGGAACAGCCTGCGGAGAGTCCCATTGCCCTAGTCGATGACCAAGCTACGACGAATTCACCCTTAAGCATGCATTCTGGCTATATAGTGAGCAGCACGCCGGATGCGCTGTGCACATTGCCCACTGCTGGTGGTTCGCAGGTGGAGGATGCTGCATATGTGAAACCAGATGTAGACGGAAATGTGGATGAATACGCATATGGTGAACGCGGCTACGAACTGTACGATCCAAGTCCCAACTTTGTCGATTTGCCACAAAGCGGCAGCGGTCGATTGAGCGGCGAGCAACATCTGCTGCCCAAAAAGAAGCGAGGTGGACCCAGCATTGTGCCTCATATGAGCAGCTCAATGCCGGACGAGGAAATCGCTGGGAGTGTTGGGGGCGGCGGTGTTGTCTCTTCTTCGCTGCAGCCTTCAACTGCATCAGCGGCTAGCTCCAATGCGAGCAACAGCCGTCATCCGAGCCTCAAGCGTGTGCTGGTGGACACCTTTCGTCGCTTGAATGTAAAGCGCGGCGACAGCAACGATAGCCACAGGAGCAACATCTCTAATATGGCAAGCAACAGCAGCAACTCGAATCTAACAAGCCATTCCGCGGGCATGCCAATGATCTCTATGGGCAGCAATCTAGGCACCATTGAGAGTGGGGGCAGCGGCAGTGCAGGCAGCTATGCGGGCACTCCCCGATACTATACACCCACGGCAACCACACCCAGTGGTGGGGGCAATGGCAGTACCACTATTATCAGCGACAATCCCAATTACAAACTGCTGGATGAGTCTATGAATAGTAAAGAGAAAGTCCACGCAGCTTGGCCGCCAACCAAGCTAACCTCTAGCAGTCTGAATCCCAACTATGAACTTATGCAGGCGCCGGATGCGGAAGCTACGACAGCACCCTTCAGCATACTGAGCGACAATCCCAACTATATGCTAATGAGCGAACCCAGGTCGGGATCTGGGCAGGATGATGTCATTACCAGCGAGAATCCAATCTATGCCGCTACGATAGGTTCGGTGCATATTGGATCTGGCAGCTCCAATGAAGACGAAAATGACAAGTACGAGTTGAAATTACATATATATATATATATATATATATATATATATATATATATATTATTTATTTGAATTCTATATTAACACTAACGTTACAATTACAGCGAAGAGGACGAGGAAGACGATGATGTGCACACGGAGCACATCAAAATGGAGCGCATGCCACTCAGTCGACCAAAACAGCGCGCGCGCATTAAGTCGCAGCAGCCGCGCAGCCGTAGCTTAAGTCAGACGCGCAAAACAGCGATAACAGCACCGACGTCTGCAACAGCAGTAGCAGTAGCAGCAGCTGCAGCTGCTGCTGCGTCGACCGCCAATACATCCAATATTCTCAAGGAAAATTGGCTAAGGCAGCCGAACGTACCACAGCCACCCAATGGTTTCATAGGACGCGAAGCGTAGAAGGGCCCATGTGTCGACAGAATTTTGTAAATACATACATGCAATTGTATATGTATATATGTAGCAATTAGTGTAAAAATATGTTAAAATATTGGAGGGATGAGGTGATCGGAGCTACTCAGAACAAGAGAGGGGAAGAGCTTAGAGCTTGTGTTTGCCTCGAATTGTGTGTGAAAGCAGAAGCATAGTACGAGGAGAGAGGTTCACACACTGCGCTGTTGGTGTTAATGGGTCACTGTAACCTTAACATATGTAAACCATGCTTAACATTAAGGCCACCAACAAACTTTTGCCCACAGCCAAGCCTCCTAATAATTTATTATAAGATTAATTTGTGTGTATATATATATATATATATATATATATATATATATATATATATATATATATATATATATATATATATATATATATAAAAGAAATACTTAACATATATATATGTTAAGTATTTCTTTTAAAATTTACTAGCGCCGTTTAAACAGACATACATACAACAAAATCAAAAAAATTTAAAAAAACAAAAGTCCTAAATGAAAATAACAAAAGTACAAACGCCAACAACCAACCAACCTAAGTACCGTTTATAACTAGACTTAAATACTATACGTATGCATACAAGCCTAACCTAACTTATGGTATAATTTTAATAATTATTTTAGCACCTATCTACGCAAAGCAAAACATGAAGCGATGCAACAGTGAAGCAAACTAACTGTACAACTACAAAAACAAACCATAATAGCAACAACAATAAGCAATACAACAAACAAAATATCAACACTGAGTTAATAACTTTAAATTAGTTAGTTACTATTACCAACTATAAAGCAAAACAAAACAAAACAAACAAACACTAGCTAGAAAATTATGTGTACTCAAACATTTTTTATTTAGATTTTTATTATTTTTTTTGTTAATGGCCAATTGTATTGCAACCTTTTAGTGCGTTTATGTTCAAGTGTTCGTTTTATACAAAAATCGTTTCGAAATGAAAAACAAAACAAAAACAAAATCGAAGAAAACGTTCGCTAATTTTATGCGCGCTTGGCAAATGGCAAAAGTTTGAGCTGAGAGAGTATAATTAATATACCACATAAAGGTACAGAGGTAACCATACAGAGAGTGGAGCAGACAAAGAGATGAAAAGACGGAGCGAGAGAGAGAGAGGGTGTAAATTGTGTTTTTTTATGTAAATTAATTTGGGTTGAAGCCAAGCTTCAAATTACGTAATTGAGAGCTTAAATAACTGCTGCATAACTTACATATTTATACGCAATTTACAAATATGTATGCTCTTTATGCAACGCATTTTATTGTAACATAACTGTTGACGAAAACACACACACTCACACACAGGTAAAATGTTGTTGACATTGAAACATATTGATATACACTCATATTAAGTAGCTCAAGAATCAAGGAACAAACAGCAAACCGCAGGCAAAAGAGAGACTATAAAGAGTAGACTCCCCGTTTGGTTCATAGACAAATTATAAATACATGGAAAGCAATAGACGAATTACAAACATACATACATATATTTTAAATAAACATAACATATACAATACAATACAAATAGATCCGAAGAGACTGCAAGAACACAGAATAATTGGCATACAACTGCAGGCAACATACAAGCACACACACGTACACCCACACACACCCACACACACCCACACACACTCTTCAACTGCAACAAGAGAAACTAGAAAAGCATAAATTAATATATATATCAACAAAAACAAAAGTATTCGATATTTGCCTTCGCTCTTTATATATGACATATATATGACTATATATGATGGAAGGAAACAAGAAGGGGAGTATGTTTCTTAATCTAATTTTATAGTTGCAAGGATAACTAATACAAGGTAGCATAAAATACTTAAAAGAATTATACAAGCTTGAAAGGACACAACTGAATGCATAATTATGAAATTTAATGAAACAATTTGTTATACGCAAAAGAAACGATGAATATTCAACATAAATAGGCCACAGACACACACAAAACACACACACGCGCACACACATAAAACATACACACACACCCACACACACTAAAAAGACTGAAAAATATAGTTCCTTTTGTTTTTATGTACATAATAAAGCAAACTTTCTAACGAAGATTATAAACTTAATGCGAAAACAAAACGTAAAAACAATTAATGGAATTATAAATTAATCAACGTAAAAAAAAAAAAATAAATAAGTATATATATATATATATATATATATATATATATATATATATATATATATATATATGAAACGCAGCCGAAAGCATTATAAACAATTATGTATATCTAATAGTTGAATTAACTCTATTTTATTTCGAACTGCAGATGCTTAAAAAAGTGACAGAAGGAAATACGGAATTCGCAACAAAATCTTTGAGTGGTCGCATCGACCCAAATGCCAACTTCTTATATAGATTTTGTATATTCTAAATGGTTGGCATTGGGTCAACGTGGCTGTTTTTGTATATACATTTACCACACCCAAATAACAAAACTCTATCATATACAAAATTAATACAAAACAAATAAAAAAAGCTTCAATATTTTTATTATTTCTAACTAAAGCTAATTGTAAATGTAAAATTAAGTTACTTGTTTCCTGTTTATATAAGTGAAATAAACATCTACACATATTACGGTCTAATAAAAATATTATTGCGAGACTATAATAAAATCTAAATTAGTATACATAAATGAAAACATCCTTTGTTTCACTAAATATTCATTCAATTAGATGAATTATAGAGTAAGTTCATTAAAATTTAAACTTTAATTACAGCTCTTTGTTTCAGCACAGATTTTTGAGCAATTTAAATTTTTATACCCTGAGCCCATTGAAAATGGGAAATCAGGGTATAATGGTTTTGTTAAATGTATGTAACAGGCAGAAGGAGGCGTGTCAGACCCCACAAAGTATATATATTCTTGATCAGGGCGACGAGCTGAGTCGATTTAGCCCTGTCCGTCTGTCTGTCTGTCCGTCTGTCCGTCTGTCCGTCCGTCCGTCTGTCCGTATGTTTGAACGCGTCGATTGAAGCATCTAGACAAGGTATAGACTTGAATTTTTTTTTGTTGGGTCCGTGGATAGCACGCGCAGGTCAAGTTTATTTCGTATGAACGATAACTATTTTTGTTGTAATGTTATCGATTTTAATGCTTATCGAAAATAGGTTTTTAAGGCCTGGTTTGTACATAGTTTGAGCTAGAGATTTCAAATTTACTGTGTAGTTGCGCGTCTCGACTAGAGCACTCTTACTTGTTTTTAAATCGGTTATGGATTTTAAAAGTTGATTCGCCTCTAACTATTGAAATATAGTAGTAGCAGTAGTATAGTAACATTTTTATATACTTTACATATTTGTAAGAAATTCACAAAAGTGAAATGAGTAAATTGATTTCAAAACCCTGTTTCCATTTGGGGGCGTGACAAATCGAATAATACTGTATGATCGTAATGTTTGAGCTAAAAGATAAACACGAGTGCTCTTGTCGAGACAGTTCAACTATGAGGAGCTGATTTACAATCATTCTGCGCTTCTTTTATGCATACATATAAACAACACATACAGACATGCTCAAAAGTATTTGAGCAATATGATTTTTTTCTCATTTTGCACTTTAGTGGCTTATATTGTTGTTGTTGTAAGTCGGATGCGCAAAAGGTGCACAGCGTTAGAAAGCTTAATCTGTCTAGAAGCATATGAAAGAAACTTGAAAAAAATAACGGAACATACGACAAAACAAAAGCAAACGAAAGATCGCTTCTTTCTTATCAAAAGTAATTGAGCACATTTTATGCTTATCAAAATTATTTGAGCATAACGTTTAGTTGATTTTTTCTTGTTTTATTAACAACTTTAAAGAAATTTTTGTTTTTAACGATTAAATACATGTTTTAAGACAAAATTAGAAATGCATAACATCGCCTTTGGCAGCGATAACTTGCTGCAGTCGTGCAGGAATAGAGTTAACCAGATTTTGCGCAAATTCCACGGTCAATGTTGACCAATTGTTTTGGATTTCTTTTATGGCACCCTCGCGATTCCTATTAGCATCAATGGTCCGATGATGCTTTATAAAAGCCCACACATTCTCAATAATATTAATGTCCGGGCTCTGCGGTGGCCAATCCAGCACAATCTGACTCGCGCCCCTTAAGAATTCGGTTGGAATCCATCCTTTGTGATATGGCGCGTTGTCCTGTTGCAGTATCCAGTCGGTGGTTGAAAACAGTCGGTTGCCAGAAGGAAAAGCGTGATCATTTAAAATGTGGAGGTATCCCGTTTGTTATAAAGTTCCTTCGATTGGTGTAAGATCTCTGAACCCATAGTAACAGACACATCCCCAAAACATACTGAACCTCCTCCCAATTTGTTCAAGGGCTGCACAGCCGTGTGCTTTTGGCTCTTTCGGAGGTGCATAAATCTCTTTCCAAATGAGCCTTGAAATTTGAAAGCCGCCTCATCAGTCCACAATACGTTGCGCCAAAACTGAACAGGCTTCTGTGTGTATTTCAAGGCAAACTCTAACCGTTTTTCTTTGTTTGCTGGGCTTATGTCAACAATCTTTCTGACCACGTACGTTTTCTTATTAATTTCCTTCATCCTGCGATAAATTGTGCATCCGCTGACTTTCTTTCCAATTAAATTTTCTGATGCCGCTGCGACTTTTACAGGACTAATTGAGGGATTCTCTGAAATCTCTCCCAAAAGCCGTCTGCATTGCTTCGGATCAAGTGCACATTTTCGCCCAGATCTTTTTAAATTCTCCAAATTTCCTTGTGCTTCCTTTATTTTGATCAAAAAGTACACTGTATTTCATTTGGTCAACATTGACCGTGGAATTTGCGCAAAATCTGGTTAACTCTATTCCTGCACGACTGCAGCAAGTTATCGCTGCCAAAGGCGATGTTATGCATTTCTAATTTTGTCTTAAAACATGTATTTAATCGTTAAAAACAAAAATTTCTTTAAAGTTGTTAATAAAACAAGAAAAAATCAACTAAACGTTATGCTCAAATAATTTTGATAAGCATAAAATGTGCTCAATTACTTTTGATAAGAAAGAAGCGATCTTTCGTTTGCTTTTGTTTTGTCGTATGTTCCGTTATTTTTTTCAAGTTTCTTTCATATGCTTCTAGACAGATTAAGCTTTCTAACGCTGTGCACCTTTTGCGCATCCGACTTACAACAACAACAATATAAGCCACTAAAGTGCAAAATGAGAAAAAAATCATATTGCTCAAATACTTTTGGGCATGTCTGTATATACACACATATGCACGCACCTATAAGCATACGCTCTACGAACTGCGCAGTTGACGAAAACTACGCTTGGACTGCATTGTTAGGTATTAGTCTGAGAATTTTATTGTTGAATAAGTTTTCTTAGAAATGGACTTTCTTCATCAAACTTTCAGAACTTAGGGATCGTGGTATCCAAAATCTAAAGATAAACAAATCTCCGAATTCATTACAAGCAACACTGCAATCTTAAAATTTCTGTTCAGGCACGAACATAAACTATACAATGATTGAAATAGCAATAATTGTCATTGCTTGTATATAATTAAGAGCAGAAACCAAAGACAGCAACTACTAGCTGTCACCTTCTCTGGCCCCCGCAGAATGTTCAGGCATTAACATAAAAATATACATAAATATGTAAACATGCCTTCTAAGCACTTAACGACTAGCATGCAGTGCGATAGATGGAGAAAGGCCAGATGAACGCTGACCCTTACAACCTCAGCGATAGGATAAGAATACATAATAGACGAATGCTGAACCCTACAACCTCAGCGATAATATAAGAATGCAATAGACCAATGCTGAGCCTTACATACTCAGCAATAGATACATTAGACTTAAGAGTTGAAATTATGCATGAGTCTGCGTATATAAACGCAGCCTCAGAAGAATAAACATCAGTACGGTACGGACTAAACACCACCACAGTCCGTGTACTCATTCATGAGTATTCGACTAAACCCCAACATAGTCAGTGTATTCATTCATGTTCCATATGTTGTCTGTAAGTCCGCGAATGGTGTCTGGACTTCGTTCAATAGGAAGTTTAGCTTATCTTTAAAATTTCTTCAAAAATTTCTTCCTGGTTGCTTGACTTTAGGTTGGCATACACTTCTTTGATGTACTTACTTGCCTTACTTTTAGAGCTTTTTCATTAACAAACTTAATACACTCATCCTTTCGGCTCACACTTCTGTGTGAAAATATTATTTCCTGTTGAAAATATTCTTTCCTGGATGTTTCCGATCGCATTTGCCAATTTTTGCTTGTAGATGGTTTGTAGGTGTGGTCGGCAACTTCGACCTTCATCAGAGTCTCTTTGTAGATCCTGATTGATCCCATAATCCAATCATATATTTTCTCTGTAAAATATTGATGGTTGATGACACCGATTTTCTGCAGCAGTGAGTGATTGGCAGTGAATTCTGCTGCCAACTTATCCACAACTGCAAACTCATCCTTTTTAGCTATGGCCTGCAGGATGCTGTCATATATCTCTGATTGCTTCTCTAGAGTTTTCGTTAACAGCATCTCTTTATTCTTTGGCTTGACCCGTTGGAGTTTTTTTTTGTTTTGATCACCTGGTTAATTGTGCTGTGCCTCTACTCACAGTGTTGGTTGGTAAGCCAAAGATATTTTTTAATCACTTTCCACAAACATTTAGTAAATTTGTGGTTTCGCCTTTTATGACCGTGATCTAATACAGTATACACTCAGCTGGAAGAACGCAGTACTTGACTGTGTTGGTTTCCAGTCAATACTGTATCCGGCTCGAAGGACCATGAATGAATACAGTCGCTACTAGATCCAGCTGGATGAATGACTTTGGTGTTGTTTAGTCTGGATTGCACTGATGTTTATTCTTCTAAGGCTGCGTTTATATACGCAGACTCATGCACAATTTCAACTCTTAAATCTAATATTGAATTATATAGCAGGCAGTTAATAATATTATATTAAACAATAAGGCGGTGGCTTTATGTTCAAATATACAGTGGTTCACAGCTTATTTCAACTAGCACTTTAAAAAAGTTTGTTGGGCTATAAAATCTAAACTATTGGCAATATCCAAAAAATGTAAACGCAGGTTGTTAGTGTGATGTTTTAAATATTACAAAATCAATTCATTTATTATACTCGTTTCCCAAAGGGAAAAAGAGTATATTGGTTTTGTGAAATGTCCGTCTGTCCGTCTGTCCGTCTGTCCGTATGAATGCAATATTTTTCTACACTATTGAAGCTAGAGACTTGAAATTTGGAACATATACTCGTGTATACCCTCGAATTATAAAGTGTCAAGATTTTCCGGATACGCCCACTAGGGGCGTGGCAAATCGGAAAATGGTTGCGCCCATAGTTAATAGAAATCATAGAAATCATATTAGTTGAAGAGCTAGAGAGTTGAAATTTGGAATGTATACTTGCGTTGACCACCCAAGTTCAAAAAGATATGGCGGATATATCTACGCCTATTGGGGGCGTGGCAAATCGGGAAAACTGTAACTTCTACAGTTTTAAAGCTAGAATGCTGAAATTTGGCACGTATCTTAACGCTTCGATTCTATGAAGATTGATAAAAAATTTTATGTCCACGCCCACTGGGGGCGTGGCAAATCGGATCTGAATATAGAGTGATTTTACAAATTCAGCTATATTTTGAGCACTATTGATGCTAGAGACTTGAAATTTGATATATATACTCGGATAAGCAAGCCAAGATCAAAAAGATATGGCGGACATACCTACGCCTTCAGGGGGCGTGGCAAATCGGAAAAAGCTTATAGCTCCTACAGTTTTAGAGCTAGAATCGTCTGTGCGGAATCGTCCAAATTGGATGTTTGTGTTACTGGGGGACCCCCTCTATTGATTCCCCAAAAATAAATCTTACGCCCCTTTGGGGGCGTGGTATATGGAAAAAATACCCTGTAACTTTCACATTTTTGGAGTGTAAGCATCCAAACTTTGCAGTTACCCTAGACTCCTTCTAGGAACTTGCCAAATATGATAGGTCTACGCCTACTGGGGGCGTGGCAAATTGGTTGCAAAATTTGTAACGCCCAGCTGCAAAATTCATATGCCTGTGCCACCTATATAAATAAGCTGAATAAGAATTGCTAAGACGACAAACGGCATTTCTGAGAAATATATGTAATTCGATTTAATGTTGAAGTAATTTATCTGCTAATATTATCATTTTTCGTATAGCCTATGTTATTTTCTTTTTGTGTGTGTGACCCTGACAAAAAATGTAAATATCAAATACCGATATTTGTGTAATCGACTTAGTCCGAACAAAATTATTCACACAAAAAAATTGACGATAGGTCCCATCAGGTATGTATGTATGTAGCCACGAACAGCTGCGCAACTATTTTCATGCCGTCGCCGCCGCGTCTCGAACGCGGACCCTTTTGCTTACACGCTTTTCATCTACCTGCTGCGCCACATAAGTTTTGCATTGTCTGTTGGCAAATCCGAAACTACTTCACTACAAGGGCGACTTTTGACAAATACAAAACTATAGAAGCTGCTGTTAATGCAAACACAATATAAACATAAATCAATCGCAATTGTGATTCTTAGAAAAAGCTGAAATGCGCGCATATGAACGTATGTATTTATATGTGTACATACAAAAACGGTGGTCGGTTTGAATGTATGCATATAAACGGCGATATTTGACAAATACATAACTAAAGAGGCGGCTGAAAAGGCAAACACAACTCAATAACAATTTTGGTTGAAGAATATGCTAGAATGAATGGCGCTGAATTTATTTGTGACCATGCATAAGCAAACGCGCTTGCACGTTTCAATGTACATACATATGTGTAAATGTAAATATATTTTGCTGTCGCTGCTTAACGCGTGCGTGTCATAATTGGCCAAACGTTTTGTTTAATAGATTGCGACTGACTTAACGGAACTTGATGAAACTTTCAGCATATGATTCTATTGAATTTTTTACATTTTATAAAAATGCTAATTCATTCACATAGTTATATTTGCAAAAATTGAAATTGCATAAAATTCACATGAATCTACATAAATGCAAAATTTGAGATAAATTATTGAATTTAAAATACCAGATGCCCCTGTGGGAAACGAGTATCACGCCTTAGGTCTCGCCCTAAGGCAACGTTCTTACTTGTTTTTTAAATATTTTTTCATTATTTAATAATGTTTAAAAACTAAAACATGAGACCAAGACAGTTCCACAGCTTATTTCAACCACTTATGAAATAACATTATTTAACATTATAAAAACTTAAAACAATAACAAATTAATACTTGGTGTGACCACCCTTTTGGCTAACTACCTTTTTGGGATAGATTTCACTAACTTTTTAGTGACTTCTGAAGTAATTTTTTCCCATTCCTCAGCCAATGCAGTTTTTAGGTCCGATTTGTTTGAAATTTTGTGTTTGCGAATGTTTTTTTCCAAAATCGACCACAAATTTTCGATTACATTTAAATCTGGTGATTGGGCTGGTGGTTTCATAACGAGCGGACATTTCCAGATCAGCCAAGTCTGGACAATTGCCGCAGTGTGTTTCGGGTCATTATCTTGGTAAAACCTGAAGTCCTCTTTTATGCCCGGTTGCTGAGCACTTTGGATTAAATTTGACTTCGAAACATCTAAATATTTAAGTTTATCCATCGTAGTCTCGATGAACTCCAAGTTCCCAACCCCGGCTGCTGACATACAGGCCCAAACCATAACGCTGCCTCCGCCATGCTTTACAGTATCCCTCAAATTTTTTGCGTCAAACTCTGTGTTAGGCCTACGCCACACATATGAGGGCCCATCCGACCCAAACAAATTAAATTTGGACTCATCACAAAATAAAACTGTGTTCCAGAATCCAATGTCCTTGTGCAAGTGCTCCTGTGCAAATTTTAAGCGACACTTTTTGTTTTTGTCGCTTATAAAAGGCTTCTTGCGTGGTACTCTACCATTAAAGTCATGTTCCCGAAGCACACGGCGAATAGTTTCTGGGTGGCATGACTTGCCCAACTCCTCCTTAACATCATTGGCTACTTGTCTAGCAGATAGCCTTGGGTTATCCCGGATTTTTCTTACAATATAGCGCTCGTCCGCTGTTCAATAGGTGTACGTGGTCCTATTTTGCTAAATTAAATTTTCTGCAAGTTCTGCTTTCAAAATTCAGCACAAACTTATTTCATCACATTGCGAAATCAATGTATAAAGCATAGAACAAGAATCTACCGTTGCATTGCAAAATAACGGGTCTTTTATCAGCTGCAAAGTTTGTGGTTGAAATAAGCTGTGGAACTGTCTTGGTCTCATTTTTTAGTTTTTAAACATTATTAAATAATGAAAAAATATTTTAAAAATAAATTAATTGATTTTGTAATATTTAAAACATCACACTAATAGCAAAATCGCCTCTCAAAAATAGCTGGAAATAGGTAAAAAAAAAATAAAAAATAGCTTACAAAATAGCTGAACTCTTTATGCATTTTGCATTAACTTAATATTGCATTTGCAGTATTTGCAATATACCCGCGTGTTGTCCGACTTGTCCTCTCTTATTCAAGCTTTAAATTCTGTGATTTTTGTCCACGAATCACGAAATTTTTGCTTATCTATTTTTTCCATTTCTTAATACACCCTTTCAGACAATTAATTCCGAGAAGCGCGCGATTAGTGATGGTGTAAATTCACCGCTATTGATGAAATAAGTACAATAAAGTAGTGGTGGTAGTATCGCACAGATCATTACGTACAATTTTGGAGTTAATCAAACGTTTTTTTTCTTTCTTTAAGTACTAATATAAGTTAACAATATTCTTTTGTAAAATAGCTAGATTTATAGCTAATAGCATTTTCAAAATTTTCGTAGCATTTAGTATTTTAAAATAGCTAGAAATGCTATTAAATAGCTAAAATGGCAACACTGATTGTGTGTGTACACTGAGACGATGTTTGGCTAGTCCCGTTACCTTTCATCTATTTGCTTTATCTTCTGTTCTTAATGTTGCGTTTGCTATTTCGCAACATCTAATGTATCTATTGCTGAGTGTGTAAGGCTCAGCATTGGTCTATTGCATTCTTATATTATCGCTGAGGTTGTAGCACTGTTAAAAGACACCAGGTTATGCAAAGAATTGTTCCGTTACTTTTAATGTTAACTAACAGCTCTCTGTGACGTCACAGATAACTCATGTTAAAATTTAGTATGCGCGTGTGTGGAATTTCGATGATATTATCAACTATAAATTATCAATTAATCAACCGAAAAGTTAAATATACCTTATATTACTATTTTGTTTAGTACATTTAAACTTTGGAAAATAAAATTTAAGTTACTCAACAATAATGTCACGGCAGTCAACGAACATCACTCAATCGCCATGGAGTCTGTGAGCAATAACAGCTTAAAAACGGTATTCATGAATGAAAAGTAGTAGTAAAAGTAGTACCCCTTATATTGCCCGATTCTTGAATCTATATAGAACTTGTAATTAGAAGCGTTGCAAGTTTTATTTTGGCTTCTGGCTGCAAGACAGATAACAGTGTTAAAATTGTAGGATTTTCATACAAAATTTAAACGCGCGCCAACTTTTGACAAGTCTGTGACGTTTTACTGTTAAAATAACAGGGGTATTTGCGTAACCTGGTAGTCCCTCAATCGTGAGGTTGTAGGGCTCAGCGTTCGTCTGGCTATTCTTAGATTCCACACATGAGGCCTTTCTCCATCTATCGCACTGCATGCTAGTCGTTAATTGCTTAGAAGGCATGTTTACATATTTATGTATATTTTTATGTTCATGCCTGAACAATTTCTCTACCTCTATCGGTATAGAAACCGCGCTTAAAAAACGAATTCAAATTAAAAATGCCGATAAAAAAGAAATTAAATGAATAATCCAGCAAATATATGCTCGTACTGCGTATGATGTACACGAGTAAACATATACAATCTCAAATCTGTAGCTTTTGTACTTGTGCAGATCTGTGCGTTAACATGGACGGACAGACGTCTCGTCCTGTCGCGGTGATCAAGAATATATGTATATACTTCATAGCAGGGTGTGTGTGACACACCTGTTGCTGCCTGTTACATTTTCTTAAAACGATTATGCCCTGATTTCCCATTTTCAATGTGTCCAGGGTATAAATAGTGATATATTGAAACACAGCAACTCAAGGCAGTAAATAACAAAAGTATTCAAATTATGTTTTCGTTTTTTCATGTTTATTTGAATTTTTTTTTTTTTTTTTTTTTTTTTTTTTTTTTTTTGAACGAAGAAGTACCTAACAAGTTTTTTGTTTGTTAATAAAATAAAATAGAGCTTTTCTTCATCGTCGTCCTGATTTTATACACTTCTTATGTCAATTTGTTATCTCTAGGCGATGGACATTAATAACTAGTTGCAATTGGTTGTTATCTGTTGGATTGAATCGTGCGGAGCGATGATTTGGCTTTTGAGTTTGGGGGTGAACTATGAGCTGCTATTTGAGTGCGAGGCCCCTTCGCTCCTACATTCATTCGTTAACTGCAAGTCGAGTGAGCTGAAGTTTAATTTCTAGTTTACATTCTCATAACAATAACAAATAAGTAAGCATACAACTCTTCTCTGCAAACTAAATCGAGAGCACAGAGTTGACCGAGGGGTAGAGACAGAGACAGGTAGAGAGAGAGAGAGAGAGAGAGAGAGAGAGAGAGAGAGAGAGAGAACAATATTTCATATTCAAGTGAACAGCAACAGCAACAGCAAACAAAACATTTAAAATAGAAATCATATCGGTGCGTCGCAGTCTTCTGGGACTCGCTTTTAACGGAGCTGGAGGCGCACGCAGATCGCAGTCTGGGAGTTGGTCGAAAGCGTAGCAGAGGGCGTGGTCGTTGTGTTTGTTGTTGCCTTGCTGTTTGTTTTGGAATATTGTTATGGCTAATGTTGACAATTTTCAATCTGTATGTATTTGCATTAATATTAGTTTTATAACTATTCGGTTTTACTAATTAAAAGTTATTTGTGTGCTCATTTACAGACAGTTCTAACGCAAACTATTTTCAATGAGCCTTTTCTTCTTCAAGTAGATTTGTGTGAATTAGCTTTGTTTTGTTTATTTCGCGTTGTTTCTGTTGTGTTGTTGTTTAATGCTAAAAATTGAAATATGCTTATAGTGTATTTTGCATTTTGTGGGGAAATTTGTAACTTAAATACGTGTTTGGATTATAAATTTAAATGTAGTATTTAATGCTTAAAATTTTACACACAACTTAGTTTCATTAAGTTTTCTACATTGTTTTTGTTTTTTAGCTTTTAGTTTTGTTTTTTTTTTGTTTTTTATTTATTTATTTTTTTTGTTTGTTTTAGTTTTTAGTTTTTGCTGTTGTTCTCTTTTAAGTTTTGCTTTACTTGATAATTTGTAATTTATAATTTATAATAATAATAATAATAGATCATCTCTAACGTAATATGCGTTGCTTCCTTGTGTATAATTTTGAATTATAAACACCCTTCCCCACTCCTCTTCCCCGCAACCCTCCACTCGCAGTTGTCCGTGCCGTAGGCGTCCGAGCTGAAGTCGAAGAGCTGGTCGATGCCCTCGTTGGCGTTGAGCGCGTATGGATACTCGTTATCATCCGGCGGATCTATGGACACGAAGGCTTTATCGAAATCTGTAAGTGCGCAAATATGCGTATATATACATATTTATATTTACACACATATGCATATATATATATATATATATAGAGAAAGAGAGAGAGAGAGAGAGAGAGAGGGAGAGAGAGACTGATCAGTAAAGTTTATTTATTTTATGTACATTCGTAGTGATAGAGATGGGGAGGATGGAGTGGAATGACTGTTATCCTGCGTGATTTACAGCTATGCTTATCGATTTGGTTTTGTTTCGTGGTGAATGCATGTTCGAAACTCACGCCAGAGCTGAATCTCATGGTGCTACAAAATTTCAATTTCAATTTGAACAATTGCCCGCTGCAACGGTTACAGTGCACTGCAGACCCACGAGAATTCAGTTCCAAAATGAATTTTTGAATGGTTTCCATTGATATTTGTCGGCGTGTAAATACATACATACAATCTCTAACATGCAACAATGCACTACTGCGCCTTTCGCCCATTAGTATTTCTGTTCGAAATGAGCAACACAAAACTGTTAACTGTCAACAGAGCTTGTAACAGAGTGTCGCTGTTAACTAACAGCGTGTCGGATTTAAATTGTCCATTTAAAGCTGAATGTAAATAAATGTGGTTGTGTGTGTATGTGCGTGTGGATGATGTTAGAGTGCAATGCAGCGTGTGAGTGAGTGGGACTGTGTGTACGGGCGTGTGGATTACGTTGGAGTGAGAGTGAGAGAGCGCGCGCACAGGACTTGGTTATATGTTATACTGCTTTTGTTTTCTTTTTATGGTTTATATTACACATTTCACAGTACACTTAATTGGTTACAAAATAAAATAAAATAAAATTCAAATTTGAACTGATTCTCGTCGGTTGGTATCTGCCAAAATACTGCTGCGAAAATTGCATAGAAATTAAAATATACAAAGCACTTGAATTGTGTTATTTATTTGAATTGATAATATATATATATATATATATATATATATATATATATATATATATATATATATATATATATATATATATATATATATATATATATATATATATATATATATATATATATATATATATATATATATATATATATATATATATATATATATATATATATATATATATATACATATACATATATACATATACATATATACATATACATATACATATACATATACATATATATTTGTTATGTTGCTGTGCGAAGTGCGCGCTAAGCAAGAACTCAGACTGTGATGCGGTTTGCATATCGGAGTTCACGCAGGTCACAGACAAAGTTCTTGTTAAGTGCGTTTCAAATCGAATTCGAACCGTTTACACAGGCACTGTAAAACTTGCGGCTGTTATTTACATAGTCTACGGATGTGTCGAGCCCAATTGACGTTTCGGTGCTCGTATGACCTTACGTAATATGAGTTGTGCGAACGCGTGAAGTGCTCGACGTCGCAAACGACTTACCAAAGTTGCTGAAGTCGCCCAAGAGCGCATCGAGACCTTGAAGCACTACGTTGCTGCCGTCGCTGTCTGCGTCGCAGTCGGCAGCAGCAGCAGGCGTTAGGCCGCGATAGATCTCCTTGTTGTTGCTGCTGTTGTTGTACTGCTGCTGCTGACTAATGTTGGCGCCAGCGCCAGAGATGTCGCCGTATGTCGTCGCTGGCATATTGCCGGCAACTGCAGCAAACTGCATGTGCAGCGAGCCCATGGCAGTGGAGTTGCTGCTGCTGCCGCCGCCGCCACTGCTGCTGTGGTTGTTGTTGCTGTTGCTTGTGCTGTTGTCGCCAACAGCATACGTTGACGCAGTCGCGTCGTCCATTGCGCAGTTATACATGGGCACGACGCTGCGGCGCTGCTGCAGCTGCTCATTGCCGTAATTAACTGCGCTGCTCTGTGGCTGGGAGCTGTTGCTGATGGTTCGGTTATGACTACTAAGCGTATTGGAGTTGCCGGAGCGTCGCCACAGCCGCGCTGTCGCGGAGCGAGGCCCGCCGGCGCTCGTCTTTGTGGGCGAGGATTGCGTCAGGCTGTTCAGGATCTGCTGTATAGCGCCCCCGTGGCGCTGACTGCGCACCACTGGGCTGGTGAGCGTCGGCACCAGCAGATTCAGCTCATCATCGACGTCGTCGTCGTCGTCGTCGTCACCATCATTGTTGCTCGGCGAGATCGTCTCGTACTTGACGCTGCCATTATCACAAATATTATTCAAATCAGGCTGGCTCTGCTTCGCCGCCTCCTCGATCGATTTGCTGAGGTTGCGCTGTGCTGTCAAGCGATATGGTGGGGGGCCTGCACTCGGATGGAACAAGCTGTTAGTTTTCTCGGTCGACACGGATGCCTCTTACCGCCTCTTACCTAAGCCCTTCGTGCTCATGGCATCGATGTTGTTGAAAAGGGGATCGATCCGCTGGTTGGTCAGCTGGTGCAGTCGCGTGGACGTCGCCGTGCGAATTCCGTTGCTGCCACCGAGGGACGAGGCGCCCGCGTAGCCGGAACCACATTCGACTGGCGAATTCTCCGGCGAATTGTCGTGGCAGAGGAACACGTTTATCTCCCCGCTATTCTCCGCCTTGACGTAGATCTCGCGCGGCATATTGGTGTTGGGTAGCTGTCATGGGGAGGGAAAGCAGAAGAACTGTAAATAATACTGTTGCTGCATCGGAGTAGGAGTAGGTATTCCTACTCCTGTGCGATATTCGCACAAGTGCTGCAATAGAGAAATACAGAGGAAGGAACTTGTTTGTATACTCGGTTCCCCCGCCCCAAGTGGAAAAGAGGCATTGTGCAATGTTAGCCCGTTAGACAGACTGCCTGCCTGAACGCAACCCATTCCGACACTATCGAATTTGGAATACACGCTCGTTTAGAACCCCGGTCTGCCATGCCATGTCTGATTGCAATATTTGTACTTCAGTTGAGGGTCTTAAGTACCACCTGCATCATAACTGATGACCTGTTGGAGCGGCCTTCGCAGCTTCCACCAGTTTTCCCCGCTCGTGCGTGCGTGCGTTGCGAGCGAGTTCATTAAACGGTTCAAGGCAAGCGGAAACATTAAGCGAATTATTTATAAATAGTGTGTGGCCAGCGATCGGAGGAGGAGGAGGCCACACAGAGCAGACTATGCCAAATCCAATCGGAAAATCAGTTGGGATTCTGTCTAGAGAAATGTATACGCATATGCATGGAAAAGTTGTTGCTTTTGCTTTTGATATTAAAAGGAAAGCTCATGTGCGGGTCGTCGCTATTGGTAGACTCATTTGGGGATCTAAAAGCTGAAAGAGGTGGGCAGGAGTCGGGGGAGAAGGCCCAAAGTAGATCTGCTTCAATTTTGCAGTGCGTCGCTTGTCGCCTTTCGCTGCCGCTGTCGCTGTCGCTGTCAGAGGCCCGTCTAAAAATAGGCCGCCATCTATAATGGCATGCAGACGCAAAGAAGAAGCACAATTGTCTGACGTAGCCGCCCGAAAAGCGACGAAAAACGCTAGAGAACCAGCTACAGATATATATTCGTCTCTCGACACTATACAGGTCTGGTTAGCATAGTTAATCCACTTAGTGCAGATAAGAGCTGAGCACTATTCGAACTTCAATATCAATTTGATAAATACTTCTGAATGCTGCAAGGGTTACAGAGGACTCTCCCCGAAGCAGAAGCTGAGACTGCCTTAGGCTAGAGTCAATGCCAGAGCTGTGGCACTTAGGACTTACTACGAGTTTGGCTTCTGGCGGCGCCTTGATCACGATCACAATCTGATCTTTGAAGAGATCCACGTTTAGCAGATCGCTCTGCGTCACGTAGGCCATGCCGCCCACATTCTCCACCTCCTGCGATATCTCCGACAGCTCGCCGCGCATCTGATCGATAAGGGTGTTGAGCTCGTTCTCGCGCTGCTCCAGCCGCTCGCACTCAGTCTCGATGTGGCGCGACCGCTCGCTGCTAACCAGGGATTGACCCCCTCGCCATTGGATGTTGTTCTTGGACTTCTTTTCTAAGATGCCAATGCCCTCGAGGACATTCGTTATGTCATAGATGCGACGCTTCTGCACGGACAGCCGCGTGGACGCGTCGTTCAGATCGACAACCCCGTCCGGCGACTCCTGCAACAAGTCCACAAACTTTTTGGTCAATATCCCCAGCGAGGTGTCCGCACGGTTGCGATCTCCGCCTCCGCTGCTGCTGCCGCCGCCAGTCGAGGCCGAGGACGACGTAACGAGTGCCGCCTGCTGCTGCGGCGTCGCCTGCTGCTGCGACAGTGTGCGCGCTATCTGTGCATGCGAGTGCAAAGCCCCGTTGCCAGCCGACTTGCGCGTTTCCACATCGTCTTCCTCGTCGTGGTCGACTTCGTACTGCTGCTGCTGCTGCTGATGGTAGCGCAGCTGCTGCTGCTTGTTGCTGTTGCTGTTGCTGCTGCTGTTGTAGGTGACTGTGTGGTGCTGTGCGCTTTGCTTGGCCTGCTTTTTCGGGTGGATCTCGTGGGGGGCGACGTTCGGTCGGCGCTTGACCTGCTGCAGGAGGAACAGTAATTGCAATGAGTTAGCGAACGTGAGTGCAAGCAACGACTGTGATCTCGCGGTTCACATCTTGTAGCTGTAAAGCTATAGTTTGTCAACCTCAAGCCAATTGAATTACCTTGTAATAGTGTGTGATATCGTTCGTTTTACCAGCAGCTCCGCCATTCCGCTGCTGGTGCTGGTGCTGCTGTTGCTGATGTGTGATTGTTGCTTCTGCTATAACGGTTGCCGGAACTGTCGTGACGCCAGCTTTATTCAGACTTATATACACGTGATCGCGCAGGTGGGCAGCGACGCCGCCGCCGTTGCTGCTGTTGCTGCGGATATCCAGCAGATTCTCATCTTTGATCACAATATTATTATTATTATTATTGTTGTTGTTGTTGTTGTTGCTGTTGTTGCCCAGCAGCTCGTAGCTGAGTTTCCGCACCACCTGAGTGCCGCCCACTCCATAAAGTTGATGCTGTCGCTGCGTGCTGCTGCTGTTATGGCTTTTGGGCGCGGCGGTGGTTATCAAGAAATTCGACATTTCGCAGTTCTCTCCTCTCTCTCTCTCTTCTCCTCGCTGCGCTCTCCTCTCTGCCTGAAGTTTATACAAAAATAGTTTTTGCTCGCGCTCTCTGCCACTCTCTGGCTCCTGCTCTCTCCTCTCTCTCTCTCTTGCTTTGTCTTTTATTCTGTTTCTTTCTTCCCTGCTACGTCGTTGGCATGGCAGCGCGGCGTCCGCTCGTTTTTAGCTGTAGCATACTTTCAAGCGCGGTTGATGGTGGTGAAGGCGTTGCCACCCGGTTCAAAAATTGCCCAATGTGTCTCGTTTGCGTTTATTGTACTTATTGTTTGCGCTTATCGACTAAATTAGCACCTAGGGATTCTTCACATCTGCAAAGATAATGGCAAAAGAAAGAAGTCATCAATTAGTCAAGTGCTGTGTGAATTTACATTTTATTTATGCAATTGGCACATTAAACTTTTGCGCCACTTTCTGCTTGTTTGTTTCCTTAACATTGTATGCTAATGCGCCTGCGTTTACGTAGCATTAACATGCAACTGTAGACGATAGTGGACGACGGAGTGAGAGAGAGACAGCAGACATGATTTCAAATTCAATTATGAATGCTTGGCAAAAAATTTAACAGAAATGTTATGTTGTTGTTGTTGCTGTTTGTTGTTATCGTCGCGCAAGCGCAAATGTCAATAAACTCAGCATAAAATAGTATTGAAACAATCAATACGCCAAAACTGGACGCAACGTAACGTGCGAAGAAGAGAAGCACAAACACAGAAGCAGCAGCAATAACAATATTAACAGGTAAAACGAGTAACGTTATATTGACCGCTTCGCGCCAGCGTCTACATCAGCGGGGGTTTCAGTTCATTGTCGAGAAAGAAACATTTGCCGTTCTTTTCGACTTTCTGCTTTCTGTTTTCTACTAACGCTTTACGCGCTGACAAATTGAAAAGCTTAAAAAGTGCGAAGATAAAACAGACCCAAGCTGCGTAGCAACGACAAGCAACATTTGCGAGTACTTCACAATAGTAGAGAGCGCTGTTAAGATATATATGTTTGCACTTGACAAACGCTGCAGCTTACAGATGAACAAACTGTTAATTGCGCCATTGAATAGAGCACACACACACATGCACACGCGTACAGAATGAAATGCAAATCGAGCGAAATAAATGGAACGTCGCATGGAATTTGCTGAGATCGGCAAGAAACAACAAGCCAGCAGGCAGAGACGGATTGCCGCAGGTAGGTAACAATAGCCCGAGCTTCAGTTGCGCACTCTCGCTCTCTTCCTCCTTCGCTCACATCTTCTATAAATTAAAGGTTACCGAGATTTTGCTGTTGCTCTTTCTACTCTGCGCAAAAAAAAAAAAAAAAAAAAAAAACGGTATCTGTTTACTGGCGAATTCTCTTGTTTTCTCTCTTCTTTATGTAGGTAATTTAAATCGAAAACATGGAAATTTTATACACAGAAATGATGTAGGTAAGAGAGAAAGGAATGAGAGAAAAACAACATACACCGTATAACAAGGGTAGCACGGCAGCCCCCAGGTAGGTCTTTCGAAATGAATTTAAATGCACACGAAATATTTTTTCGTTTGATTGGCATGCAAGTGGTCCGGTCCGCATACTATTCGATTTCGCATATAAAATTTCAGAGCGCGTCTAAGATTACATATAATCAGAAGAAGCACAACAAAGATCTTATGCTAATTTGATCTATCGACTGGTTCGAGCAGAGCACTGTTATTTAGTTAACATGCTCTTAACATGTCTCAAACCAAGTCATGCCAGGTTTCGTACTGTTAGCTTAACAGTAACGTCATAATTTCAGAAACTGCAACGTTGTGTCTGTTATCTGACTTAGTTCAGTGAACGAAATAGAACGTAGAGTGCAGCGAACTAGTTATATTTAGTTCAGACAGAATGAATCGACATGAATGAACATTATTCAATCCGTAATCTTGTCATTATCCACTTACTTTTGAATTTAAGGAAATACGAATAAAAAATAAAATTTAGTACTGACTATTAGAATTTTATACCAAGTACCTTACTTTGATTGCTCTAGAGCACTTTTTGGGCTTCTGCCCGAGTGCAAGGGTTGGATAACAGAGCACGAGTCGAAAATGTGACGCAACAGAGCTGTTAGATAACATCGAAAGTAACGGAACTGCTTTGTGCAGTTATTACTCTCACGAAGTAATTTAGCAGTGATGCTAACCCACAGTTAAAAGAAACTATCACTCAATCGTGATGCTAACCTCAAAATGCATGTGTGTGTGTGTGTGTGTGTGTGTGTGTGTGTGTAGTTTAATAGTATCAATCTATTTGTGCAAGTGTGTGTATCAAGTGCACTTGTCTGCCATCCCGTTGTATGTGTTTATCTAATAACAAGCCAGAAGGTAAACACTAAAAGCAACTGTGCCTTGGACAATAAGCAAAACAGAACATTGTGCAAATAGGGAAGAGACACGAAAATGAAGTAACTACAGATAGTGGACGAAACGGCCTAGAGATAACAAAAAAGCCAAGTATCAACTGCTGCCACAGCGACAAGCTCAGCTTTTCCACACAGTCTAGCGTCGTGATAAGGAAAATGCTACAACTACTATTGCTCGTATGTATGTATGTATGTATGTATGTATGTATGTATGCGCGTACATTGTATTAACATTGTACTCATGTATTCAATGTGAATGATGAGCAAATAACGGCAAAACAGATGGAAAGATAAAGGTACGCGTTCACGCACGCAAAGATTATTGCTCTCTTATATCGGTTCCACATTGACGCATTGCAAATGCAAGTAAAGTAAAGGACTAGATAACCGTATTTAAATTAAAATAATTGGCGCCACAGATGTATGACCAGCCCGAGCTGCCCCGACTTAAGACTCCACCCATGACTAATGGGCAGCAGCTGCTAATTGGGCGCCCGTAACTGTTTTGCTACGGTATTGCAGAGTAAATTCTAACGCGAGCCATTAATTATTCATACAACAAATTGTGTCTATTATGCATACTTTTAAGTACGTGCATGAGTGTGTGTGTGTGTGTGTGTGTGTGTGTGTGTGTGTGTGTGTGCATAACATTTCTAAACACACACATTGGTAAATAGGCGCACGATATACTTTTGCATTCACTGTCTCTTTAGCAGCTCGCACTCTCCAATATGCACACACACCCATGCTAGCTGTAATGCTAAGCAGAGCAGCAGCGTAGTAGCGTAGCAGCGCGGCTGCTAACGACTGCAGCGCGCACGTAAAAGTTTCGCTTTCCTTTTGCACAGAATTTTGCATGCGCAGTAAAAAAGCAGACAATAAAAATAAAATAACATACAGACTATATAACCACACACACAAGCACATAAGCCTACACATGTATGCATATGTACATGCACATATACTTAGCACACCGCCATTCAGCAGTCGGTAAGCGCCAGAAAAAAATAATTTTTTATATATGTACCACATATACATATGTACATATGTGTATAGCTCACAAACGCCAACGCTCGGCTAATGTGCATGTATGTATGGGTGCAAGAGAGTGAGTTTATGAGAGAGGTTTTTATCGTGAGTGGGGATGGTTGGGCCGGCCGCTTTCACGACTTTTTACGAGAAATGTTCGACGCTCACTGTTCTGTTCAGTTCACCGCGCTCTGTTGTTTTCATAACAGCTGTTAGATCATGCCTTGGCTGAGATTTTAGTGCTGCTACTGCTGCTGTTGTTCTTTTGTTGTTGCGCTCTAGTGTGGACTACATGTTTATTGCGACGCAGCCGGTTTTCTGACTTGGGATCCACAAATATTGCAACCCGTGTGAATACAATTATCAAATAATATGTGCAATGTATACTCAGCTAAGCATATATCTGCACTCGCTGAATTCTCAATTTTGTAAAACAATTAAATCAACAGCAAAAAGTGCGAGTGAAACGGCAAAGGGGAACGTAAGCTGTATTAAACAACCGACCTCTGTTAGGCCCAACAGAGACTGCTTACAGTTTTCAGTTTTGTTTTCTGTTATGTACATATTTGGCGGGTGCAAAAGCCAAAAATAATTTCCAGTTGATAGACGGTAGAGAGCGCAATATAGCAGAGAGAC
Organism: Drosophila meridionalis; assembly: GCA_035045145.1. Taxonomy (NCBI): domain Eukaryota; kingdom Metazoa; phylum Arthropoda; class Insecta; order Diptera; family Drosophilidae; genus Drosophila; species Drosophila meridionalis. The sequence goes on along the minus strand of JAWNPG010000037.1, from coordinate 13,098,645 downwards.
TTCGCTTTGGCAGGCTTATAATATGCGTCGCAAAATAATTTGCCAACTTAGCCAAGTAATGCGTTGGGTGGCTAACAGCAAGTCGTGTGGACTGAAGGCGTACACAATAATCAGTTCGTAATTTAAAGGACGTGTCCCACTACTTCAGTGTGTTTGCCTGGCCATATTGTAGGCATTAACAGAATGTATACAGAAATATATGTACATACGTACATGCTTTCATGGTAATGTGTTTACTGCCCACGGGCATGACGCATTTCGGTCATGGGTTGCAATGAAGTAGTCCCTCGTGCCCTTATCAGAAACTCTTACAGATCTTGTCGTGCAATGTTGATGCGAGAACATGTAGGCTACAACGTTAGGCGGCCCCACAAATACAAATGTGTATAAAGAAGTAGAAGTAGAAATTACTATTTATGTACAAATTGTCGTAAGAGTTTGAGTGAAAACATACACACATAACACACAGAAAAAGGCATTTAAAGGTTATTAACGGGGTTTAGAGCAAAGGAAAGACAGCACAAAGCAAACTTAAAAGAATGATTAATTGTCGATCGAAAACATACACACACACACATGCATACGCACACAAAGAAAACACATGGCCGCGCAGTTTGAGAGGCACTAATAAATGGTATCAAACCTTTTGCTCAAAGAGAAACGAAATTATGTGAGTTGCACGCACCTAAATTGGAATTTCTTCGTTTTATATCACGACGCATAACCCATCAACAAAGCATTTGCCCGAAAACGCCGCCACTGCTGCCGTCGCCTGCGTCGTCGTCGCCGCTGCTGCCAACGTCGTCGCTGCTGCTGCTGTGTTGTAGTCGTTATTGCTGCTGCCGCCGTCGCGCTCATTTAATATCACACACGTTTCATATTTTTGCGTTTTTATGTATATTTGTACGCGTTTTGTTTTTGTTTCTTTTGCGCAAAAAGTCTATTTCTTCTCCTTTTCGTGACGTGTGACGTCAGCAGTTAGAAAATATAATATATTTGATGTAGATATCACATAATTGTTGTTGTTGATGCTCGTGCATTGTCTCTCCTCTTTGTTATTTTTGATTTTGTTTAGTTTTCTAAATATGCCTCGAATGTGTGCAGTTTTTCCGTTTTTTCGTATGTTTTTACATTTTGTTGCGCCGAACTGAACGAACTTCATGGGCCACGACGTAAACGCAAAGTGAATGCTGCCCAGCCTGAGTGTCTTTTCGTCGTAGTAGTAAATGGAGTCGCCGGTAAACCAACAGCGGAAGAGAGTATCTCGCCGAGAGCGAGCGCCGGAGAGAGAGAGAGAGGGAGAGCGCGCCTACAGAGAAAACGTAAACCGCGAAATGACGTTAGGCGTGTACGTATGCTGTTTATTTGTACTGCTGATATTATTGTGGTTTTAGCTGTCAATAAAGCGGGCTGTGACGTCACGTTAATCGTTTTCAAAGTACTGCCTGATAACTTTGAATTTATACATAAATTCATTGATTTTCTCAGTTTAATTCTCCACGCGGGTGCTTTACGTGATACGACTCGCGTTGTCGCTTACATTTATGTAGCTTTTCTTTTTCTCACTGAACAGCAACAGCAGCGACACGACGCAATGACGGCGACGACGACAGCAACAACAACCAGACACGACCAGCAGTGCGAAGCGTGAACGAAAAACTAAAAGCGGCGAATTTGCTGCCGCAAATATGAGCTGTTATTATGCCGTTTTTTGGGCTCTGTTAAGCGTTCTCTTCTCGGCGAATTCAAAGTAGTAATAGAGTACCTCAGCGTGCTCAACTGTGTGCTCTCTCCGTACGCAGCTGAGAGAACGCCGCGCTGTAACTCAACCAGCAGCTGAGTCGGCAAATATTTTATTATTTGTGTGTATGGGTGAGTGGAACGTAGGCAGATACCTTGTGGCATGTGGATGCCAGACTCACAGTAGATAGGTGTGTCTGTATATGTGTGTGTACGTGTGTTGTGTGCTTCAGAGCCGCGCTCTCCGTCACTCAGATGCCGGCTACAACTGTGAGACGGAAGTGACATGCCGCCTCCAACGTCACTAATACATATGTATACATATACGTATGTGTATACGTAGGTATGGACGTATTACTTTGTTGTCTCCGTTTTCACCGTCTCATTATCTGTGTGTGTCTGTTTGTACGCATGTTGCGTGTTTTTGTTGCCGTCCACAATGTTGCCAACTTTACATATACATACATTCAGATGTACATAATAGTACGTATGCTGCCTTGCAGATGTTAAGTTAACAGCATTAGAATAAATTAAGTTAACATTCCATATACACGCAGCTCTACAAACGGCATTAATACTTATTACTCTGTACATATGTACATAAGTATGTATTTTCTACATTCATATAAAAGTATTTTTTCAGTTTTCAGCCACAGTAAAGTTCATTCAACTAGATAAACACATCTGCTCAAATACGTTACGTTTGTGTGTTTGCCTACACTGATCGGTAACTGTAACTGGGGTATTCATATCTATCTATGTATGTATTCCCGTACTAGTCATAAAAAATTAAACGAATTATGGTAAATACGACGCAAAACACAAAAACTCACGCCCAACTCTGCTTTCGGTTTCTTGCAAGGCAGCTAAAGCGAGATAGCATGACAGATGAGCCCCGACAGCGAATGCTACAGAACACACACACAAACACACACATACTCATACGCATGTACATATTTCCAGTTAATTAAAAGTACTTATGACACTGCACATACATACAAGCGCGCGCTCACGCACATAAAAACAGACACACACACACACACACACACACACACACACGCACAAACACATAAAAATTACTTGAGTACAAAAGTCCACAAGGATCGTGGGAAGTTCCAGGCACAGACGATCGCAAAATACTGTATGCGCTATCTATGACCGGCAAAAAATGCACGCAAAGAAAAAACCTAACATGCATACAAGAAGTCTGCAAAGAAAGAAGAGCGTGGGGTGGTTAGCGGTTCAGCCCTAAGGGTGACGCTGTGTGAAAAGATGGCAAAAAAAAAAATATAAAAAAAAACACACACTCTGTTAAGCGCACGCAGTCTTCTCAGCTAAAAATCGAGGGCCTAAGACACGATTTCGTTGAAGGCAACAAATGAAAGGATAACAGCATCTTAAGGTGTGGCCTGGCTGTGGGGTCATGAGAAGCAGCAGCAGAAGCAGCACAGCAAAAAGGGAGTCGGAAACTGGAAAGCAAATTACTTTTTGGATAGGGTCAGGATAGAGCAGATGAATGGTTTGCTCGACTTTGGAGATAGGGTATGCCCTCATATAAACAGAGAGTTTTTAAACCTTTACTTTTCTTTATATTGGCATTATCTATCACTGTAAGGCATTAGACTGCATTATTGACATTTAATTTTATACCAACTGCATCTGGACCTACTCAAGAACCGAATACCGAATGCCGGACGATATGCGAGAGGAATGGGTGAGAAGGAACATCCTTATAATCGGCAATCTCATAGTCGTCGGTGTCAGCGTCGCCATCGTCGAATGCAGCAACCCCTTTTCCAGTGGGGCGTAAAATAATTTGTACAGACACTGCCTCTTCCTCTTCCTCTTCCTCGTCCTCCTCTGCCCTGCAGCAACGGCCTTTGCCTTTGCCTACTGCGGCGTCTGCATCTACAAGGGCCATACACAGGCGACATGGGAAATGAATGAGAGTTATTGGGGAAATGGCGACGCCAACGACGCTGACGTCGGCTGCTGGCACAGCAGCCATAGCCATGCCGCAGAATGCAATCAACTTGAAAACAACTTGAGAGCCTTAGCGACGGCTATATTCAAATTTTGAAAAACAAAAGTAACCGAGTAAGAGCGCTGGTAGAGTCGCGAGTGTCCGACTCGGAGATACGCTAAGTCCCGACCGACATGCGTTCTTAAATATATTCCAACAACATCGCCACTTCACTGCTCGCTATCCAAGTAGCAAGTCCGAACCTGATAATACCAACTGATGCAGAAGAAGGCGTGCCACACCCCATAAAGTATATATATTCTTGATCAGCGCGACAAGACGAGTCGATATAGCCCTGTCCGTTTGTTTGTACGTCCGTCCGTGTGAACGCAGAGATCTCTCAAAATACACAAGCTAGAGAAATTCAGCACACATACTCGTGTAACCTTACGCATTACGAGTTTATCATTTTTTTCGATAATTCACCTAATTTATTTATCGGCATTTTGCGATCATTTGAATTCGGGTTTTAAGCGTGCTTTGTGGTTTGTTTTATAAATTACTATTCTTTTGAATGCTGGAGAATTGACTTAAAATGCAAACTCTTTTATTTATTGGATATATATGAAAGTTACTTTCTATATAAGGAATTTTCTAAAATTTAGGGCAGGTATAAAATATTTTACGTAAATAAAAATAGTATAAAATATACAAAAAATTAAGTGTATATACCATCGCTCACGAATATATGTAGCCTATTGGCTCTATGGGGTCTCGTCCTGCCTTCTACTTACATTTCGATGAAAGCATTATACCCTGATTTATCATTTACAGTCGGTATAGGGTATACTTATTACTATGCCCTGAACCCATTGAAAAAGAGAAATCAGGGTACATTAAAATTAGAGACGTTGACGTTGACGTTGCTGAATGTTTGACAGAATGTCACTCAAAATATTGATCGTTTAGTTGTCGTTAATATTAATATTATTATTGTTTTCGATACTACTGTAAGTGTGTGCGAATGTATGTTTCAGTGTGTGTGTAGTATCTCGTTTTCATTTTTAGAGTGACCAACTTTCAAGCTTCTTTTGCAGTCGCGTGGTGTTTATGTTGGTCCGTTTTCGAGCAAAGTTAATACTTTGTCTAAGATTTATAAAACATTTATTGAACTAACCATCGAGCTGAAAGGTCAAAAATAAAATGGATGAATACGAACTGCTCTTAAGTGTTTTACAACAAATAGAGAGGTCAATCTACTCGTGTGTCTTCCTATGGCGAATGATCATGTTTTAATTTATTTTTAATGCCTGTTTCAAGGCGTGGCCCTCATAAACTGAAAAGGTTCCAGACGTGACGCGCAATCTAATTGAAGTTACTTCACCAAAGCCAAATTCAAAATGAATCCTATCTTACTAAATGCATATATATGCATAGTTGGGGCCACTGTCCGGCTTGCATATGCATTGAAAGTATATATTTTAAAATTAATAAACACATATTTTGTTTTTAGCGATAACTCTAGAAAATGAAGTTAAACTTCTTTTTAGTAATTCAACGTGTATTGCACTGTACACAGAAGTTTGTTTAGAGCATCCGTTCTATAGCATAGGTACCACAAACGGCGCTTCGACTCGGACTTTGACATTGAGTTCTAGTTAGCTCAGTTTTCATTTACTGTCAATGAACCTCTCTAAAAGCCATAAATCGCGAGCGGATCTCAGCCGACAGAAACTACAAAAATAAATTCAACACAAAAAACGTATTGTTTTTTAAAAGTACACGTCTTAAATGGTCCAAAAAGTAGCGAGAAACTTCAGGTGCTTAAAAACATGTTAGAACAATTCGAAATCAGTTAAGTCCAATTGCGAAATGTCTTTTATATATATAATATTAATTTCATTAATCAGCATTCTATTTAACAAAAAAAAAAACTTTGTTTCTAATTTTTTAAATCATTAGTGTAATTAATTATTAAGCAAAGCAGGATCAACATAGTTGTTAAATTAGCCTAGTGAATTTCTATAATAATATATGAATTTTATTATAATAAACAAGTAAGAGTGCTCTAGTCGAGACTGCTCGACTAGGGGATACCCTGAGCCCTGTGAAGAGCCAAATATCAAATCAATCTACGATTGTTTTATGCATACATACAAACAACACATACACACATACATATGCACGCACGCATAAGCGCGCGCTCTGCCAACTGCGCAGTTACCGCCGTGACTGCGCTTGGGCAGCAATGTGGACATTACTATGGAACCTTTATTGTTTAATAACTTTTCTTGGCGATGGACTAACTGCATCAAACTTTCACAGCTTATTTATGACATTCATGTGTGTATGTGCAAAAGCACAAGATTCTAGTATTGGATTTGCGCTTTTTACAAATAGGGGGCTATTAGGGGCGAATGGGGCGTGGCATCCAAAATCTGAAGATCACGTTATCTCCGTATTTATCACACGCAACTACACAGAAAATTCGAAGTCTCTAGCCCAAAAGATGTACAAACCACTAAAAATTATCGATAAATGCTCATAAAATCGAAATGGAATGAGTTATCGGAAAAATTTTATAAACTTGTGCAGCGTATGGTATTATCGAGTATTCATGTCAAATTTCAAGTCTCTACGTTGCGTACTTAAAAATATCTCAGCGTTCACACGGACGGACAGACGGACAGGGCTATATCGACTCGTCTTGTCGCGCTGATCAAGAATATATATACTTTATGGGGTGTGGCACGCCTCCTTCTGCCTGTTACATACATTTTCACAAAACCATTATACCCTGATTTCCCATTTTCAATGGGCTCAGGGTATAAAAACCACGTATTTTATATATTAGAGCTTTGTGCTTTTTAAAAATTCAACGATATGGATACCACTATTACACCCAACTAATTTCATTAGGTGCGTTTGGAAAAAGAGTTATACAAACTCTAATTCAGTCGTCCAAACGCAATATCTGCGTAATTAAGAAAATACTTAGAGATATATCAATACCTGATATATGGAAAGCGAAAGTTGGTTCTACGCAGTATTTGCAATTTTTTGAGAAGGATCTACGCATTTCCGATTAACAGTCGTATAGTCTCTGTAAGTCTAGTTCAACTAGTAATTGCACTTAATTAATGTACTGATGATATTTCTGCAATGATAGTTTTCGACTTTACTTACTTATCGCTGGCATTGAATTTAAATCCAAAAGTGTAATCCAAAAGGATGTTTTTCGTTGAGTAGAGTTGACTTTTTGGCAATGGGCTTGCAATTGAGTGATCGATTGATTTATTTATGCTAAGCTATTTGTTTATAAATTTTAACTCGCAAATTTTAAGGCTCTCCACAATGACAGAGATTTTACCGACAGTATTTGAATACCCAAATTCAATAAAGTTAAAAGGTTAAACTTAAATGATCTTTTTAACAGTTAAAAGCGTAAAGACGATTACGAGACGAAATAACAATTCAAAAGAGTAACAACTAATTTAAAGAGACTTTTAATCAAGATATTGCATTGGCTTAAGTTTCGAATCGTTTTCAATGGGAATTCATTTTAATAGTTAAATTAAATAGCTTGACTATTTTTGGACATCTGACATCATTTGACCGTTTTTGTCTTTATATTTTATATTTTATGAGTTTTTAATATTTTAATTCTTTATTTATTTATTTTTTTGTTGATTTGTAATCCTTTCGTGTATTCAGATTGTATTAGTATGGGCTATATCATGATGTTTTTGCATTTTCTTTTTAACAACAATTTTTTGCACTTTGTAAGGGAAATTTAATTTTTGTATATCAATAATTCGTTTGCAACACGTAGTAATATATCAACTGATGTATAAACTTTAACATAAACAACAATAACACGACATGGTTAACAATTGCGGTTCGGTACGGAACGGAACAGCGCATCGGAACGCTTCGATCTGCTGGCTACCGCCTCTCTAGGTATTCACTTCCACTTTCTTCGGCGTTCGTTTTGTAAATGTTGCGTCGTTCTGGCCGCAGCTAGTGGCGAGCTGAAGGCACAGGCAACTAACGAAAACGCAAGCAGAAGGAAGAGGAAGCAGCGACGGCGGCAGACTAACAGGAATGCAATTGCAGGGCAACAGCAACAATAACAACAACCATATTAATATTAACAGCCAGCAGTCGAACTTCAAAGAGCGTGAGAGAGAGCGAACGAGACAGAGTGAGAGCGATCGGGTGTGTGAAAAAGAGAGGGAGGGCGCAAGAGAGCGCAGTCGATCGCTCTATGCGTACGTGTGCACACAGCCAAAGCATGAGAGAGAGAGCGTAGCAGAGTAACGGGCATACGGCAGGAATGCAGCAAAAGCAACAGCAACAGCAACGGCAACGGCAACAACAACGGCAACGGCAACGGCAACGACAATGCCAGGCAAAGCAAGAGCAAAACAATTGGGGAGGATAATGCAGTGATCATACGTGCTCGCTTCAACACACACGCACGCTAGCTCGCTCACTCGGCTATGGCCCACCCAGTGCAGGGTTGTATGCGAGTCAACCAAAAGCGTCATCTGCAGTCGAATCGGCGAATTTGATCCATGATTTTCTGCGATGGGACTGTTCCCATCCCGCCTATTGCAAACGAAAAACTACGAAAGCGACGTAGTGGGTAAAGGGTTAGGTTAACTGCGCCGCGGCGACAGGTGCTAAGTGGACAATGCGTGCAACTAGTTCTTCGTCTAGGCGGCCAGTCAATGAACTCTGCAGCACAATTAACACCCAGCTACAACAACAGCAGCAGCAGCAGCATCAGCAACAGCAGCTGACAAGCCCACAGCGAATCAAACTTGTGATGATGCAAATGCAGGAAACAAAAAATAATAATAATAACAGACCGCAGCTCCTGCTCCGAAAAATACAAATTGCAGACCTTCAAATTTAACTGAATCGAAATCCATAAGAAGTAATTTCTAAACGGATGCGCCAAAAAACCCATCAGCCAAAATCAACAAAAGCAGCCTGAAAATCGAAAATGGAGACGGATATGAAGCAGGAGATGAATTGCCGTCTCGCACACACACACACACACACACACACACACGCGCGCGCGCAACACGTCTACTCTGTTTCTCTAATTCTTTTACATGTCGTCGCACTCTATTGCGAACTGTACCCCCAAAAAGCATAGACATTTTGTTGAGTATCCTGTGTACAGGCTGCAGCATAGCCGAGCCTTGCAGTTGTCACGTTGCATAGGGTTTGAGGCAGCAGTTCGAGGTTTGAAGCGGGTAGCCTCGCAAGGACCTCGGCGCATACCTCAGCTCAGCTCAGCTCAACTCAACTCAACTCAATTCACCTTTCTCGATTCGAGCCGGAGCGAGAGTTGTTCGACTGACGTATTACGGCGAATATCTTGCAGCTGTCGTTCTTCCTTTAGCGCATGCCAAAAACTGCTGTTCGCTAGGTGGGCGGGGTACATAGGGTCTGTGGTCTTCGGGGTCTACGTCAACCATTGAAATTCCAGTTTGCTACGGTTTCGAGGTTCGTTGGACTCTTGAGCTCTGGAACTGTGCTGATAAGAACGAATTGGTCTGTATAAGGCTGGAATTGAAGTTAGCTACAGCTACAGTTGATTTTGAGATTTTTTGAATAGCCTATTTTGTTATGGAAAATAATTTCTTAATTGTAATTAGCCAATTTTAAAATTAATATTTCGCCAATGAAAACTATTAATTAATTTATTATCAATATAGATACATGGAAGGCTCCTTTGCCCAACCCAAAACCACTTACAAATTTATAATCTGTGCAGTACTTAATATTTAGCTTATTGGATCGCACATTGCTCTATAGTTTATCTTATCTTAGAATTATTCAATCTTCTCATATAAATATCAGGTATTAAAATTATAAATATAATTTATTATATTTTGATCCCTCGCTCTTCAGCATGCTGATCCATAAACTGACTTCCCCAACGGAAGACTTAACCCTAAGCTAAAGGAATTGGGTGCTCATTGAAGAAACGCTGGACTACCTGGTCTCGCTTACCGGTTTTCAAATTTGGGATATTCGTTCACGTTTTCAGCTAGTTTATGTTACAATATCAAGAAGAAGAGCGAGTCGAAGAGTGATCGAGAGAGAGACAGAAAGAGAGCAAGAGAGAGAGAGAGAGAGAGAGAGAGAGAGAGAGAGAGAGAGAGAGAGAGAGTAGCACAAAAGCTGTGCTGGGGCAGGCTACGAAAACAAGAACCTTCGAAAACAAAATATAGAGATATGTAGGCATATGTGTATGTATATATGAAGAGCAAGCAGCGGAGACCAAGTACGAGAGGCGAGTACATTCATGACATATATACATTATATTTGTGTTTACACATACATACATACATGTATGCAAGACAAGGTTCTCAACTTCAGGTTTGAGGCCCGATAGGTAGACGCAATTCCCGACTGCTTAACAAACTCCGTTCGTTGCGCTTTTGTTTTTCCATTCACTAAAATTCCAGGAAATTTCGTAGATCAGTAAATCTCTGAGCACGCTGTGGCCTCACATATTCTCTCTCTCTCTCTTCCTCTCTTTCTCTTTCTGCTTCTATCCCTCGTTCTCATTCTATCTGTGACCAACTTCAATTAGCTTAACTAAAGATTCTTCTAATGGAGCGTGGGAGCTTCCGAGCGGATGTGAGGAGCCTTTTTCAGGTCATTTGCGCTTAGACTATGACAACTAAATGGACAAGCATATGAAGTACTGCAGGGCTACAGAGAGACTTAAAAGATGTCCCGAATGTGCGCCGAGAAAAATGACGGAAAAGTGAAAAATGTGGACGCAGACATTGTTATCGCACGCACCTGGACCTCGCCGTGGCTTGGCAAAAAAGTGCGTGCGGCGAATGCATTGAGAACCACCCTTTAAAGACGAAAAACCAAATAGTAGCCAAGCACCCTCCTCCATAGTCTATGCAATGCACCAAGGAGTGGCTTGCCTGTGTTCCCCTGACGTTTTTCCTCTCAGACGTTTTCCCTCTCTCGCGTCTGTGGCCTTCTACAGTAGAAAAGTGGAACGAGCCCGCCGCACGGAGACGCCACAATGTAACATGCGCACACATTAGCACACGCATATGGACTGACGCACACTCTCTCGCATACACAAAAATCCTCAGATGACGCTTTCTGATCACCATGAGCTAATTTTGTATACCCTATAATTCTGCATTTCTTGTGCTCAAAACTATAATTTTTCAAGTTTAAGAAAGCAGAATACAACTATAGCTCAAGTTAAAGATAAAACACACTCTAGATAAACTACTCTAGATGGAGTTTTCTAACTAGGAGATACTTTGAATACTGCGCAAAATACTACTGCTAATAGGAGGTCTAAGGTCTAACGTCTAAGGTCTTTAGTATTTGAGGTAAGTTTTAATCCAAATTTGTATTCAAATTTAAAAAATAGGAAAAAATAAAGACAACTACAGATCTGAATGGAGTAATTATAGTTTACTAGTTCGCTGGGTACTAAAATGTTAACTTTCATTAGAGGAGGCACTACACGGATATAAGTTCTGATTTTATAAATGATATTTGGACGGAAAGACAGCAACGGTAACATTGAACCAATAATCATTCTCAGTACTTGAACGAGTAGGGAGAATTCAGAAACAGCGACTTTTAAGGGTGCAACAAGGGATCAATCTTTCTACTTCGCTCTCTCTCTCTCTCTCTCTCTCTCGATTTTTTTTCGATCTTTCTCTTTTTCTTTTTCTTTGTTTTAGTGTTAGAATCGGGCTCACAGTATTCTTGTTGTTGTTGTTTTTGTTTCTGGCGTTGTTTTGCATTGGGATTCCTGCATATCAACAGGAAGTGGAAATGGAAGTGGTTTTTATTGCAATAAGAGTTTGTAATGGGAAAGCCAGTAATGACTATACATTGGTCCGTTTCTCTGCCTCTGTCTATGTCGTTGCTGCCGCCTCTGCTTCCGTCTCCGCCTCTGACGTTGACGATGATGAAGTGGTGCGTGACACAGTGGGACATGGAGGCCAAATGGTTAATAAGATTAGCTCTCAGGTAAAGCTCTTGGCGACAGTCCCACTACATCTCAAACTGATTTTAGAAATCAAATTAGAAATATTTTATTTTTGCTACTCATATGTGTGTCTAACAATAAATTATTAACAAGTAGAAAAACAAAAATAAAGATCTAATTGAATATTTGCGAACTAACTTAAAGAAAAAGAAACGAATATGGATTTTAATTAAAACTTGGCTAGATCTAAAAAAAAATTACATTGGCACTTGTGTTGGGTTATCATATCGGAAGTTTTTGTTTAGCATAGGAATTTATTTACGATTTACAGAACAATGCTCATATCAATCTGTTTTTGGCAGTTTGTAGACACTGTATAGCCCCACTGTGCGTCAGTCATCTAGATATTTTGTCAAATATTTGAACTCGTCAAATTGTGCCACTGTGCTGCAGTTAGGCCCAGGCCGTGTCCACGAGAAGCTCAAAGTTCAAACAGCAAACATTGACATGTGCGAAAGGCCGACAGCAGCGACAACGATGACAGCGACAGCCCCTACGGCCCGCCAAGGCAAGGGTGGCCATACAAAGGGTGACCATGTCCCAATGCAGGAGGGCTGCGAGCTACCGCCACGGCTGCGCCGCTGAGCTAATAATTAAAGTAAGTCAGCAACCCTTAATTCTCAGCGGACCAAATAGGGTGAATAATACGCTTTATATTACATATACATACATTTATTTATATATATATATATTTTTATTTTTTGCGCGACTTGTAAAAAGTGCATTGTAAATTAGAGCAGGGCATAAGTATTCGAAGACGGGCTTCCTTTCTTTATTATCATTGTCCTATTTGCAATTACAGCTAAACGAATTGTTATTCCTGTTGTTGTTGTAGTTGTGTAGGAATGCACATTTAAAAAACAGCTTGCATCTCGCATTTCTCTACGGATCCCCGGGCCAGATCCATGCCAAGTTAACCGCGTGTCAAGAAAAAAGTGAAACGAAAAAATGGAAGTCCAGATTACAGAACCTCCCTAACATGGACAAACATAGATCTATCGAGTCAATAATAGTACCCATGATTGAGCCTGTATTCCTTAAATTTGTACTTATATCTAAGACTATAATTTATTTAATTTGTAAGTTTCCTACAATTACTCTCTATCTTGTATAGCTTCAATAATATTACTGACTAAAATGGCTGTGAATTGGGGCATTACTAGCCGTACTGGCAAATAAAGTACCACCACCAAATTATTATTGATAATTTATGTTACTTTAGGCTTTATATATATATATTTTCATTGTTTACGTTTAAGTTGAGTTTAGTTTTGTGAATATCTTTAATAATGAATAAATAAATAAACGATAGGCGAACATAGCTAGATCGACTCAGATCTTCGCCCTGAATATGGGGTCTACCACGCACCGTTCAGTATGTTTTAACAAAATCAAATTTATATTTTAATAGATTGAAAGCGACAATAATTTAAGTGTTAAATTTAAGGTGTAAAAATTATGAAAATAATGAGAAAAACAAACACGTACAAACTACAAGTAAGCTTTGTTAGCTTTCCATAATCATTTTGCATTACGTTGTATATATTTTTATACCTTGAACCCATTGAAAATGGGAAAAGAGTCTTGTGAAATGAAATTGTCTTGTGAAAATGTATGTAACAGGCAGAAGGAGTTGTGATCAGCACTACATGACGAGTCGATATAGCGATATACGTTGGTTGCAAGTATGCATAAAAGAATCGAAGAATGTTTGGAATATTGGCTCCGCACAGGGTTTAGGGTAGCCCCTAGCAGACCAGTCTCGACTAGAGAATTCTTACTTGTTATTGTTGGTGCAATGCGTTAGGTAAGGCGACATTTTTTCGCCCCCTAACTGAAGGGCAATTGCTAAAATATGCAATTACATGCGTGAGATTAGAAACAAAATAAGAACAGGATGGATTGGTACATTTCTAGGTAGAGACCGGAATAGCGTTAAGCCTTTGGGCAGGACACGCGAGCGCAGGATGTGAAAATCATAGGAGCAGAGCAAATCCCTAGACATGCCGCGGCCCGCCCCTTTGCATTTACGGGATTAATTAACATTAGGTTTAGGGTATCTGAAATCTGGATCACTCCATGCATAATGTACGAGTTTATATAGCTATACATACATATGTACATAAATACATATGTCTGGGAAACAGCGCTTGCTTGACAACCGAATGTCAAAGCAAATTGTAGAAATTGATTCGTTCGAAAATTGCGCTTATGCCCATAAATATACATTCAGGCTGTAAGTAGAACCAGTTCAACATCTTCAGTGTATGGCATTTGATAGGAAATACAGTAGACATCACATATCTCAGAAAGAACTGCATAATACTTCACAATAGCTGATTGTAAAGGAAGATATAGACAACAAATTTATTCTATTTTCATGGCACCAATAAACATAAAACATCTAGAGCTTACCAATCTTGTTTTCAATTTAGTTTCTAAGACGAGGCTATATAAGCGTATATCTTCATAATGCAAGTTTCACAATTCAAAAGCAACAAAATGCTTATATTTTTGTTTGAAATAGAATCGAGTTGATTGTGAAAATAAAAGCTCAAAAATATAATTTAATTAATTAATGTGTAATTTTATGTTATATGCTATGAAGAATATCACAGCTCGAGCTTTCTTAGATGTTTTTAAGTTAGGGTATACTAGACGTATGTCCATATTTTAAGTGTCTGGCCTCCCGAGCGGGTATAAGTAATTCCGTAGCTCTTGGACAAGTAAACTTTGATCTGGCCGTAGCTGATTTTTGTCCATGCTCTGACCATTGTTTGCTCTCCACAACCCATTTCATTAGACTGCTCCTGTCAGGTAACAGGGACTTGCGAACCAGTCTGAATCCATCACCATATATCGTATACAATGTTTTCTTAATTGATTTGTTTGCATATTATTTGCTATCTAAGCACTTCTGAAACCGATTTAGTAGACGCATGTAATGTGTAAGGAAGCGCACTATTTCATATATTTTTGTTACCTTGGAATGGGTTTCAAATCGAACGCCTAAGTTTTCTAAGTTGTTGTGTGAACTGTAAATAAAATGAAATAACAACAAACAATAAACTCGTATGCAAATCGTGGGAGTACACTATGTACTGAACTTTGTCTATGAAAACAACTAATCAAAACACAAATATTCAAATCCCTTTGCGAAACATATTTTAAAGACAAAGAGTTCGTTAGTCTCTTGGTCATTCGAAGAAGTTCTCAACGAAACTTAATTCAAATTGAAGTGTTGCAACAGGCTTTCGGCTCGTTTTCTTCTAGCTCAACGAAGGACTCGTTTGTTGGCCAGGAGCCCAAGTCAACAGCAACTTAGTTCCAAGATCTAGAGCCAAATCATTATACAGGCTCGCAAGCACACACAGAACAAAGTTGTCAGAACAAACAAAAATGCCAAAAGGCAAATGAGGCGTGGCTGCAAGAGCCGGAGGAGGAGGCGGTGGAGGACTGGGCTTGCATATGGGAATATGGGCGTTTAGTGTAAACAAAGAAAGAAAGAAGAGGAATAAGAAAGGCATTTGTAACTATGAAGCGAAAGCGAGGTAGACCATTGCTCGTCTGGCTGATGGGTATTTTAAAAACGACAGCGACTTATGCTGTCTGTCTTTGCAGCAGCGCAGCGAAACCTGATTTGATGGCGCAAGAGTTTAAAGGGCTTGATTACGGACGAGAGAGCCACAACGACAACGAGGATGAGGCTGAGAACGAGGACGAAGACTGTGAAAGGTGAATAACTGTCTGGCAGTCTGACTGTGTGTGTGTGAGTGTGCGTGTGCTTGCGTATGTGTGCGTGTGTGTGTGCGACTACCACATGTTGCACATACTGTGAGAATGAATTTAATTAAAGAACAATTTTTGCTCGCATTTGCAAATGGTGAGCGCCGAGACCAATGCAGCGCCATGCCTAGTGCCAAAGTCTAGTCTATGCACAGTGCTTCGCAAGCAGAGGTATTCGTCTCGTATCGATCTATTTATTCACTATTGCGCCAACTCATAAGTATGCATACGATAGTTCTAACAATGTGCTATTCAGTAATGAAGAGGAGCAAATATATGACAATATCATCATGATTGATTTCGTATATGGGAACAGTTCAGTTCAGATACTGTATGCTCGACTTACCGCTTTACTTTGAGCGACTTTGATCGACTCTTTAGAGTGGGTTCTACATTTTTACTGAACAACTGAGAAATAAAATAGCTTAAGAATTATTAATTATTAATCAATTAATTCTTGTGTGCCTTATAGCAAATTTAAGATCTTTTTATCCATAATTTTTCTCTTGTTAATATTGATACAATTATGCTCAATCGGACCGAAGACCTCGAAGATTTACGCCCATTTTGTTTAAAGAGTCTTGCATTAGCTTTTAATATGTATACAAACACTACTAAACTGAATAGCCATACGTTTGATTGAGTTATTTTTTAAGTTCAATTAAAAATTGTGTAATAAACATGAAACTGAATAAAAAGCAGCTTTTATAATCTAACAAGAAGCAAATAATGATATTTCTTAAACAATAATCTGAAAATTAGTAACCTATCCACAAATCAAAGAAATCTGGCATTGAATTCTGATTTTACAGCAATTAAGAATTAAAATATAATCTCCTTATACTTCTAATTCATTCACTTTTCCAAATGGTTATTAACTAAGGTTATACCTTGTTACGTATAAAATTTTTTAGTTTTAAAATATTTCTTGAAATATTCATTTGTGTACTACCTAATATCTAATAAAATAATATATGATATCAGCGCTGTGATTGTGCTTGAAGTAGTCACCCACTTATCCAGTAACCATTTAATTCACATTCGAACCTGGCTCTCCACTTGATACATTCTCCAGCCTCTATGCACTGTGCAAGGCGTTTTTGTGGACTCTTGCAACAATGCCAATTAAATCACATTTCAGTGGCACATTAAAATGCAATAAATGGGTGCCTGTGTGTGTGATGCACATGCGAGAGGCGGCAGCAGCAATGGGACTGCTATTTCACTGTTCAAAATATTTCATGCCCCGGTTAAATGCGAAACCCCTCTGCTGCTCTCCAGCGTCATCTGTTCCGTTTCCTCCGCCTCCGCCACTCTACAATAATTGGCAATAGTTGCTGTCTTTTTGCACATGCTCCGGAAAACTACGCGTAGATGCTGGATGTCAGATAAGCAGGCCACCAATGGTTGCGACTTTAGACGCAGCTTTCCGAAAACAAGTAAGAAAGCTTTTTTTGGGGTTCCAGACTAGGAGATACCCTGAGCCCCGTCAGATCGGCGTGTTTAAATAAACTTATGGGCATTATAGCTTGATTTTGATTTTCTTAATGAGTTCAGGGTATAACAACTCGTCAACGGGAGGGCCTGCGAGTAGGGTAAGTGGAAATGCTACTCCCCCTTTGCAGGTACTCCTCCACATTGCATATTTCTTGTACTTCTCTCGTTGCATTTTGAGCATAAGTTGGCGTAATTTTAGTGTCCCTGCTCCGACATGGTTTTTGGTTTTCAGTCTTGACTGCTGCACTCGTGGTGTCTCATTGTTTCTCTCTCTCTCTCTCTCTCTCTCTTTCTCTCTTCCGCTCTCTACCTCTACCTCCGTTCTCAGTGTGTGGTGTCGACTTGCAACATTTCGAGCCATTCCCCAGTTGCTGTTCGAGCGCGTGAAACTCGTGATATCGAGCTAGCCACGAATTATGGTGGGGAATATTGAACAGTCTCAAGGTTGTCCTTGCCTCGTCCACCCGCCGCCAACGCCGCAAGTAGCACAATCAACAGCTCACAGAGGTACTTGCGGGGGCTTTTGGATGGGCTCTGGCAGTTAATCAGCAATAATAAATTGAAGTAATGAAGACGTGGATGCCAGACTAGTAGATATCCTGCAAACACAGCTCAAACCACTTATAACAATACATAGGAAACAAATGCATTGACGCAGCAAGCGCTTAAGATCAGATCGGTATAGGCTAATCTGACATTTCCCCTAAGAATATTCTTAATTATTACATTTAAATTGATTTTGGTTCCATATTTATATGGTGAAACGGATATGGTATTCTAAGAGTGGGGCCTCAATATTTATCAATACTTTATGATATATATTGATGTTGCTAAAATCAACAGAAAATTCGATTATTGATTTTCGATTAACTGACACATTTGAACTCTGCGATGTATGAATTGAACCATTGATACTATCGATGTCATTCATTTTAATATTTTAAAAAGGTGACAAAAAGACTCTGTAAGTGAGACTGAGTATCAGCATCGGATAACAGTTTTTGCTATATCGTTCAAATTAATTTAATTTAATTTAATTAATTTTCGATGGTAGCGTTAATCGTTTTAACAGCTCTAGGCTGGAGTATGTATTACTGTATTGTGGAAACCTAACTGTTTCAATTTTCTTCTAAATGCATTTTCCTTGTCAATTTTAGAGCATAATAAAGATATTCCAACTACAATTGTGAAATTTATTTTAACTTATAAACTTCGGAGCACCTGACCGCATACTCTCCCTCTTCAGTACAAAAAACCTCTTTCAGAGACTAAGGAAAAGCTCACGAATTCTTCAGCTTGCGATCAACTTTACAGCTTAAATGCGGCTCGCGTCCTGACCACCGTAGCGGTGTCCAATTGCAGAAGGGGAGCACCAGCAACAGCAACGACTCCAGTAACGGCGACAGCAACAATGACGACAAACCGCAAATGAAATTTTTCGGGCATTGCAAATGAAATAAATGAAGTTAAGCCAATTTGAGGTTAAGCCCTAAAGAAGGAATTCATTATTTCGTACAACAGCGACAACAGTGAAGAAGAAGCAGATGTTACAGTACAAGCAAAAGAAAACAAGTAAAAGTGCTTTAGTGGAGAATGCTCGACTAGGAGGTACCCTTAACTCGGTGACGTGGTACCCAAAATCTACAAATTACACAACCACCACATTCAATACACGCATCTACACAGCGAATCTCTAGCTCCACAAAATGTACAAGTCACGCTCAAAAAAACTTTAAAATTATCGATAAATGCCTATAAAAAGAAATGGAATGAGTTATCGAAAAAAATGATCTCGTACATCGTATACCACATACACGAGTAAGCAGGTAAAATTTCAAGTCTCTAGCTTTTGTACTTGATGTTAACACGGAGAGACGGATGGACAGCCGGGCAGGGCTATATCATCTAGTCTCGTCATGCTGATCAAGAATATTTATACATTATGGGGTGTGGCACGCCTCCTGCTGCCTGTTAAATACATTTTCACAAAACAATTATACCCTGATTTCCCGTTTTTAATGGGTTCAGGGTATGACAGATAACAATATTGTTGCCGGGCATGACTGCTGCACACTGCTTGTTGACGGTTCAAAAACAGTTAAATGTCTTTAAAAATCAATGGTTTTCTCTAAATCTCTAACATCGATAATGTTTATAAAACGAGCTTACTAATGTTAGTGTCTGAAATTTGTATGGCGGCAAAGTGGTGTGCGTGCATACGAACAGATCGACCGATGCATCATATTCAAATGAAGGAGTATAAAGACACGTGTCTTGCTTTCGTGTCCTGAGCTTTTGCCTGGGGCCAAATTCGGAATTTTGCGCAACCACAGTAATGCGACAAATGCAACAATAGCTATAAAGTCAGTCAGAGAATTATTAAGAATCTGGTAACATGGTAGAGCGCGGAATAATCTGAAATAGAGCCAAGCAGGCAAAACAGATAAGTGAGAGACATCAAAGCGTAAACGGTAAAAAAAAAATAATTGGACGGGGGCTGTCAATGTTCCTAGGTCTATTATCAAGACACACAAACTTAGATAAAGTAGGAAAACATTATTTACACACATATATACCAATTCACACAGCATAATTCGAATATAAATATGTAAAAAAGCGAATACCAAATCACAATCAGCATAGTTTTGCTTGATAACAGTGTTCACAAAAGCTCGCTGTAAACGTCAACGTTATTGTTGACGTCGCTGTCGCTGTCGTTGTTGATGTCGCCATCACCTTCGGCTTCCCTGCAAACGTCGTCGTCGCTGTCGGCGGGCAACTCCAAAAGGGCCACCGAAACGTAAACAACAAGAGCCAAGAGAAGAAGAACAGCAGGACCACGAGCAGCAACAGCAGCAGCAGCAGCAGAATCAGAAGCAGCAGGAACAGCAATGGACGAAATTGCAGAAGAGGAAAAAGAATGCAGCCGACGGCGACGGCGGCTACATGAAACAAGAAGAAGAGAGCGATATTCGACACTGCTCGACTAGGAGATACCCTGAACCCTGTGAAAAGCTTATATACCAATCAATCTGCGCTTCATCTACAAACAACATATACATGTACGCATATGCACGCGCTCGGCTATCAGTTGGCGCAGCGACTGCGCTTGGGCTGCATTGTGGGCATTGCTATGAGAACTTAATTGTTGAATAAGTCTTCTTATAAATGAACATCTTCATTAAACTTTCAGAACTTGTTAATAACATTCACATGTGTGTATTTGCCAAACCACAAGTCTCTAGTAATGGGGCGCGGCACCCAAAATCTAAAGATTAAATAATCTCAGTATTCATTACCTGCAACTACACAATAAATTTAAATCTGTTGCACAATCGCTGTACATAAAACGCTTTAAAAACAAATTCAAATTATCCATAAATGCAGATAAAAAAGATATAAGATCAGTTATTGAAAAAAATTATAAACTCGTATTACGTACGGTATACACGAGTAACATGTAAAATTTAT
Organism: Drosophila meridionalis; assembly: GCA_035045145.1. NCBI lineage: Eukaryota > Metazoa > Arthropoda > Insecta > Diptera > Drosophilidae > Drosophila > Drosophila meridionalis. The sequence goes on along the minus strand of JAWNPG010000037.1, from coordinate 13,078,126 downwards.
AGTCTTTAGCTTTCGTACTTTCGAAGACCTCGACGTTCACAAGGACGGTCGGACAGACGGACAGGGCTATATCAATTCGTCTTTTCGCGCTGATCAAGAATATAAATACCTTATGGGGCACATACATTTTCACATAACTATTATACCCTGATTTTCCATTTTTAATGGGTTCAGGGTATACAAATAAAAACATCAGCCGAAATGCACAAGAGAAAAACAAATATAGCCGAACAGTGTATACCCCTCTTATGATATTTTGCTGAGTAGACTTATTTAATAAGGGAATAGTTATATAATTTAAAGATATCCATTTAAAATACGTATTAATTTTTGAAAAAAAAAAAAATAAATAAATAAATAAATAACTAAAATAAAAAAAAATATTTTATTCAAGTGTCTAAAATAATTTAACTAAACATAGTTTATGGATTTTAATACATTTCATTTTGCAAGCAAACAATAAGTAAAGGGAATAGAGCATTCGCATATTATTGAAGTTGTCTTAATTGTTGTTCAGGTTTTTGTTGTTAGCAAAGTGTTGCTTGAAGGATGCAAGGGCAGCTAGAGCAAGAGAGAGAGAGAGATGAAGATGTTGGGGGTAGAAGCGTGTCTGGATTGTCGGCTTGGCGCTGCGTTCTGCCCCGAGATGATGCTCAGAATTCCACTGAAAACGTTTGAAAATTGAGCTTGGGACTGCCCTGTGCATTGGAAGCTGGCGGCGTGTAGGCCATCGTCTACCGACATAATAAATATGCATCGAGAGTGGCTTGCTGGGGCTCTCTCCTCGCAGTTCCATTTGTTGTAATAGCTGTACAATGTACACACACTCGTAAAATGTGTAAAAATAACGAAGCAAATGAGTTGCAGTATAGCAATAAAGTAAAACGCAAACAGATTCGCGGACCTGGTGCCTCTCCAGGCAGGACCGAGGACCGGCACCCGCATAATAAACACAAGTGCATACACACACACACACACCACACATACCACACACAAGCACACACCACACGCACACACTATGTCTCAGTTTCATTCAGTGTACTCCGCCGCTGCAACCGTATAACTTTTTGCATGTAATTGTCAGGCGGCGTAAACATCGCAACTATAATGTTGAATGGATAGAGAGAGAGAGAGAGAGAGAGAGAGAGAGAGAGAGAGAGAGAGAGAGAGAGAGAGAGAGAGAGAGAGAGAGAGAGAGAGAGAGAGAGAGAGAGAGAGAGAGAGAGAGAGAGAGAGAGAGAGTGAGAGGGAGGGAGAGAGAAATAGCGACGGAAGCGAGAGAATAGAAATAGATTAAAACAATTCAGACAGCTCTAGTCGAGACTGCTGGACTAGGAGATACCCTGAGAAGAGCTAATATTTCAATCATTCTGCGATTCTCGTATGCATACATATGCATGCACGCATAAGCACGTGCTCTGCTGAACGCAGCAACTGCACTTAGAGTGCAGTGTGGACTCTCTACAATATATCAAACTTTCATAACTAATTAATAACATTCATATGTGCGTATTTGCCAAAGCACTGGTCTCTAGTATTTCAAATAGGGGTTTTGCAAAGTAGGAGCGAAAGGGGCGTGGTATCCGAAATCTAAAGATTACATAATCTTCGTATTCATAACACACAACTATATTCGAAATATGTTCGACGGACGGATAGACGTACCCATGGAGTGAGACGCCTCCTTCTGCCTGTTACATACATGTTCACAAAACTATTATACCCAGATTTCCCCTTTTCAATGGGCGCAAACCAGTGGGCAGTCCTGCCAAGCCAACGACAACAACAACAGCCACAAAGAGAAAGAGCGTGCATGGAAAAGAGAGTGCGAGCAACGAGTAAGCCGGCACAAAAACAAATCCCCCGGCAAGTGCCAATGCATAGCAAGCGCCACACACCGACAGCAGCATCAACACATACAGTGGGTGCTGAGACTGCGCTGTTCCTGAAAGCGATGAATAAAACAAGTTTGAAACATGTCAGAGTGCTCCCGTTGGGAGTGCGCGACTAGTAGATGTTGTAAACAGACCTGATACTTCAATCTACTTTTTTACGATTCTCATATACCTTTATAGCAACCTGCACATTTACATAAGCAATTTGCATTTTCCTCATTTAAATTACGATAACCATATCTAAAATAAATAAATGGAGTGTGTTCTTAAAAGGACGAATGGTATAGAGAAATATATTTAAAATTTCAAGTCTATGGCTTTCGTAGTTCACAGGATCGCTGTATGCATACTTGTAGGACTCGACTTGACTCAGGGCGGTGGCGTGATCAAGAATATATATAAAGGGGTTTTCACACTTTTCTATGCTTGTGACATGCATTTTCAGAACACCATTATACCCTTCAACTATTTTCAACGGGTTCAGAGTATAACCAAATCAGGAACAACTACAGCAAGTGCTTCAAGACAGCTCTCTTCCGTCTCTCTCTGTCTTTTATTCTGTTTGGATTTTATGCTCTCCAGCATCCGCGACAGAGACGGCAAGAATAGCGTTGGGCAACGCAGCAAAATTTCATGAATGGAATTTGTAAATTTTCTTTTCATTTGCAACGTTGCGCTGTAATTGTTGTTGTTGTTGTTGTTGCTACAGCGCTAATCATGTGCACCGCATCGGGAGAGACAGAGACCCCAAGCAAGTGGGGCAGACGACGAGCTGAGGACGCGTCAGCCATAATAATAATAACAATCATGCTGCAATGATGCTGTCTGAAACGTGCTTTTGTGGGGTTTTCCCCCGGCCCCCTTTTGTTGGACCTCTTTTTTTTCCAATTGTGCAACGCCGTTGCATAGAAATGAAAACCCATCGAATCACAATATGTTGCGACTGACTCGCTTCTGCTAATCAGAAAACCTTCAAAAATTAAATCATACAAGCTTTAATGTGATTTTAATGTTCTTGGCTCTATTCTCTCCATTCCTCTCACTCAAAACTGCCCGTCTGCGACTATTATTTCACAGCACACATTTCCATGATGATGTTTGCAGATAACTCAACAAATTTGGTGAGTGTTTAAATAATGCGGAATGCCATTCAAATAAAAGTGTAAAAAAAGATACTGAATACTTGGAGTTTCGACATAAAGCAATAAATGTGCAAACATTTCAGTCGGACGGTTTCCACTGCATAATACTAATTTACATTTAGCTTTAAAAATTAGGAGTGTATGATTTGATTCGATATGCGACACCCGCAGGAAACATACATAAATTGTTAATTTGAATAAATTAAAAAAAGAGAAAAAGTCGTACTGCATATGATATAATGGACAGACAATACATTTAACATTTTCAATGTCTATATGTTTCCTGATCTACGATATCCGTGAGTTAATATGGACAGATGACCATGAATTGATTGATTCAGCTCATTGGCGTAATCAGATCAAGTAAACGTAGTATTAGTAATGCACTTAATATATATTTTGTTGTTGTTGTTTATATTTTAATGTTTATACTCATTGGTTATATTATATTGGTGATGTCTGTTTCAACTAATTTTCCGCTATTGATGCCAGAGACATCAAATTCGGAATACGATGAAATGAGTATGCAATCGGTAGGGCTCACCTGTAACAATTGAATATACTGTTGCTCCTACGAAGAAGTGTATATCATATCATATCATCAATAAATTGAAGCACCTACGCTGTGCTCTATGCAGCTGCGCGTAAACTACAAAAGGTACAAATTATCGATACTAGCGATTATCAGTATGAGACAAAGGCAATGCTTAATTACAAAACAGCAAGAATAACAAAACAGCAGAATAAACGATGAAAGATGCTGTAAAGAGCCAAGAGAGGAGAAGAGAAGAATAGAAAACAGGGAACAGGCGTTAGGCGAACGGCAGCTGCTAGCCAAAAGGAAAAACTAGGGTGAGCGTCACAAGCAGGTGTGTGTTTCTATCGGGCATAAATTATGAGCGCGTACGAATCGTAGGATGTACAGGATTAGAATATATAACAAGAGTGCTCTAGTCGAGACTTTTCGACTAGAAGATACCCTAAACCTTTTGAAGAGCTAATATCACAAGCATTAGACATTACTATGAGAAATTAATTGTAAAATTGGAAGTCTCTACAGACAGACGGACAGGGCTATATCGACTCGTCATATCATCGTCATATCGCGCTGATCAAGAATATACTATACTGACTATTATACCCTGATTTCCCATTTTCAATGGGTTCAGGGTATAACTATAACAGCAGTAGTGCATCTCTGTACCTCTTGCAGACCTTTCTACGCTTGCTCTCTCGGACATTGAGTAAAACCAAAGACAGCATTAACTGCATAATAGACAGAACGCTCAGAACATTGCAACAGGGTGCAACCGGCTACATAATTCTCGTTAATTGTACAAAAGTACGCCGAAACCATGGAAAACGGGAGTTCCTAGTATAAGTGTATGCAACAGTCAAAAGAAGGTGCAGTAGACTCCATAAAGCATATATGTTCTTGATCAGGAACACTAGCTGAGTCGACGTAGCCCGTCTATCCGTCTGATCCTTAATCTAAACCACAGAAACAACCTTTTTAAACCCAAAAAAAAAAAGCTAATGCTAATGACTTAACATTTTTAATGTATTTTTAATTTTTAATAATATTTCTGTATTCCATACTTTGTTCCTTATAGTTATCGACAAAAGTTGATAGTATTTTTCGTATTTTAAGCGAAGGTTGAATACCACAAAAGCTAGAGATTAATGATTACTGTGTGGAACCATGTGAACACAGACATTTTATTTATTGCGGACTTTGGTAATCCCTTCACTCCATTAAAATTTTAAAATAAACATATTTGCAATATCACTCTCTGAATTTGATTGAGGGTTCAGGCGAGTACTTTCAGGTAGAGGAGTTTTCTTTTTCAATTGTTTCAGATTTGCCAAGCAGCAAAGGGTGAAAATATATAATTTATAGGTTCATTTGTAGAGGAAGTCAACATTAATCACTAGTTCTATAGTAAGTATAACCTTGCCGATGCATGAATGTTGACTTCCTCCAGAAATTAACCTACAAATGATATATTTATGTAAATATATATATAAATATATTTCGATATATTTTAGTGCATTAAGGAAACTGCAGAAATCATAATCATAAACTTTATTTTTTATAGAAATCAAGAGTTTTGTATTGCGATCACATTCATGTGATGTTGGTAAGTTATGAGACATGAGTATATTTTGGACATTTCAAGCATCATGGTATGTTGCCCGAAGCCAATATGCTCTTTTCACTTCTCTTTGGTTTCTTGAGACTATTGCTTTCAAAGATGATGCAAAATGTTGGAAACAGCAGCTGAAGTGAAAAGTTAAAGAAAGGACATCGAAGGCACGACGACTTTTTGCGCTATATCTGGCACGCATTGTCCCATTGTTAAAGCAAAGAAAATATATTGTCGAACCTAGCAGCTGGTCATTACAAATCTGAGCAGATGTGAGGCACAAGAAAAAAAGTAGACGAACAAAACTGCGTAACTGTCTTATAAATTTGCAAACGCAATCGTTTCGCCCATTTTATTCTTCTAGGTAAAAACATATTCATTTGGCAATTAGATCAAAAACATATTATTTATAGGTTGTGTTGCAGCTGTTGTAAATATGTCGCTGGCCCTTTTTAAGGTTTATGCAATTAAACTAGCGGTAGTTTCTTGGTGTGTGCATAAAAATACAACTAGAAGATTTACACCATAAGAACATCAGAATATGGTGCTCATTAAGTTTTTTTAAAACAGCCGTAGAGTGATTATAATATGAGCATAGGGTTCAGGGTATCTCATAGTCGGACATGCCCACTGGATGACACTTACGTATTTCTTTCCACTTATACCTGTTTTTTGTTATTATTACCAATTGCCTATGATTAACATTTTTAATTCTTAATTTTTCTATCTTCAGGAATTCTGGCTACGCAAATGGTTGTGATGTTTTTTTAAAAGCCAACAAACTTATCTTCAGTCTTTTTTTTATCTAATTGGCCAGTTTGGCTTGGATCCATGTTGAACTCAGTTGAACTCGTCAAGCAGCCAGAAGCGAAGCGAGCTTCTCTGCTGCTGTCGCTTATCACAAATGCCACCACAATGTTGCTGAAGAGGGACGGGGGGCAGACGAAACGTCAGGCGTGCTTTATATAAATCGTTTAAACATCCGCTTTACGCCTCAACACGGCTTGAATGACACAATATGAACGAATTTGTTTTTATATATATATATAATATATATGTATAAGTGTATACACAAATAATAATAACGATTAATCATTTTATCAATGAAGTGTGATGTTGCAAATAAAAAATAAGTAAGAAAACTCTGGTCGGGTGTGCCCGTCTATCAAATACGAGACTAAGGAGCAGCTGGAAATGCAAACAATAATCAAACGCAATTGTGAGTCTTAGAGTATGCCGAAATGCATGCATATGAACGTATGTGTATGTTGCACGTCGCTGGCCACTTGGCCAAACAATTTTTTAATAAATTGGGACTGACTTAACGGAATTTGATGAAACTTTCAGCATGTGATTCTAGTTCTTCTCTCCTACACATTTTATTAAAATGGCAACTATTCAAATGAATATATTTGCAACTGCCTTCAAAGGGGCCTATAAAATTAGGAGCCGGTATTTGGACTTCCAGCTATAAAGATGTACGAGAATAAATGTATTTCTGATAAGGTTTAAAACCGATAGCATTACAAAAAAAATAGCTTTCAAATTTTGTATACAAACTTGATCTGCGCGCGCTATACATAGAGCTACAACAAAATTTAAAGTCTCTAGCTTTCATGGTTTCTAAGATCGACGCGTTCAAGCATACAAAAAGACATACGGACAAGGCTAAATCGACTCGTCTTGTCGCGCTGATCAAGAGTATATATACTTTGTGGGGTCTGACACGCCTCCTTCTGCCTGTTACATACATTTAACAAAACCTTTATACCCTGATTTTCCATTTTCAATGCGTTCAGGGTACAAATAATAATTAAATTTAGCATAGTAGCTGCAAAATCCAAAGCCAAAGAGCGAGCGCGATGCTAAGGGAGGGAGAGAACTGCCGACGACGCCAGAATGACCCAATTGAACGAAGTATGTTATGTTATGGAGTGCTGTTGTTGTTGTTGCTGCTGCCGTCAGTGTCAGCGTCAGCGTCAGCATCATTCAGTGACGACATCACCCACAGCGGCGCGTACAAGAACAAATGAGTTATCATACAATGGTCATGTCTGATTCTGAGCAACCCTCTGCATCGTCTGCCCTCTCTGCTCTGTTACTGGTTGCAGCAGGAAATCGATGTTGTTGTTGTGAGCTGCGCTGCTGACGGCGCGCAAAAACTTTTTGCTCCAATTTGCACGCACCAACTACAACTACAACTACAACAACAACAAAGTCGCGACGCTCGTCTGTGCCTCTCTGCGTTTATGTGTGTGCGTCTGTGTGTCTGTGATCTCAGGCGTTGTTTGTGTGCGAACAGTACTCTTGAATTCCATATTCCACATTGCTTATGCGACAAACGCAGCAGCAGAAGTAACAATAACAACAAATCCAAAAGCAACAATGATGGCGATGCGCTGAGTTAAGGTTTGCTTCGTGTTCTCTCTTGTTGCTTTCGCGCATTTTAAAAATAGGCAGGCCAGCACACATCGAGCAACAGCACACCAAACATCGTATACCAGCGAGTGTGTGTGCTGTTAGGAGCACTCCGCAACTGAAATACTCTTTATTTCAATACACTACATTTGATCTTGAAATTAACAAGAAATACAATTTAAAAAATTGGGGTCAGCATTATTTAATAAAACTAATGTGTATATAAATTACTAATGTTAAGGAATCAACTACAGATTCAAATAATCAAAATACAGATAAAGATGTTCGCCATTTCATATCTGCCATTCTACGTATCATCCTCTGAAGCATAAATGTAAAATATTAATATGATAACAAGAATAATGCCAAACGGGCGAAATTCAAAATACTCATAATCTTTGTATGATAGAAATCATAAATGAGAATCTTCTACTGTAACAATATAAATATAATTCAGATTGAAAATCTCTAGCTCTTGTGGTTTATAATTTCGGAGCGATCAGGTATTCATAATTAAACATATAATTAATATATTTGTCGACTGGTTGTTTTGAATAGCCTCCAAACCATCTGGAATAATTTGAAAAGTTGTTATACCACTAGAGTCCTACCAAAATGATCAAGAATGTAATTTCCTAGAAATAGTTCTTTAATTTTTAAGGGATTGGCCAGTGTATAGGAAAACAATTCTATAAAATCCTTATGACGCATGCAAATTATTTGTAGCATACTTTAAGGGTGTAAGATGAATCCTATAGCAGAGCTCGTACCACACCCAAATCTATAATTTTGTATGGCTACGATATTTGAACATGACTCAACGATCGGCCGCATGCAGCTATAAATGCCATGTACTATGCTCGATAGGGTATGTAAAGGGCATCGTTAGCTAAAGCGACGAGCAAAAAAGAAGAAGAAACCAACAACAAAAGGCAACAAAAATATTAATGAAATCGTTTTTAACTCGTTTCGCTCAAGTATTTTCATGCGTTTTGTTGTGGGGGACTTGTATCTCGCTCTGCTGCGGCCTCTGTGCTCTCGCCGTGCTCAGTGCCTCGCTCTTCTGAGTTTCGCCGCCGCTTGTTTATAAAAAAGTGCAACAACAACCACCAAATACACATGCACGAACACATACTCATAGACGTACATGCATGCTATATGGTATATAATATAAATGATAAAAACAAACTCGATACGATCGACACGACGATCCAACAACAGCAGCAGCAGCGAGAGGCTACAGTTTTAAAAAAGCTCCAAATCGAAGTCAAAATTAAATGCGAAATGCGAGCGTGCTTTTGCTTTTGCCTTTTGCGGTCTTATTATTTTTAGCAGGTATTTTAACTGAATCCGATTGCTTGCAGCAAGTGCGTCGCCAGCTGTATTTTATTTGTCAGGTTAGGATTGTATAAACCCCATTTGGTTGACCCTCATCAATTTGATTAGGTTTTTACACTCATGCATATGAGTAGATTTACACACATAAACTCATATTACATACGCTGTGCATATGCAATTGCGAAAATCACACTTTGCCTGCCTCTTTCTCTCCTCTATTGGTAACTGGTATTACTAAATGCAGCGGCGTTGCCATATCGTTTGTAAGAACACGGCTATATTTCACGGAAACTGGATGGAAAATGTATCTTTAGCCTGACGCAAAATTATTAATAGTATTTTATTTATATTTATATAAATGGATATTTAGACCAAAAAAATATTCGTTCAATTCTATATTTTTCAGATATAATACGCGACAACATTTTATACAGTAACAAAACATGCTTTGCAATAGAAAATTTAATGATTCGTTTGGTTAAGAACTGAAAATATTGGTTTATTAATATACATATATATACATTCGTGGCATTGGCGTCTCTTTTGTGAACTAATAGTTGATTTGTTCGAGTTTGTGTCTGACTGGAGCTCTACTCTTCTGATTACGAAGCTACTTTCAACTGTAATTGGGAGCAAATGTGACCAAGTCGACGAGAAAAATCAATCGAAAAGCACAAATCACGGGTTTCATAATAAAATACAACTACATATATGCGTGTATGTATGTGTGTCAATACACACACATAGGCAGCAACGGCGACAGCACCAGAAGAAATCTGAGGATTTGTGTGTATACCAATTAGGAAACAGGTAAAGAAGCAACTGGTTAAAGAACTGAAGGCCAACAGCAGCAACAGTAACAGAAGAAGAGGCACAACTCTGTTACCAAAAATATGCAGAGCTGTCTACGTCTGTTGTTGTTGTTGTTGTTGGCTCATTAGTCTTGACCACTGCAAATCCACAAAAAGAAAAACGATGACGCAGCTTCGGCCGGAGGTCATCAAACTATGATGACGTCGCCATAACCATCGCCATTTGTATTCGCTCAATAAATAAAATAATAAAAAATATATATAGCCAAGCGTCAATTGAGCCAAGAGAGCAGTTCGAGAGGGACAAATATCAGCTATAGCTCCAGGTCTGCCTGTAAATGTGGGTTTTTATTTTTTTTTAAATTGGCTTTAGTTTGCTTTGACAAGTACAAGATGGTCGCCTTTCCGCCTTTTATACCATATCTGGGTTAATTGATACGCTCAAAAGCCTTCCATATGCGGCGGAAACAGCTTTGCAAATCATTCAACTAATACTCAAACCCAGATGTAATTTCAAATAATTTCAGTGGAACTTTGGAGTTACATGTGCGAATATTCTAATCGGAAATACCGATATGTAGTGCCATCGCTGAAGCAATGAATTGGAGTTGTTTGTTTGCTATGTTGAAAAGCCGTTAGGTTCGAACGCACACGCTGCCACACATGCAAAAAAAAAAAAAGAGACAACGCGGCCGCTGAGCAGCAGCAGGTTGATGGATCAGGAAGCGGGCCGAGTGACCATTACTGCCACACATAGGAAAACGGCAGATATCAAATAATGCAGATCGCGCGTTTTCGCAGGCACTAAAAAATAATAATTATATAAAAGTTCCGATTCAAAGAGAAAGTTCGGAATCGTTTCTGACCTGCGCGAACTTATTTTTTGCTTTGCCCTGTAGAGCAGCAGCGTGGCAGCGGAGGCCGGCATTACCGAGTACTACTTGAATATGAATTTGCCCAGCGCAGCACCCTCCTACACACACACGCAGACACATACACACAAACAGCACACAACCACATAGCACACACAGTCACATACATACATACCGTCGCGCTTTTAAATACGAGTCACATTTTTTACGGCCTCTACGTTCTAATATAATTTTATACATATATATAATTATATGCATATATATATATATATATATATATATATGTACATATATACCTACCACATTTTTGTCGTTCCTCTATGCCCTGGGATATGGATTTTTCTGCCACGTTTTTCACACACTTTTAGTTAAGCCACATGCTTGGTATTGATCTCGATTTGAAGCTTATAATATTTGCATTAAATTGAGTTCAGTTTAATGAAGCTCGCTTTACGTTTGCTACGCGAAAAAGCGTTGCTTAAAAACTATAAAAGCAAAATGTGCTTTCAATGCTTCCTCTTTGACACGACAATTGGTGGCTGCAGAAAGAATGAACGAGAGAGTGAGTGAGAAAGAGAGGCGAGCAGGCTGCGGCGGCGGCGGCAGCGGCAGCGGCGACAAGCGATTTGAAAAGCAACAGCAGCGAAGTGCGGCAACCGCGGCAAAGCTGATGACGTTTACGGCAAATACTTCTTTTGTTGATTTGTAAAATGTCGAGTCCCCTGGCCAAAACGGCGCCAAATTTACTGTATGTACAATTAGAACTGAGCAAGTGTACCTAAATTTGAAGACAAACTCAATTATTTATTTCTTTTTTGAACACTCGCGTATGCGACGCGTGAGAAATGAGTAACTTGTGTATTGGTATTGGTATTGGTGTCGTTGTCGTCGTCGTCGTCGTACGTGTTTTATTGCCTGCTTTGCTTTTGATACTTTGTTTGTTCTTTTACACGCAGTTTCTTGTAGACACAGCGTTGCTTTTTGCACTCATCAGTGCCGCGACAATTGTGTTAATTTAAATGTTAACACATAACTTCGCTCCGCTTTCAATTTGGTTATTAAAAATTGATGGCAAATTGAAGTCCCGACGCATGAACCCGAAATACAGGTATAGGCAAATACACCGACGCACCGACGCACACACACAGTCAACTAAAACGTGAGCGTCAAGATGTGTTTTTTTGTTGTTTACGTTGAACAGCTGTTGATCAGCTGTGCGCACAAACAGCTGTTAAGCGAACCTGTTAACAGGTCTGTCTATTGACATGCATAGCTGGCACCACAGTTGGCAGCTTTACCAAGGCTGCCAACTGTTGTTAATGAATTTCAATTTTCGATACGTTTCAATCAACTTATCAATCACATTTGCTTAACTCCATTTAAAGTCGAATTTTGGCACAAAAGTATGTTTTCCAGACAGTGCATTGAACTCCAGTTTGACCGAGCAGCACTCAACAGCCAAGAGAGGGTTGTCTGAGAATCGAGTACGTTGGCCATTCACAAAGCATGTCAAAAAAAAGGGTAGCTGATTCTCTAATTGCATTTGCAGCGCAAATTGAATGCCGCTCGTGGAGTCATTCAGCGAACCCCAGGGCAACACTTCGGCTGGCAATTCAAGATTGCAAATTTTCTGTCTGGCCTGCATGCAGGAATCTACATATACATAAATACATTTATTCTGCTAGTTTTTTGGGAATTTCTCTTAAGATTAATAGAAAGAGGAGCTGAACAAAGGTCTGCGCGAATTGCGTTCGGCTAAGTTCACAACTACAAAGTCAAACACATTTAATACTCAAATATCAATTATCACAAACACTTCGTGCAGGCCCTTCGCCTCGTCCTGCACCACTTGCATGGCCGAGTACGTGATTGCCTTTACCTCGGTGCCCTGCGGATGTTTGCCCAGCTCGAATGGCTCGCCGTAGCAGCGGCACACGATCTCGAAGCTGTCCAAGTCGAACTTTGTGATTTCCAGCTTCTTGCACACCAAGTACGGCTCCGCCGAAAAAAGGAACAGCAGCTCGTCCAGGAAGTGGAAGAGCAGACCCTCAATGTCATCGCCCTTCGCTTCAATCTCGTAGCAGTTATTCACCGTTACGTAGGTCAGCTCCGTCATGTAGCCGAACATGGCGACGCCGCACTGCTCGAACGCCTCCCTCAACGTGGAGCCCCAGCCGTGCAATCTGGCGAAAATTAGAAACGTTCTTATTACTCATTTATTCTTTTGCCGCCTGGAACGAGCGCTGCTTACTGCACGTCGGCTGTGTGGTCCAAATCTGTTTACGACACGATATTAGTATATGGTAGTTTTACAACATTTGTTGCTCACATTCGTATTTTGTCTCGGGCAGCAGAAAGTTGTCCTTGCTAAATTCCACCTCCATTTCAAGATCAGTTATGGCCGCACGCTGGTATTTCGTGAAGTTGGCCAATAAAAATGCTGAATGTACCAGCTGGCAGCTGCTGCATGACTAACATTTCCCTTGTGAGGAAATATTAACAGCACACATTAACATAATTCCATGCTTCTGTTATGACACACCGGGAAGCTCTTAGTATTGCAGTTTTATATGTTTATATATTACAACAGCAACAAACAATTATTATATGCACTATTTGTATTAATAATGACACTTTAGCTTTATGAAACCGCAGAAAAAGGATAGTGAAGTGTGTAGATAAATTGCTTTATTTTAGCACAACTTGGTTCGTGTCTTAGCTAATCGTGTTACCACACACATCTGTTATTAACGTTCGTATTGCAGCGTTTGCTTATCGATAATATATTTGACATAAGTGGGATTTTGACGGCTTCAAAGTGCTGTCATATTGCATTAATGAGCACGAAATACGAGCAGACCAAAAATTTTCATTCCAAAAATAAAAGTCATAAAAAAGCAGTTCGAACAAGTTAAATGGTGCCAAAACAAAATAATACTTAGAAAACGCACTACAGTACGCCAAATAAAAGGAAAAACACCACAGAACCTGTATAAAGTAATTGCAAGCTAAGCATGGACACCGCGTCTGACAACGACAGCGACGAGGGCTCCATTGGCGGCAGTGCTGCAAATGATATGGGCATTGATCTGACCGGCATATTGTTTGGCAACATTGACTCGGAGGGCAAGCTAGTGGACGACGACGATGACAAGGGGCATGCATTTGATGCAGAGCTGCGCGAGAATCTCGGTTCTTTATCCAAGTATTTATAATATATAGATATATATTTAGTATACATACTATTAAGGTGTGAAAATTTTAGATTGGGTCTTAATTCACTTTTGAGCGAAGTGATTGATCAGCATGCCGGTGTCAATTCGGATGACGATGCCGAGAAGACGCCGATGACAGAGTCCAATGAATCTTTGAGCGCTTTCGATGCCTTGAAGGCCGGCCTAAGCCATGAGGCCAACGAGGACGGCGCTATTAAGGCCCAGGATGATGCAATCGATTATTCGGACATAAACGAATTGTCCGAGGACTGTCCACGCACGCCGCCGCATCCAGCACAGCAAGTAGACGAGGTAGCGTCCAGTTTTGACGACCTGGAAGATGCGATACCGGCTACCAAAGTGGAGGCCAAGTCCAGTAGGTAGTTGAGTACTTCGTCAATCCGTTGGGCTTGATATATTATGCTTATAGCTAAAGACGACAAGGAGCTTATGCCGCCACCCAGTGCGCCGATGCGAAATGCCAACGCGACGCCTGGCAACGAGGAATCGCCCACAAAAACGGGAGTAGCTGATGGGGCTGGTGCCAACGACGCAAGGTCAAGCGAATCTAAAGGTAGCTGAGCTTAGAATTTAGCTTTTACAGTTTGCACATAAATACCACACATACTTCCCTATATAGCCGATGCAGATCGTCGCCTAGACACGCCCCTGGCGGACATCTTGCCCTCTAAATACCAGAACGTTGACGTGTGCGAGCTGTTCCCCGACTTTCGTCCACAAAAGGTGCTGCGCTTCTCTCGCCTGTTTGGACCGGGCAAGCCCACCAGTTTACCGCAGATCTGGCGGCATGTGCGCAAGCGTCGACGCAAGCGCAAGCAGTCGCGCGATCAAAAAACAAGCAATACAGGTGGATCGGATTCGCCGAGCGACTCGGAGGAGCCGCGTAGACGCGGCTTCACCCTTCACTACGGTCCAGAGCCAACGCCGGCGCAATGTATGTCCGATGACGAGGACAAGTTACTGAGCGATCTGAATAGTGAGGATGTACGACAGGAGGGACCGGACAATGGCGAAAACAGCGACCAGAAGCCGAAGGTCGCGGATTGGCGTTATGGACCCGCCCAGATCTGGTATGATATGCTAGAGGTGCCCGACTCTGGCGAGGGATTCAACTATGGCTTCAAGACCAAGCAGGATAAGACATCCTCCTCGCTATCCAAATACGCCAGTGAGCGCTCCGAAAGTGGGGCCGATAAACAACAGCTCGATCAACAGCTCAGCATTGCGGATGACGCATTTCTTATGGTTTCCCAGTTGCACTGGGAGGACGATGTGGTCTGGGACGGCAACGACATCAAAGCCAAGGTCCTGCAAAAACTCAATTCCAAGACGAATGCTGCAGGCTGGCTGCCCTCGAGTGGCTCTCGCACAGCCGGCGCTTTCAGTCAGCCTGGCAAGTCCGCCTTGTCGGTGGGCAACAGCGGCGGAAATAACGGCGGTAACAGCGGCAAACAAAACGCCGGAGGATCAAATAAAAAGGCGTTGCAGAGGTGAGAGCTATTAACAGCATATTTAGTCCTCCAATAATCATACTCTGAACCCATTGAGAATGGGGTCTGAGAGTATAATGGTTTTGAGGAAATGTATGTAACAGGCAGAAGGAGGCGTGCCAGACCTCATTAAGTCTGTATGTTCGTCCGTCAACTTCTCAGCGAGCAGAGCGTGTATCTGTGTCGGTGCGTATGTACGTGTGCATGTGTTGTGTGTATGTATGCATAAAAGAATCTCAGAATGATTGGAATATTAGCTCCTCACGGGGTCCAGAGTATACGTCGAGCAGTTTTAACTCTTGTTTTGATTCTGTAACAGCCAGAAGGAGGCGTGCGATAGCCCATAAAGTATATATATTCTTGATCAGCGCGACAAGACGAGTCGATATAGCCCTGTCCGTCTGTCCGTCCGTCCGTGTGAACGCTGAGATATTTTTAAGTAACCAACGTAGAGACTTGAAATTTTACATGAATACTCGATAATACCATACGCTGCACAAGTTTATAAAATTTTTCCGATAACTCATTCCATTTCGATTTTATGAGCATTTATCGATAATTTTAGTGTGTTTTTAAGGCGTGGTTTGTACATCGTTTGAGCTAGAGACTTCAAACTTGCTGTGTAGTTGCGTGTAATGAATACGGAGATTACGTGATCTTTAGATTTTGGATGCCACGCCCCATTCGCCCCTAATAACCCCCTATTTGTAAAAAGCGAAAATCAAATACTGGAGACTTGTGCTTTGGCACATACACACATATGAATGTTATTAATAAGTTGTGGAAGTTTGATGCAGTTAGTCCATCACTGTTGTTTGTATGTATGCATAAAAAAATCGTAGAATGATTTCATATTTGGCTCTTCACAGGGCTCAGGGTATCCCCTAGTCGAGCAGTCTCGACTAGAGCACTCTTACTTGTTTTATTTTCTTTTTATTTCTTTTAGTGCTGCACAAAACAAGCAAGTGGAGGCTGCGGATGATACTTGGTACAGTTTGTTTCCCGTGGAGAACGAGGAGCTTATCTACCACAAGTGGGAGGATGAGGTCATTTGGGATGCGCAGCAGATGAACAAAGTGCCCAAACCGAAAGTCTTAACTTTGGATCCCAATGATGAAAACATTATACTCGGCATACCCGACGACATAGATCCATCCAAGATTAACAAGAACACTGGCCCTCCGCCCAAGATCAAGATACCGCATCCTCACGTGAAGAAGTCAAAGATATTGCTTGGCAAGGCTGGTGTGATCAATGTGCTAGCCGAAGACACGCCGCCTCCGCCGCCTAAGAGCCCAGATCGCGATCCCTTTAATATATCAAACGACTCGTAAGTAGAAGAAAGCCTTAAGCTGCTTCGTGTTAAGTGGAGTATCAATCAATCAATCTCCTTTAATAGCTACTACACGCCTAAGACGGAGCCCACACTGCGTCTTAAAGTGGGCGGGGGCAATCTCATACAGCACTCGACGCCAGTGGTCGAGCTGCGTGCTCCGTTTGTGCCTACGCATATGGGACCGATGAAGCTGCGTTCCTTCCACCGTCCGCCGCTGAAGAAGTTCTCACACGGCCCACTCTCACAGAGCATACTGCATGCTGTGCATCCACTGCTGAAGCATATTGTAAAGAAAGCGAAGCAGCGCGAGGTGGAGCGCATTGCTTCTGGTGGCGGCGATGTTTTCTTTATGCGCAATCCCGAGGATCTGAGCGGCAAAGATGGCGACATAATTTTAGCTGAGTTTTGCGAAGAGCATCCGCCGCTTATGAATCAGGTGGGCATGTGCTCCAAGATCAAGAACTACTACAAGCGGAAGGCCGAAAAGGACAGCGGTCCTCAGGACTATGTCTATGGCGAGGTGGCTTTTGCGCATACGAGTCCATTCTTGGGTATTCTGCATCCGGGTCAGTGCATCCAAGCGCTGGAAAACAATATGTATAGAGCACCCATTTATCCCCACAAAATGGCCCCCACGGATTTCCTGATTATTCGCACGCGCAACAGCTACTGGATTCGTATCGTGGATGCAATTTTTACTGTGGGTCAGGAGTGTCCCCTGTACGAGGTGCCTGGACCCAACTCGAAGAGAGCGAACAACTTCACACG
The DNA here is from genome assembly GCA_035045145.1 of Drosophila meridionalis. Classification (NCBI taxonomy): domain Eukaryota; kingdom Metazoa; phylum Arthropoda; class Insecta; order Diptera; family Drosophilidae; genus Drosophila; species Drosophila meridionalis. Next base: position 13,060,672 of record JAWNPG010000037.1, on the reverse strand, counting down.
AGACTTCTTGCAGGTATTCAAGCCGCAATAGTTGCAATAGTTCAATTGTGCATAAACGTTGACACATTTCAGGTCTTCATTTATCGCCTGTTCTGGAAGAGTCGCGACAATCCACGTCGCATACGCATGGATGACGTGAAACGCGCCTTTCCGGCCCACTCGGAGAGCAGCATTCGAAAGCGTCTGAAGCAATGTGCAGACTTCAAGCGCACAGGCATGGACTCCAATTGGTGGGTCATCAAGCCGGAGTTCCGCCTGCCCTCCGAGGAGGAAATACGTGCTATGGTGTCGCCCGAGCAATGCTGTGCCTACTTCAGCATGATAGCAGCAGAACAGCGTCTAAAGGTGGGTAGTGCTTAAATACCATTACCCTTGGTCTGGCCATTGCGTGTTTTAAAAGTTGCAGTTTATAGACCTCTCAGATTCCATAAAGTTTGCATTATTCGGTCCGACTAGCGATTCACAATGTCCTGTATATCGTGCACATAATTAATTATTACAAATTAGAGAGTCATAATTTTTGAGTTGATGCGAATATTTAGTGATATTCTTATTACACTCCAGGATGCGGGCTATGGCGAGAAATCGCTGTTTGCCCCTCAAGAAGATGATGACGAGGAGGCGCAGCTGCTGGACGACGAAGTCAAGGTGGCTCCCTGGAATACCACACGTGCCTACATACAAGCGATGCGGGGCAAGTGCCTGCTGCAGCTGAGTGGACCTGCTGACCCCACTGGCTGTGGCGAGGGCTTCTCCTATGTGCGCGTGCCGAATAAGCCCACGGTAAGTGGTTGCTAAATAAGTGAAGAGGTATATATAACGAAGAGTTTATGTCTGTCTAGCAAACTAAAGAGGAGCAGGAATCACAGCCGAAACGTTCCGTTACCGGCACCGACGCCGATTTGCGTCGTCTGCCGCTACAACGGGCCAAGGAGCTTCTGCGCAAGTTCAAAGTGCCCGAGGAGGAGATCAAGAAACTCACTCGCTGGGAGGTCATTGACGTGGTGCGCACGCTGTCCACCGAGAAGGCCAAGGCTGGCGAGGAGGGCATGGACAAATTCTCGCGCGGAAATCGCTTCTCCATAGCCGAGCATCAGGAACGCTACAAAGAGGAATGCCAGAGAATTTTCGATCTACAGAACCGCGTGCTCGCCAGCTCTGAGGTGCTGTCCACGGACGAGGGTGAGTCTTCGGCCTCGGAAGAATCTGACCTGGAGGAGCTAGGCAAGAATCTCGAGAATATGCTGGCCAACAAGAAGACATCTACACAGCTGTCGCTCGAGCGCGAGGAACAGGAGCGTCAAGAGCTGCTGCGGCAACTGGAAGAGGAACAGGGCGATGGAGCCAGCAAAGCGGTCAAATCCAAAGAGGAAGCTACTCAGCAACCAATGGCCAACAACAATCAGGGACGCATTTTGCGCATAACGCGCACCTTTAAAGGGAACGATGGCAAGGAGTACACGAGAGTGGAGACGGTTCGCCGCCAGGCGGTGATCGATGCGTACATGAAGATACGCACCACTAAGGATGAGCAGTTCATTAAGCAATTCGCCACGCTTGACGAGCAGCAAAAGGAGGAAATGAAGCGCGAGAAGCGTCGTATCCAGGAGCAATTGCGTCGCATCAAGCGTAACCAGGAGCGGGAGCGCTTAGCGCAACTGGCACAGAATCAGAAGCTTCAGCCAGGCGGCATGCCCACTTCGCTCGGCGATCCGAAGAGCTCGGGAGGACATGCGCACAAGGAGCGCGATAACAGCCATAAAGAGGTTAGTCCGTCGCGCAAGAAATTCAAGCTGAAGCCGGACCTCAAACTGAAGTGTGGTGCCTGCGGTCAAGTGGGTCACATGCGCACTAACAAGGCCTGTCCTCTGTACACGGGCATGCAGAGCAGTTTGTCGCAGTCGAACCCCTCGCTGAACGATGACCTGGATGAGCACAGCGAGAAGGAAATGAACATGGATGACGATGATTTGGTTAATGTGGATGGCACGAAGGTCACACTCAGCAGCAAGGTGCTCAAGCGCCACGGCCAGGTGCAGGAGGACGGCAAGCGGCGTGGCGGATTGACACTCAAGGTACCCAGGGACGCCATGGGCAAAAAGAAGCGCCGCATGGCCAACGATGTGCACTGCGACTACTTGCAGCGGCACAACAAAACGGCCAACCGCCGTCGCACCGATCCCGTTGTGGTGCTCTCCTCCATATTGGAGCATATACTTAATGAGCTGCGCTCCATGCCGGACGTGTCACCGTTCCTCTTTCCAGTCAATGCGAAACGCGTGCCAGACTATTATCGTGTGGTCACGAAGCCCATGGATCTGCAGACCATGCGCGAGTACATTCGCCAGCGTCGATACACCAGCCGCGAGGTCTTCCTCGAGGATCTTAAGCAAATCGTGGACAACTCGCTGATCTACAATGGCTCACAGAGCGCTTACACGGTGGCTGCTCAGCGGATGTTCAATAGCTGCTTCGAGCTGCTGTCCGAGCGTGAGGACAAGCTGATGCGACTCGAGAAGGCAATCAATCCCCTTCTGGATGACGACGATCAGGTGGCGCTGTCTTTCATTTTCGATAAGCTACACACACAGGTCAAAAGTCAAACCGAGAGCTGGCCCTTCCACAAGCCAGTCAACAAGAAGGCCATCAAGGATTACTATACGGTTATCAAAAAGCCCATGGACTTGGAAACGATTGGCAAGAATATTGAAAGTAAGTGGTGGAACGATCTCATAAATATATTCAAAGATAAGCACTTCTGATGATTATTTATAATAATGCTTAAAAATTGATTATCCTGTTGGGAGAGTTTTAAAAGAGAATAGTCTAACTATCCTAACAGCTCAGGAAATTGTTGATCTCTATTGACTGGATGGGTGGAATGGCAGAACAACTCGGGCCGAGTCGATCAACTTCTGTTCACTTGTAGGACGTCTGTCGGTATGAACACGGCATTCTCGGAAGCAATTAAAGAACGAAATTTAAATTTTGACACGTAGGGCTTTGTATAACACTCGCAGACTATTTATTTGATATGATTGATACATCAAATATTAAAAACTTCAATAAAATATGAATTAAGGACTGTGTGTAACAGACAGAAGACAGTTCATGATCTTGTACATATTTTCTTTTCATATTTTCATACTCTTTAACTAATACAAATATTTGACATATATTACAGATCACGTTTACCATAGCCGTGCCGAATATCTAGGGGACATCGAGCTGATCGCTGCCAACTGCGAGCAATACAATGGAAGCGAAGCGCAGTACACCAAGTACGCCAAGAAGATGGTTGAGTATGCACACTCGCAGCTAGTGGAGGTGAGTGGGAGTGAGAGTGATAGTAAGAATGAGAGGGGTTAGACACCAACTACTGATGCTCAAAATATGTCAATAATCTTTTCAGTTTGCCGACCATTGCGCCCAGCTGGAGGAGAATATCATGAAGACCCAGGAACGGGCCAGAGCCAACGCTCCAGAATTTGAAGAGGCCTGGGGCAATGATGACTACGACATGAGCCGCAGTCGAGCCAGCTCGCCAGGTGACGATTACATCGATGTGGAGGGACATAGCGGACTGGGACTTGTGACACCCAATTCAATACATCGCTCCATGGGTGCCGACAGTAGTCTATCCCAAGGCATCACTCCGGTGCGTAAGCCGCCTATGCCGGCAGGTAGCGAAGTGAAACGCGGTCGTGGTCGCCCACGCAAGCAGCGTGATCCCGTGGAGGAGGGTATGTCCAGCTTATGCTCTATTCATTTTCATTCTTTATACGGTCTAGTCTGGGAGCTGTTGATGCAAATGTACATACATACATCCATTCATATATACATACATTTGATCATATCTACCCCTGGTCTTGTTTAATACTGGTTATGTTCACGCTTCTATCTACTATCTACCCCATGCTCCATGCTACATATACATAAACATAAATATGGGATCGAACAAGATCCTCTGGTAATGGTCTACATAGCGTTTGTTCCATTCGCTTTTACTAATACAAAATACTAGACTGTTGTGGCAGACATCTCTTGGATTTTAATCTGTACACATATACTAAGTTCTAGTGCGTTCCTTAGTTAGTAGACAATGAGGCTATGCTCATGTTGAATAGCTTTAGTGCTTGGCTGCGTAGATCGTCTGCATTTTGAAAATTCGTTTTAAGTCAATATAACAAGGTACGATTGATTTGATCCATTGTATTTGAAATTAATAAGTAGAGTATTTAAATTATAACTATATTAATCAAGTTGACTGATCAAAATATTATACAGAAAAAGTGTTATAAGTACGAGTATAAGTATAAGTAGAAGTACAAGTATATATGTCTTGCCTATTGCACAAAATAATATACTTCTATACTACAAATATAAAAGTTCATTAGATCATTTTGATCAAAGAACAAGTGTAGTTATAAAGTGGACACTACAAATTGCGATGTATATCAGTCAAGCTCGATCAACAGCAGTAGGAACGATGCAGATGGACGCAACAAACTTCATTATGTTTGTTCTCGATGTAAAAGTAGCTAAATTGTGAATTGGTTTTTATTTATAAAGTACGAGAGCAATGAACAATTGCCTATTCCCACCAAAGCTGTGGAATAGATGGTTTTTATCAGACGAGAGAGACACGATACATGAGTAGAAATGTATTATTTTCATCTCATGGACTAGCATGAAAAATAGATTAACCCCCTATAAATCGAATCTTAATTAAATTAAACCCTGAATTTATCACTTGAAATTATAATTTCTCATAATCTGAATCTGAAGCGACTCAAAATTAGCTCAAAGCTGCTTAGCCATATTTAAATAGAAAGCTTCGAGACTCGAATGCATGATTAATAGATTTATAAATACATGAGAGATTTCGTTGACTTTACTCATCAAAGATACAAGTAAATAAGGTGCACCGAAACGCTCCCCGAGTTGGCGACCCCAAGATAGCACTGCTGTAGTTCACTTAATCGTTCTTCACTCTCGACTGTATTCCCCATAGAGTTAAGCAGTCAAAATTCGCAAATTGCTTTCCAGTCTATGTATGTGCTCGATGTTTCAGCGACGATACAATTATTATGTTCGTGGTTATTCTTGATTGTCGCACAGCAAAAGCCCTTCTACATAATTGCAAGCAGATTACCCAATTCACCCTTTACTCGCTACTCGCTATATACCCTGTAAACCATACAAAGTGCAAACAGTGCAATTGCAAAAAACTCTTATTTTCTAGTCAAAAATGCAAATCCGGTTAAACGTGGGCGGGGCCGTCCCCGTAAGGACAGCCTTGGCTCTAATATGAGTCAGACGCAAGCTTACTTTCTGGACGAAGGTAAGACTCATACGCAGTTATCTACTTACGTAATAACTATGTGGACCACAGCTTTATTAACCGCGCGCACCTACACACTCACACACACACACAGACGTATTTAGTATAATTTTTTAACAACGAAATTTTAATAAACACACAAAACACACACACACACACGAATCGCACTAAAGCTTTTGTATCAAATTCTGCATTGTTTGGATTTGGTTTTTATTCTAACATCTAACAAATTGATTATAAATTAAAATACTTATTATTCGTGATTTTATTATTAATTCTTACATTTTTGTAGCATTTGTATTTGTTATTTCTGGGTTTGGTATTTGACAACTTTTATTTATAACTGATTTAAATTGAATATTTTAAGAGGTTCTTAGGCAGAGTTCTTTGCTTTAAATCATTTTATTCTTAATTGTAAATTGATATATGCCTATATAAAATGTGTTTTGAGTTTTATTCCCCGCTTCTACAGAAGTCTCAGAAACCAACAATTTAAATTTCAGAATTGTTCAAAATTTTGATTTGATTTCTTGTTAAAATTGATTCAAACTATTTGCATTTTCTCAAACTTGTATATGCCGTGAACCTCAAGAATAATTCATACAATTTAATTTTGAATTAAATTTTGTATTTGATTAATTTTTGCATCGAGTTTCTTTCAGTTTTTAGTTAAAACTAATTTCAAAGCTCGTTTTATTGAATAATGACTTTTTTACTTATCGCCAATGCCAAATCAGATCTGCAATGCTCGACAGATGATGACGAGGACGACGAGGAGGACTTCCAGGAGGTGTCTGAAGATGAAAACAATGCTGCCAGCATTTTGGACCAGGGAGAGCGCATGCATGCGCCCAGCGATGGCATGGACTACATCGACCCAAAGAACATCAAAACAGAGATCGATATCGAGGCACAGCACATGGCAGGTGTGTAGCATGCGTAGATGAATGAGAGATGTGACTCGGCTTTATGTGTTTGTGAGCCTTTGAATACGAGGAAAGCACACACATTATATCTATATTCGCATATGATTTGACGTAACTTTGACTCTTTCACTCTAAATGTGTTTTCTTTTGCGTGCTTGGAATCTGTTTTCTACCTCATTCACGTATTTCGTACGTTCGGTTTATAATAGAGGAGCAATGCGGCGAGGATGACAGCCAGCAAGCGGCTGAAGCTATGGTGCAGTTGAGTGGCGTTGGCGTTGGCTACTACGCTCAACAGCAGCAAGGTTCATATACTACTCTCCCAAACTCTTGCCCTATACTCAACCTCTGTGTTTGCTGAAATATAGTCTTAGTTTAGCCAATGCCCCGCCACCTAGAGTCGCACTTAAGCCCATTCAGTAATTGGTTTCCTTCACCTTTTTCAGATGAGTCTATGGATGTGGATCCCAATTATGATCCCTCCGACTTTCTGGCCATGCACAAGCCGCGTCAAAGCTTTGGCGACAATTACACTGCAGCGAGCGCCTTCTCTGACTTCATGGCCCAAGCGCAGGATGACAATGGCCAGTATAATCCACCGGAGGCAAGCACTAGCTCAGCAGCAGCTTCCCAGCAGGAGGAAGACTTGCCTGCGGCGACGAGCAGTAACAACGCCATGGGCATCGATGACGATCTCGATATATCGGACAGTGACGACGAGGACAATGGAGGTGTGCGCATCAAGAAGGAGCTGCTCGACGACACCGAATTGGCCGCCCAACTATCTCAAGAGCAAGCCCCCCAGCAAATATATCTGCTGGACGCATCCAATGAGCCCGTCCAGCCAGTGGACTACCAGTCGCAACAGCCGAACTATCAACCCGGGCAAGAGCTTGAGCAAGTGCAACCGTCGAACATGCAGCAGCAGGCGGAACCGCAGGCGACGCAGGGCGAAAATGATTACGATTGGCTGACTTTCTAGTTCTTCGACTTGTTTCTCTTTTTAAACGACTTTCGCGTCTTTTCTTATTTTATTATTATTGTAAACGATTTCCTTCAGTTATTTCTCCTTTCTTTTCACAAAATCATTTCTTCTTTCAAACATTATCGAGTTTTTAATAAATTTAAATAATAATAAAAATAAACCTTAACAGTGTGAATACTGATTGATGATTTCCATCTATATCTAATCGCAAAAGTGCCCTCCGATTCCTGAGAACGGAGGGTACGCTATGCGCTAATGTGAGACTGTGTTTGGATATAGTATGTATGCACGGAAGCCTCAATTGAAGATGTATATGTTTGTATATCTTTAATGTCTATATATATTTGTATTGCTCTATTTCTCTTTTAAACTTTAAATTTTGCGAAAATCCAGATATTCGAATAATCAAACATATATGTTGAAATGTTCACACATACATATATCAATTTATTGATATAACAGACCCATATATGCATATAAATTATGCATTTTTTATTTCGTTACCTTAGAGAGACCCGTATTTCATTGTGTTAATTGTACATTGAGTGGCTCTTCCTCCACTATTGGCTATCATCCACTGAAGCCATTGGAATTGGGAACCCACCGGAAATTGGATTTAAATGAGTCTGATACATAGTTTCGTGCGCTGGCAGGAAAATGCGAATGTTTTCGTAAGCATGTTTTGCTTATAATATCATTATCTAGACATAGAACATTCGTTCAGGTATAAATTACAATATGGAAGCCGTAAAAGAGTCGGACGGGACGAAAAACCATGTAGATGAACGCCAAGGCGCACAGGCTGTCGTCTATCCGCTGGAGGTAAAGTACTGCGGACACTGTTCCATGCCCATCGAGTACTGTGAGTTCTATGCCGAGTACGACAAGTGCAAGGAGTGGCTGGCCAAGAACCATCCGGAGGACTATCGCCAGCTGATGCTAAGAGAAGCCGAAGCGGATGCCAATGCAGCTGCTTGCGGCATTGACTCCGACAAGAAGCGTCAGAAGCGGGGCGGGAAGGGTATGCTGCGCACAAAGAAGGACAACGACGACGACGATGTGCCAAAACGCATTCTCCTCTCCTGCACCATGCGCGGCAAGAACAAGCGAGTGACCCTCGTGGCTGGGCTGGCTGCATTCAAGATAGACTTGCGAGCAGCAGCCAAATTTTTTGGATCCAAATTTGCCTGCGGCTCCTCAGTGAGCGGCGACAAAGAGATTGTCATCCAGGGCGATGTGAAGGACGAACTGTTCAAGGTCATACCCGACAAGTGGCCGGAGGTGCCGAGGGACGCCATCGACGACCGTGGCGAGAGCAAAACGACGGCGAACATGAAATAAGCCAAATAAAGATGCCAGACGGAGTCGAGTAAATAAAGATAGCAGCATCATAAAGGATTTAATTTGTTATAGCTCAGTTTACAAGTAAACGCAATTAAGCACTAGACCCTAGTTTAACGTGCATGTCACAGTCATGGTCGTCATTGTCCTCGTCTTCGTCGTCGTCGTCGTGGTTGCTTGCCACCCGCTGCCACAGATATTGCTTGCTGAGAAGTGCGTGATCCCTACGCGCTGGCTGCACTTGCGATTGCCAGCTGAGCATTACAACAGTTTTAGATGGCCGGTCACACGATCGATTTCGACTGCCGCTGCAGGTCCGACGGCGAGCACGGTCTTTGAGTTGGGCTCGATTTGTGTGCGTCCGACGTCGCGGATGAGGCAAGTGTTCAGCTGCCGCTGCTCGGCGGATCGCTTGATGGTCATCAGCTCGGCTTCGCTTTCGACGCGCACTGCGATCTTTGCACATCCACAATTCTCCCAGGCGCGCAGCAGGCGCGGCGTGCGAGTCACAGCTCTTTGATAAGCGCCCACAGCTCCGTGCGAGCACTGCGAGGCAATCTTCCCCTTGCCCATCTTCAAGTCGTTGCGCACAACGAGCACCATTTTGTAGTTGTCATTGAAGCCGCCATAGGTCTACAACAGAGAAGAGCTTATTGCATATTTGCAGTTGTCGCTATTAATTGGTACTCGCACCTTGTCTGCTACTGCGGCAGCTGCGCCTTCTGGCGTCTCTGATGTAGTGTCGTCAATCTTAGCGCACGCCTCACCACGTTTTAGGGCATATTTGTACCCGACAAAAAATGATATCATCACAGCCAATCCATTTATAATTTGCGTTGTGTCCAACAGTTTATCACCCATTCTCGACTTGGTATTTATTCTGTTCTACTTTGTGTGAAATACGGAGAATGCGAAGTATGCTCGCACACCGGCACCGATACAAATATATAGTTCAAATTATCGTCAAATAATCGGCACTGCCCTACTCCGACATTCACTTAACAGAGTGCTGCGGGTTACTTACAGAATCGATTTCAAGGGAAAACCTATCGATGTGTTCACTAATAATTATTGTACAATTTCTTTTCTTTAGTTTCCCATACGCTTAACAATTCAGTCAATGTATTTATAGATATAGATTTCATTTTATAGTTCGCCTCTTTTATTATTGTGTGAAGAATACAATCACACCGGCACTCATATACAGAGATACGTTATAATAATAACATGTTTCGTTATAAATATCGTGTCTTAACAGAAAAATGTGATAGTAATACCGGCTAATTTTTAGTATTTTCATTTCTTTCTAGTATAATTTGCATGCAGTCTTAGGATTTCAGTATTTCTGCAGCATAGTTACACTGCAATCCCTACTGACGTGTCGGACCAACAACGCGTCGTTTGCGGCGCTAAATTCTTTACACTTTTTGTCTTCGTGGAACTGAAATTGTATTGGAAAATTTGCATAAGTTTTCAGTTGGCATTTTTGATTATTGTCGACAGCGAAGCAAATACAAATCACCATGGGCCTAGCCAGCATCTTGCAAGTGGACGAAATGTTGGGCGACTTCAATAGAATGAACAAGCGCCAGGTGAGTGCTGCGCCCAACGCCCGACTCCTGCCATGTTTAGTAAAGTCAACCTGCCATATTTCAGTCTCTGTACCAAGTACTCAGCTTTGCGATGATCGTGTCCTCTGCTCTGATGATTTGGAAGGGCCTAATGGTTGTCACTGGCAGCGAATCGCCAATTGTCGTCGTGCTGAGCGGCAGTATGGAACCGGCTTTTCACCGGGGCGATCTGCTCTTCCTCACCAACTACAAGGAGGAGCCGGTGCGCGTGGGCGAGATTGTGGTCTTCAAAGTGGAGGGACGGGACATACCCATAGTGCATCGAGTCATCAAATTGCACGAAAAGTGCGTACTTTAATTGTTGTTCTTCAAATCATATCGTATAGTTAACGATTGTAAATATCATCTGAACAGGGAAGACGGCTCAGTTAAGTTCCTGACCAAGGGCGACAACAACAACGTGGACGATCGGGGGCTGTACGCGCCCGGCCAGCTCTGGCTAACCAAAAAGGATATTGTGGGACGCGCCAGGGGGTTCCTGCCGTACGTGGGCATCATAACGATTTTCATGAACGAATATCCCAAAGTTAAGGTGAGTGAGGAGTCCTTCGATTGGGGTTTTACCTGCTAATCAATTGTGTGTTTGCAGTGGGCCATACTCTCGATCCTGGCCATCTTCGTGCTGCTGCATCGAGAATAGGAGCGCGTTAATGTCTAGTTAAAATTTAAGTAGAAGTTGTTGCACAATCTCGAGCATATTTGCATTTCAGTTTGTTCAATCCAAAGGAATGTGCATTTGTAATTTGTGTCTTCTCTAGGACAGACAACCGCCAGCCAACTGAAGAAAACACATTCGAAGTCCGGAGCTGAAATTCAATAAACCTACAATTTTATAAATAAATATGTACCCCACAAGTGGAAACTGGACGATTTATATATTTGCCTCGTAGCATAATAAGGAACTTTTTAGCGCTGCGCCCCAGCCGTATTTAACGGCGCCGCTCTTCGATACAACGCGGTGGCAGGGAATCAAAATGGACACCTCATTCTTGGCCACGGCGCTGGCCACCGCCCGCACAGCCTTTGGCCGATCCACCAGCTCGGCGAGCTCCGAGTATGTGCATGTGCTGCCTGCTGCCATCTTTGTCAGCTCAGCCCAGACAGCGAGCTGCAGATCCGTGCCTTTGACTGCGATGTCGACGACAGCTGCGTTTTCCTTTTCATCAAATAGAATGTTTCTCTTCTCTTCGATGGCCGCTGTGTCAGCGATGAGCTTCACTTTGGGCCAACGTCGATGCAGTTGCTCCAAACTCTTGTTGTCATCCATTTGCACGAAATACAAAACGCAAATTGCGTCGCTGATTTTGCCGCGCTTTTGAATCGACGTCGTACCAAGCAATATTCTTCCAAATTTGGAATCGATGAAGCCATATTTAATTTGTTTTGGTGTGTCGCGCAGTTGCGTTAGAGACAGTTTCAAGTTATTCAATATCCACATTTCGAGATTTAATATTTTTAAACGTTGGCTTGTTTGCATATCTGTGTGAACGCAGTTTGTTATTGCAAAAACACTAGCGCAAGTGCAAGAAATCACTTCAAATACTAAATACGTTCCACAATAAATGGAGTATTTATATACCAAATCAATATTTCTCACTCAAAATATATGCGTGCAGCCCTGGAAAATCAATCGATACACAGTTTCTTTTTATTTTCGATATATATGGGTACTGCTTAAAAGCAAATATTCGCAGGTACATTTTTAGAAGATTTGGAAGTATTGATAAATGATGGATAAAAACATATTTGCTATTAATTTGGTACATAGCTTTTTCGTTTTATATAAGCAATATAATTGTTTAAGAGACCAACATAAACGCACAATATCTCTCTTTTACGCCATTGTTTGAATTCGATAACTTGTTATTGGCGCCCATGCTCTTGTTTTCAACCAAAACGTATCTAGCAGTACAATATACACCAAAATTTAACGTTATTCATTTGCCGTTATTGTTACTGATAAATTATAATAATAATTGCTGACAAACAGAATCAAGAAGAAAAGGATGTTATTGTAGTTATAACAAGAAGTGTTGGGCGCTAGCAATACATGAATATACATATGTATGTATGCATGTGTGTATGTATGTATGAGTATGTTTGCATATATGTATTCACCGGAGATGACATCATTCTTACGTATGTATGTATTGTATATAGAAGTGCCAATCTGATGTATTTACATTTGTTTTATGTATGTAAACATTAAATAAACTTGCATGGGTTCAATCATGTGTTATTGAATAGAGTTCTATATATCGGAAATTAGGAATGGAGTCTTAAAATCGTATCCATCAAGTGCTAGCCGACTTTGATGAAGACACTTGATGAATTTTCCACGCTATTTTTAATACTAGCAAATTAGTCAAATTTCAACGTAACCAGGCAAATCCCCCAAAAAGAATCAACATTTTTGCACACATGTGATTTTGAAGGAATACCTGTGATAGAGTTCTTGTCTTTCGTAATTCCCCAATTCATCACAGCTACAAACTGATAAGAATGAATTGCTGTTTTTCAAGTTTCTGTCCTTGGGGTTAAATGAAAGATTCGTCCTCTGAGTTTTGTATGCCAAGTTGTTTTTTAAAGATCAACAATTTTCAAATAAGTTTATTTATTTATATCTGCGATGTACAATTATAATTATATTACAATTAAGACTAGAGTATATGTATAAATATATGCATATATGCATATGGGACATACATCAAGATTGAATACCAATTTGTCGAATAACTTTTGTTCTTGTGTCGTAGAAGGCCTCGCTTAGAGTAACGGAATAATAATACTAAAACGTTTACGCCTACGACTACGACTACGAGTAAGTGTAAGAGTAAGAATAAGAGTAAGAGTAAGAGTAAGAGTTAGAGTTAGAGTTAATTACAATGCTTTTCTCTTCCGATTCGGCTCAACAGCTTAGGAGTGGCAGCATTTGCATAGATTTTGATTTAGATTTACGTATTTGTATAGTGATCGCATCCGGCGAGCGAGCCGAGTTGTATTTGGATGCGAACTGCGCGTATCATATAACCCTGAGTTTAGTATATTCTAGTCGAACTTCAGCTGTCGATTCTAAGGAGTGGCTAAGTTAGTATTTGATTTAATTGCTTTGTACAAGTTACAAATTATTTGTATTTATGTTTTGTCTGTGCATTTCTAGTATGCAGTTGATTGGCTACTATAAGGAAATAATATGTGTATATATCTATATGTTTTATATATATGTGTATATTTTTGTTTTTGGGTTATATATTTTAGATGTATTTTTATTTACTTTTTCTATTTATTTATCACAACAAAATGCGCTTGACATTTGGCAATTTTATACAACAGCGAACATAATAACAAAAACAATTAAAACTTTAGTCGGCAGCGCACGACTAGCAGATACCCTGTACTCAGCAAGCTTTTGGTCTGCTCTCACATAATACACATACTAAGTCCATGCATAATATAGAATTAGTTTAAGATAACAGTTAAGTTTCAACAAGTATTTATATTTTCGGATCATGCGCATCCGTATAAAGTGCAGTGCGTGTCCATATATATAACATTTTTGGTCAATAGAGAGAAGAGGAAACAGTCTAGTCTTGGACTTTAGCTCTAATAGGACAGACGTACAATACTAATCGGTTTTGCAGGGGGTACTCGTATCCAATTAGAAGAAGACGGACAGATGAATACGTCTATACGCATGGGCATGCTTAAGAAAAGATATATGTATATATATAGGACGTTATTCTCCTATAAATTTGGACACTTGCAGCCTGCGGGAGTCTGTGCTGCGTACAGGGTATGACTAGCGACAACAGCAGCAGCAACGACATCTTCAGCAACAATAACAACAACAAGAGCTAGATTACAAATGGATCAACTCTATTTATTTATTGCGGTTGTTGCTGCTGCTCCTGGTGCTGCTGTTGCCGCACCTGTTGTTGTTGGCAATTCATTGCTGGCCAATTCAGACGCCTTCAGATCGGGTTGTTGTTGCTGCTGCTGGTGTTGCTGCTGCTGCTGCTGGTGTTGCTGCTGCTGCTGTTGCTGTTGCTGTTGATGTTGCTGTTGCTGTAGGGGTTGCTTTTCAGCCAAGGCGGACGTGTTATGCTGCGTTATCATATCCGCCGGAATGAGACCCTCTTTGACGCGCTTCTTCTGCTTCATGCGGCGGTTCTGAAACCATATTTTCACCTGCGAAATGAAGAATTCCGTTATTGCGATTGTAATAAACTTTGCTGCTACGACTCTTGCTGCCTGCAACAGTAATAAATCACTTTAGCCGAAATCTGTAACCTCCCTTAGCCGTTGATTAAATATAAAAGATAACGGATCGCGCCTTGTGCTTTATGCAAAGGGACATAAAATGCTGTAATAAGACTTCGACTTGCATCTGAGTATTAAACTTGGATCGATATAAAGACTATTTAATTAATTATTAAATATTTGAAATAACCCAACATCTGTCTGCAGGAGCTTTAGCAACTATTTGAGGTAACTACTGATAGTGGTGTGGGAAGATCGTTAACTCAAGAGGCATTGGAGGCTTCCCAGCTATGAGCTGGAAGTCCGCTGGACCTATGAGTCCACTCTGATCTACTCCAGTCGCTCTACTTGCTCCTTTTGGGTTCTGTCCTGAATTTCGACTCTGCGTGGGCAGACCTACGACTTAGACCCACCTGCGTCTCGTTCAGCTGCAACGTGTTGGCGATCTCGATGCGCCGGGCACGGGTCAAGTAGCGGTTGAAATGGAACTCCTTCTCCAGCTCAGTGAGTTGCTTGTTGGTAAAGTTGGTGCGGCCCGAGTTGTTCGTGGATGACAGACTGCAGTTGCTGAGGCCGACGCCGACGCCGACGCCGACGCCGGCAGAGGCACCAACAGCACCGCCACCTACAGCCGCGGCACCGCCAGCGCTGCCTATGGCCAGCCCATTGGACGCGATGCCCGTGGACCCACTGTTCGGCAGCAGAGGGTTCTGGATGGGCAAGACGGCAGAGCTGCCCCCGCGGCACATGTCCAGGTGGCCGTTCAGCTGGTAATCGTGCATGTTGCTCATGTTGGCAGGTAGCTTCGGCGCTGCAAGACAGAGAAAGGGGAGAGAGAGAGAGAGAGAGAGTGAGCGAGAGAGAGCCATGAAAGAAAAGTGAGCGTCATTCAGTTAGAGTTGCTTTGGGTTTTGTTGTGGTTACGTTTTGGGTTTAGGCCGAGTGATCCCCTGGCGTTGATCTCTAGCTGTCGTACCTAATCAGTGTGAGAGGCCCAGAGACCCAGGCCGAACCATAGGAATCGTGGGTATTTATCTGTGTGCGTGTGTATGTGTGTGTATCTGTGTTGTTGTTGTTAGGAGTTTTGGGCCGTGCCTTTGACTTTTGCTCTTTGCGTGATTCTGCATTTTATTCATAATTTGACATGCGCCCCGTGGCGAAAGCCGCCGATGATGAAAATAATCTCTGCCCTTTCCATAGAAGGATTTAATGTGGCTAATAGGGTTGTTTGAAAATATTGGGATTATCCTGACAGCGGGCTTGACTTTATCTTAGACGCAAAAAATAAATCAAATGTTTTTGTGGGTGGTACGGAAATCGTCTTTGTTGCATTTGTTTTCAGTGGGCCTGACTGGTTGCTTTAACGGCAACGTTTCCAAAGGTATTTTCGAATCTGCTCAGACCTCTAAGGAAGGGCAAGAGTGTCTATAAGAAAAGCAACTGGGATCTAATGCATTGCAGAAGACTAGATCCTGTCAGCACGTTGTCCTCAAAGTCTGATCCGCATTCTCTTTTGTACCCGCAACTAGCTCGGAATATTTTTGATTAAATAAACCATAATTATAGTAAAGCGGAAGTCTATCAAAGTAAGTTCAATTTAGACTCGGAGTAAATGTTTTTGAGTTGGCTACAATATATTACAATATATATTAACAATTAAAACTCTAGTATAATTATTTGTGACAATCTTGAGTAGACATTAAATTTCTTACTATGGAGTGAGTACTTTGTAACTAGATTGAATTTCCATAAATGACGCACATATTTACTAATTGAATATGTGAAATATTACATAATTTAAAGACACAAGCAATGCTGATAGAAGAGAGAAAGTAAGAGTTTGGAAGACATTTTCTTGTGCTACCTGAGTTAAGGAATGTTTTAATTTCCTTACGTACAATAAAAATATGAAAGACGCATGAAGACTGGCAATGGCAGGTGATAAAAACCTTTTCACGCAGTCATAAATCTAAATGAAAGTTTCATTCGAATAAATCAATTAATGAGCATTAAGTAGCAATAACGACACGTAAGTGCTCAGTATTGTTGAAACGACGCGTCGATTAGCTTTAAGTTAAAAGGTGATCGGCAGCTGGACGGGCACCGGGCAAGGCTAGTAGGTGGGAACACCAATAGCCGAGTATTTTTGTTGTACTTTATGCATTTCGGCAATTGGTAGCGACACACTATAAATCAAACGGGCGATATCATAAATTAACAAAGAATACAAAGTGGAAGAAATAATGGAAAAGGCCGTCCGCTCTAAGTACGCGAATGAATGATGAATTTATGACACCTAATGCAAAAGAGAAGTCGATTTGGCGTATACAGATGGCAGGCACTGTGGCTCAATTGGCACTGCGGTGAAGGGGCAGTCGATAAGCCGCTGCTAGAGCTGGAAACTCAAATCGAACTCAAAACTCCTATCATAATGCACACACACACACAGACAGATAGCCCCATATTTCTGTGTGTGTGTGTGTGTAAGAAAACAAGCAGAAGGATTAGGCCGTGAGTGGCCTGGGCTACATTTGAATTTTCTAGCAAACAAACAGCAACGCGCAGTGTCGCATTCCAGTCGCCAGTCGCCAGCCGCCAGACGCCAGTCGCCGGTCGAGCCCGGGCATTTCGGATAGTGGGTATTTGGGCATGGAGCTGCATTGACTGCTGCTGGGTAACTGGGCTGGGCTGGGCTGAGCTCGAGCTCGGCTGGTGTCGCTCGACATGTCAAACATATCGCGGACAGTTGGCGGCACCGTCGGCTTTAACTGGCGTTCGCGTCCGGCGCCAAACGGTATCTACATTTGTAATATTAGTTTTAGAGAGCATTATCGATGGATCGCTTCCACTTGAATGCACGCAATGCGTTGCTGACTGTGTCGCCTACTGTGTTGACAGTGCGCGCTAGCAGAAAATCTACGGGCAGCGGGCAACGGGCAATGGGCCACGGGCAACGGACGATGGGTAACTCAGTTGCACAAGGCCATTCGCTCCGACTGTGGCAGGCGCGGGTGAGCGGCTGATACCGTGGCACCATGACGCTTAAACGACTCTACTGACAATCAATGTAAACAAGAGCAGAAGTTGCACCACCACCACCAACAACAGGAACAACTCGACTGCGCTGCACGTGTGCATGCGGGTGGGACCGAGGAGCATCGTGCAGTTGGCTCGCTCCTCCAGTTGCGATGGCAACAAAGTCAACGTAATTTGATATCACTGCCAACTAGCATTAATTACAATTGCAGGTTTTGGCTCAGGCGTGCGACTTGTTGACTTTTGCGCAGCTCTGATAAATGCTCGTGCGAAGGGAAAGTGGGTAAAAGTCTCGAGTGTTTCTTCTGCCTGCATTGGAGAACTCCGAGGGATTCATTTTGAGTCGGAGTTCACAACTGGGTCAGCTGATTACGAGGAGCTCAGTGAATCAGAGAGCATGGGTAGTATTTAAACTAGACCTTGATGATTCCAATGTCTTGGCAGTCAAAGCATTTAATTCTTGAGGCGGCCACTTGCAATCTTTGGGTAAGAAATTTACACGGAAGAGGCTTGATTTGAGTCGTTCTTTCAGCTATTCATGTGAAATATGATTTATTCATTCATACGACATTGTGTGTAACAATATATTCATTTATATCTATGTTGTATTGTTTCTTCTAATTACTCCTTCCACTCTGGGCTATACAAAGTAGAATCATTTCAGTTTCCTTGACTTCCCCTATGCTAGCGGCCTATTCTAGCTCCGTTTAACCAAGTGAATTTTGCATAGTCCGAACTGAATGATTCACCCGCAGGCGGCCATTTTGGTGCGATATTATCAGTTGTATGATATGTAGGCGCCAGTGGCACTTTACACAGATCCCCCCAGCCCTAGGCCATTTGACAGCGACGTCGTCTCTAGACAGGCATTACAGATAGCTGGGTTCTGGGCCGGGGGATGGGGTGTGGGGGACGGGGTGATGGGGGCTGACGATTAAGTGGGCAGGCGACGGGCAGTGAACAAGCGTTCGATGAGGGGCTTCTGGTGTCTAGGCAGCGACTCAGTTGATAATATGTTTTAATTCGAGTGCAAATAGAAAATTACATTGCAATTAAAAGTAAATTGTTTTAATTGCTTGCTTAAACACACAACGAGCAAACGCGACAACGCGCCTAATCACAAGCATAACACAGTTTTGGGTACGATCGCTGACGATTTGATTGATCACTGGGTAGTTAAACGATTCTGAATATCAGCTAGCCGAAACTTGCATAATTTATGGCCCGCTAGTCGCTGGGAAATCAAATCTACGAAACATAATTTGACATTCGGCTGGAAGCATTTCGCAATATGCGCAGCTACGCCGGACTCTTGGACCTTGTGTTAAGGTCAGCAGATGGTCGTCCGTGGCACAGCCGACAGCTGACCAGCGCGTCGCATGAGGTCAGTCAAATACTGGACTAATGTTTAGAAAGGATTAGGTGTCGGCGCGGTATATGCAGCCATTGAAATACCCTTCACAGCAGCAATAAATTACTAGTATTTTAATAATAATAAAATAAATTATATATAATACATCCTTCTTTCTTTCTCTCTTTCTCCCTCTCTCTCTCTCTCTCTCTCTCTCGCTCGGTCAGTCAAATACTGGAATATGCGGTATATGCGAAAATTGAAATACTCTTCATAACAACAAAATATTACTAGTATTTTAATAATAAAATAAATAATATATAATACATTCTCTTTCCTTTAATCAGTCTGCTCGACTTCAGTTCATAGAAAAAAATCAATCGGATTGTCTCGCTCTCTATCCTCTCTTACTTGATCTCGGTCTAGCTCTCTCTCTCTCTCTATCTCTCTTTCTCTCTCTCTCTCTCTCTTCCAGAGCAGTATACTTTATCCTGTATTGAGGCGCCAATTAGTTAATTTGGTGTCTTTCGAGACGAGAGCACAGTTGTGACAAACTGTAAATACCCATTGAAAGGGTATATAATAATCCTGTTGGCTCGCAGGACTAATTAGCTATCTACATCCACACTACTTAAGCCCTTTCTGCCCGCGGGGGTGACTGTGTGTTGGTTGGAATATGTTTTCTCATTTGGGCCATTTCAATGCGTTTGCTGACTTGACTAAAACTCGCTCACACACACTCACACCCACACACACTAACTATAACTAATCCAATCCATATATGCTGTCAGTTTTATTGGTCAGCTGTCAACTTGGACTTTTCTCGTGTCATGCAATGCTGCACTTTCTGTTCTTTCTGGTAGCATGAAATGCACAAACCAAATTCGACTTGCATTGCCTTGGACCGCACACACATACACGCGTATATAAATGAATATATATGTGTGTTGTATTTCCATACATTTTCCCAAATGGAAAAACTTTTCTTATTAATTGAAAGTTGTTTGGACTTGGGGACGTCCCGTGGCTTATTAGTTACGATGTTTGTATCACGGACACACGTGAAAACTGTTTCACAAAAGGCTTAACATTTGTCTTGGGCTGTAAAAATTGTAAGCTCACTTTCAAACACACGGACACACACACACACACACTCACCCACCCACACACACATGCATCGTAATACCCAAATGGCGCCTCATTACAAAAATGTTGTCTGTCTGTCGCACCGGAAGCAGGTTAGATTTTGTTTTATCAACACCTTTTGTATCTCTCTCTCTCTCTCTCTCTCTCTCTCTCTCTGTCTGTCTGTACGCTTTTAACTAAAACGAAATTTAAATATTGACAAAGATCTGTTGATACTACATGTTTGTTTTATGCAAGCATTAATAGCAGCATTTTGGCTACTGTCATTCCCCTAGACTAACAGAATCGAATTCCAGTAGCTGAGAATTCGAGAATTATTTGCTTTCCATTGATAAGGAGTGGCATGTGTGGATATGTGTGTCTTCTGTCTCTCTGTCTGTCTGTCTGCACACAAATTGAAATGTGCGTTTATGTCGGTCAAAATAGTGAATAGTGACTAGTGATAGTGTGTTTAAGATTGAGTTCAGTTTAGTTTGACATTTGACTAGAAGGAGGTTCCATTGTGAGAATTGGGCTAAAGCATATTTTAAACAGTTGATAAAAGCGTTTTTAGAAAAAGAAATATTTCGAATTCAAATTAACTCGTATAAGCGAAGTTACTAGACTAGTCCCTATCCTCGAGGTGGTTATATACTGCATATAGTTTGAAATTAATTTTCGCCAAGACTACTATCTACTACTACTAGACTACTATCTACCCATATAACCATAGAAAATTCGCAGATGATAAGTTGAGGCATGGAAACGGTGTGCTTTAGCAATGCCCCAGACTGGCGAACCGAATCCTATAGGGATTCGAGCTCAGCTGAAGTTGAGGATGTCAACTAAGAATTCGATAGGGTCTAGAATGATGGATTATTGTTGAAGCTTATGCAGAAGTTACTACAAATCATAAGGGCTCGAGTTGCTCAGGACAGTTTTCAGTGATCCATCCGACACACTCCGTCCGCAACTAAACTGCACGCTGTAGAGGCTGAGGATTGTTAATTGCCTTGACTACGGCGAGAACAGTTGTATAGTTGAACCAATATTACTCAATGACAGAACAAAAACATCCAACTCATTAAGAGGAAGAGAAGATTGATCCAGATCCATATTGAGAATCAGTGCAATTTGAAATAATGAATGAATTTGAAAATGTGAAGAGTTAATAGTATATAATATGGGGGCTGAGAGATCCCACAACCAGAGGTCTGTTTCTGAAAATATTTAATTATATGTCATAGTTAATCTCTGTCGATCTCGAAAATGGTCCAACCTCAAATGGTAGCAAGTCCAGATTCACTTTAGCAGTAATCAAATACCTTAAAACTAAAGTCTGATTGTCAAGTATGAATCATGCTGAAATGCAACATGAATCACGACCCTAATTCTCAATCTAACATAGAGCATATATTTGTTCGACAGTCAAAAATTGAGCTCCAAGTTTCACGTTTTAGTGAGTCACTTGGCACACAAATAGTTCAGAACTTTGAGCTGTGTGTGGATGGGTATGGGGCATAGGTAAGCTCGTAACTCTTTTGGGCTGACAGTCCGAATCCAAGGCCGACAACAAGACTATTTTCTATAAATTCGAACAGGCGCTGCATTGGCTAGATTCGATATAATTTTGGCTGAGAAAATGCGCGTATATACACAAGGCAGAATGATTTATTATATTGAAATTATCTCATGTAAACAAGTCAAGCTGCCAGCAGAGCTAATGCCACTTGTCGGCAACAGCCCAACCACCAGCACCACCAGCACCACCAGCACCACCAGCCCACCAGCACCAACCGCCACAAAGTCAGCCAAATTTGTTAATTTATCTAATGAAAAATGCTCGAGAGCCCCACAAAATTTATATATATATATATGAGAAAAAGGCCTATGCCAGAGCATTAACACATTGGCCAACATTGAAAGCGACAGTTTTAGACGAGGTATTCGCTCTCGCTTTGCTTATCTCACTCTCTCTCTCTCTCTGCGTTGCTGCCTGGCTGAGTCTCTGCACGAAGATTGATGATGACATTAGCATCATTGTCGAAAAATTTAAAGAACGGCAACAAAATTATCAAAGGACGTACGACCGTCTGGAATTGTCAATGTCTTCAAAACGCTAAGTCGCCAAAATGTTTTCAAATTTGTTCTGTTGACATTTTAATTTGCAAATACTTACACTCATATTATAGCGGCTCACACACACACATATATATTTAATTTATCGTTATATAATGTACATATCACTTTTTGTCGTACGCCAAAGAAAGTTACACGAATGAGGAATTAATTGAATTAGATCGTCAAAGACGCTGACAGCAGTCGCAATGACTAAAGAGAAGTAACTCTGCTCCAATCCAGACTATCCGACTTGGAGTTACCCTTACTTCTCTCTGAGGAATCGTTTTTGGCATTGAAACGTATGGTTTCGATTCTCACTTTTAGCCCTCATCATTTTGATAAGTATTGTCGGATTTTCATTTATATCGATTTCATTGAAATGGAGAATGTTATCGATAACTTGGTTATAGATCGAATACAGACAATCAGGCAGACAGCAGACAGAAGTCTGAGTGATCGGCCACGCCTTTTTTTAGCATTAAACCCATTTGAACCGGCTAGAAATTCCCATTTTCAATTGGCACAGAGTGTTAATATTGAATCAGGAGGTGGGTGGAGCGTGTCAAGTGGATTTCAATTTAGAGCACTAAAAGTGTTGACTGCCAGCCATTGGCACGCACACACTGACACACGCACACACTTGCACACGCACTCTGAATCGCTTACACACACTACTTGTCAACCCACGTTTGGCACTTGGTAGCCATTTTTTCTTGGCTTTTATCGAACACCCTTATTTCTGGAGAGGCCCAGGCTGTGTCGAAAGAGAATTTCACACACATAAACCTATATACAGCCAAGTACATAGAAGCAACAAAAGGGAAACTATGCGCATCTACTTTGCCATTTGGTGTATGTGTATGTGTGAGTGTATGTGTGTGTGTGTGTGTGTGAGTGTGTGTGAGTGTGTCTGTGTGTGTGGCTCTGCATTTTCGTTGGTGATCCGTCATGTTGTCAGAATGTATTATTCGAATTAAGATTTAGTTTTTTTTTCTGCCATTGAATTGAATTAACACAACGCACACATACACACGCAGCAGCTGTGCCACACACATACACACACACACGCACACACTCAGCTCCTACATTCCAAACGCCGTCTGCTGTCTGTTAACTTAGTCAGTTCTTATTTTAGCCACTGGAAGTGAGTGTTTTGTAGTGATAATTTTAAAAATAAATCTTGGGCCTAATCTAATACATTTTTACACTCAGAGTCGTTATTATTTCGGCACTATCGGGCTAGTAACTATTCTGCAAAAGTCACTATCACTTGTCGATACAACGGGGCTACTGCAAGACAGTCGTGCTATAATCGTCGCCAATATAGATTAGCTACAAATGTCAGAGGCGTCTTCTAATGAGTTGCCTTTTTTATGATTGTGTATATATTGTATATAAAATATGTTTTAAAATAAATAAAACATTTTTGAATTGATGGCTATCTGAGAACAATGAAACATTGGAATAATATAATGTTTGATATATCAGAAGAGTAATCTGGAAAGCTGTTATTTCTGCAGTTAATATTAAAGCCACATTATAACATGGAGTTTGAGGAAGTTTCCCTTTGCTTAGTTCAAGTTGCGCAACTCTTTCTAAAATGGAATTTGTATGACGGATCGATCTAAACCGAAATGGAACTCTTTGCACGTCCAACTAAGCCAATAGAGTGTCATTCCTCTAATGCCTTAATGCAGCTGGTGGACACCTAGGCCAACATTCTGTGGCACAGGCAGAGATATCCATTAATTAGCTACATCTAGTGTGAATGAAGTAGCGCCTGTCGCAACGCCCAGTTGAAGTTCAAGCGAGCAAACCTACATAATACCAGAGGCCACTACAATGTCCACTTTAAAGCCCAGCAGCGTCAAGCGGTGTCCATTGTTCTTGCCGGACGGGCGAGTCATACGTTCGATATCGCTTTTTCGTAGTTGATATAGGAAAAGCCCAAATAGCATGAGACTGCTGGGCAGTACACGACTATGAGATACCCCTTTCATATAACAATGAGATTCGAGCAGACAAATGATGGCTTTTATGAACCTCGAATAACAGGAAGAATAAATAAAAATCAATAAAATATTTGAGAACTTTTGAGGTAATGAATGTTGCGGACGAGGGTATGATCCCTCTGCCTCTGCAATCATTGTAGTCGAAAGGAGAAGGTAAATATATTATACATATATTTTTCGTTACACCTATTTTTCGTTACACAAGGTAAAACTATGAAATTAATGGATATAACAGATTGGCCACATACCGTCCCATGCACAAACTTCTTCCAAACATCTTAGTCTACGGGGTGTGATTATGATATTCAAATAATGATGGAAATCAGCAAATCTATAATTTTAGTTCAGTATATGCCACGCCTCCCTCCGTCTGTTACATACAATTGCAGAGGCGCATAATGCCCACTTTGCCACTTTGCAGGGGCCTAGGGTATACAAACAACAAAATAAGTAAGCAATAATAAAATTCAAACAACGAAACTTCAAATTGACAGCTTTCGTTTAACTTTTATCTGCTGAAACCGTTTGCTGCCGTCGCACGCACCGCTCTCGATTTGATTGGCCCGTGACCAATAGGGGGAAAGAAAAGAAAACATAACAAATGCCTGGTTAGGCGGTTGGTCATGAAATCACCTTCACATGTTGGCGCGCCTAACGAGAGACAATTGTAGAGCTCCGGGGCTCTTATGGCATGTTTCGGCGTTCTTTGATTTGCAGATCACTGGCTAAATGCGCGTGTTTTGGAGAGCCGGAGAAGTGGAGACAGAGAGAGGCGGAGAGCCGCCGATCCACCAAAGCCCCTCGAATTCAAAGAGCGCCGCAATTACTCGGAGAGCCAAACACTGTTCTGGCTGCACTATCTACGAGTCCGCAGCATTGCCGAACCAGTTGTCTATTGTCTCTAGCTCCGAATAATCGTAATGCGAGCAGCTTAAATTGGCGGCTGACTACTGTTTGTCTGCTCTGTTTCGCCAAGCGATTTACTGTAAGCAGCGAATTGAATTTGTGTATTCGTAATTATTATTTTACACCGAAAGGCCATTTGGATGTAGTGACCAGATATGGTATTACAAAGCCCAGTGGCCACTGGGGTTCGATTAATTGATGGATGGGCACAGGTTCAAGGGGATTTCACAGTTCAGATTATACATATATACAATACAGCTTGGCTTGACTCAGAAATATTCTAAAATAGTGAAGCGATATTAACCAGACATAGAAAATTTTTCTGCTGTAAATGGTCGATGTCTATGACATAAAAAATTACCTTGCCCTAGGCTAAACCAAAGTGAATTTATCGATATCGTTTTTCCAATATTTAGCCTATCTGGGGGAATAATACTTGACAGACGGACATGGCTGGATCGATGGAAGATGGGCTCTGCCACGCTTCATTGTCTAACAAGAATTTAAAATGAATGACTTTCCAATGGGCTGCGGGACGTTCTATAAAAAGGCAAACTGAATATAATCAATCCGACAATTGACGGCTTTGTACAATTATTAATTGTCAAGCGCCTAGCAGTTCAGCACTGGACAGGAGAGTTACAGCAACAGCAACAAATCGAATCGTAATCGTAACTCAAAGCCCAAACAAACATCTAGGTGTTTTGATTGAGAAATGTGTGTATATATTAATTAGCTGCGTGGCCTGCTTATCGCTGATCGAGGTGTACGTAGTGTGCTGTACACCTGTGTGTATGTGTGTGCCATAGATTTCGAATATTATGAGCGTATGCAATTTTATTAAGCAGATATTGAGGCGGTTTCACCGGCTCAATTGTGCGTTGGGCGTTGTGCGCTGTGTTTGCCTGGCACGTAACTGGATACTTATATCATTCCGTAAATTATATACTTCAAAAGTATTAAAGGCAGCCGGGCAGACGCCACGAGCAGGCCAGACTGCAAACCTTATGCGAATGCAAACAAAAGATAAGATATCCTCGCTGCTGGCCCACTGTTTGCACGAAAAATGTCCAAAAAGGCAAACAAGGCGACGGCCACTGGGATGACAATATTATTATTATTATTCCTCTTTCTGTTTATTTCAGTTCTTTTTTGGATAATATTACATAAGACGTGCGCACCCTCGAGTATCCTTTAGCGCAGGCAACGGGCGCAGGGAGCGCAGGGGAAGGAAACTGGGCCAGGAACTGGAGTCGGCACGAGGAGTGGAGTACTCGCTTACTGGCTGGCCTCAAGGGCGCTCGGTTCTGTGGCTGGGGGCTTGTCTCCGCCTGTCAGGCAGACCACTAATGCGCTTCTCATGTCGCCTGATCTCAAAAACTTTTATGAGAACTGACATTTGAGGTGTGTGTAACTGTCGCAGTCCAGCAACAGAGACACAGAAAGAGAGAGAGAGAGAGAGAGAGAGAGAGAGAGAGAGAGAGAGAGAGAGAGAGAGAGAGAGAGAGAGAGAGAGAGAGAGAAGACAGAGAGAGATAGAGAGAGAGAGAGAGAAATGTGGAATTTGGGATTTGGGCACTGATAGTAGCGGACTTTTAAGTGGTAATTAATGTAAATACTCGGACATTTATCAGCTTACAAATCGATTTCAATCTTGAAAGGAAAAGCTGCAGTTTCTTAGCCCCTTTTTGTAGGTTATTTAATAACGCGTTCCCAAAATGTTAGCTCGGCGAGCGCGAGCGAACAAAATTTGTCACGACACATGCCGCACATATTTGAGAGTTATTTGGCCGTTGTTCTTGCTGCCTTCGTGTTTTCTGGTGGCTCCCCAGTTGTGAGGGCCAAGAGCGAGGCCTATCCAAGTAGCCAGCGTGATGGACGGTGACAGACAGGCGGGCGGGCGGGAGCGCTGTTCACTGCTCGCTGTGTGCTGTTCGCTGTTCGCTGTCTGGACTGGGCGTTTGATCTTATCTTAAATTCCTGGTGGTCACTTTTCTATCCAAAATATCATTTCGTTTAAATAGTCCGACCTTTTTTATTTTTTTATTTCTGTAGGTCTCGTTTGTTGTTTCTTTCACATTTTTGTGTGTGTTTTGTTTTGAAATGCAAGTAATTAATTCATTTCGCTGCTGCGTCGCCCTCGCGTGCTGGTGTCAAGAAATATCAAAACATCACATCAAATAAATGTTGAATACGCCACAACGAGCCGCAAGGGCCGTGCCACTCCTCCAATCGCCCCTTCCACTGCCGTTGCCCTGGCTAACACCTCTCTGAACTTTGGCCCAAAGCAATATTTTTGTTCATACCCTGAAGCCACTGATAGTACTACTTAAGGGTATACTCTGCTTGTTAAAATGCCATTTATTGGTTTCAAATTGTTTTTTTCAAAATTTGTAAGCTTTATTTATTTATTTTTATTCATATTTTCATTATTCATTCTTCCGAGCTAAATAAACAAAACAAATTCTACGCTCTTTGCTGCTGATTTCAGGGTATCTGCTAGTCGGGCACTGCCAAGTGGTTTACTTTTTTTTTTTTACTAACTAGTCGCAGCGACAGTTATGTTAATTATACCCTGAGCCCATTGAAAATGGGAAATCAGGGTATAATGGTTTTGTGAAAATGTATGTAACAGGCAGAAGGAGGCGTGCCACACCCCATAAAGTATATATATTCTTGATCAGCGCGACAAGACGAGTCGATATAGCCCTGTCCGTCTGTCCGTCCGTCCGTCCGTCCGTCCGTGTGAACGCTAAGATATTTTTAAGTACGCAACGTAGAGACTTGAAATTTTACATAAATACTCGATAATACCATACGCTGCACAAGTTTATAAAATTTTTCCGATAACTCATTCCATTTCGATTTTATGAGCATTTATCGATAATTTTAATGTGTTTTTAAGGCGTGGTTGGTACATCGTTTGGGCTAGAGATTTCAAATTTGCTATGTAGTTGCGTGCAATGAATACAGAGATTACGTAATCTTTAGATTTTGGATGCCACGCCCCATTCGCCCCCAATAGCCCCCTATTTGTAAAAAGCGCAAATCAAATACTAGAGACTTGTGCTTTGGCAAATACATACATATGAATGCCATTAATAAGTTGTGAAAGTTTGATGCAGTTAGTTCATCGCTAAGAAAAGTTATTAAACAATTAAGTTCCCATAGTAATGCCCACATTGCAGCCCAAGCGCAGTCGCTGCGTCAACTGCGCAGTTGGCAGAGCGCGCGTTTATGCTTGCGTGCATATATGTGTGTGTGTATGTGTTGTTTATATGCATGCATAAAAGATGCGTAGAATGATTTGATATTTGGCTCTTCACAGGGCTCAGGGTATCCCCTAGTCGAGCAGTCTCGACTAGAGCACTCTTACTTGTTTTCGTGTTAGGTTTCTTTTTGGTTCATTTTGGCCACTTCCTATTCATATTTCATATTTTTCCATATTTTTACATTTTCACATTGGTTGCGTGTTAGCATATTGCCCGCCCTCAGTAGCAGAAGGGGAAATTCAGCGACAAAGTGGTGCATCGTTTAAAAAACAATAAAACACGAGGCACTCGCAACTCTTTAGCTGCGAATAGTAATTAAATTGTTATGCCACAAGACGTGGGCCACTCGGCTCTCAATTATGTGCGACCATAAAATAAAGCGCAATAAACGCTAACAAAAGCACGCATTGAATTCCGCTTGAGTTTGCTGAGCGCCACAGAAACTTAGTTAAGAGCACTCTACTCCTTGGGCGGGAAATGCCTAGGCCTACGATGAGAATTTTTGGCGGAAATATCTTATGGAATAATTACTTCAGTGCAGTTTTAGTTCTGAGATAATCTAATGCTCAACAAGGATATTCTTGTGTTCATCTGTTTAGGGACTAAACATGGATGGATGTTATCTTGATACCTTCTATACAACAAGAAGAAGATACAGATAGACCATAAAATGTTTCAATATATATTATTATTTTTCAAAAGCTTAGAGACCCCGACAGCACATATAACGACACCTACAGAGTAGATAAAAACAGTCCAATGCGTCTGATTGCAATGTTCCTTCTTCAAAGATTTTCCCTTTGAATAAGAACTAATTTGGATAGACCTATAAACACTTTCTGATTCCGATTTATGGATTCAAATGTGCTACTGCAGTCAATGCACACCTTTTATATTGCTATTACTCATCCAGACAGCGATTCGTATTTTTAATTTGAGCGCTCTGTCGATTGACATGCTCCTGGCCAAGTCGTCAATGGCGAACCCCTTGTGGGCATTGTAATTAATCTTTGGCTAGCTAACAGCCAGTTACTCACATAGTCGTAGAATAATAAATAGCAGTAGGTCAGCTTTTCTGCTTCTCTCGCTCCGCCCCTTCACGGACCACATCTCGCTTAACCTTTTCAGTGTTTGTGATATGGTCTGGTTATTGAAAAATGCTGATTAACACATTAGAGCTCATTGAATTGAATGCAATGAATCTGAATACGAATATGAGTGTGAGTGTGAGTATGAGTGTGAGTCTGAGTGTGAGGGTAGGCATTTCTGATACACGTTTTACTGGAAAGCTTCTGCTGTGCGTGAATGCCAATATGTCGAATGCTACCATTTATAACCATGATCGCTGATTATGCTGTTCTCTGACTGAAAATGGATAACATGACAGATGGACTGAAGCAGGCATGTGCGCGCACAGCCAGAGATCGAGACCGAGACCGAGACCGAGACCGAGACCGAAGCTGAGAATAAGGCTGCGACTGCGACTGCGACTGCAACTGCGGACAAGATCCAGACCAAGACGATGATCACTGAGAGACTGAGACCTGCTCCCCAGCTTTTGCAGTTGGGACTCAGTGTCAGTTCGGTTGCAGCGGGGCTCAAATGAACGAACTCTTTATTTAAATAATCATTTTTTCTGACAGCCAACTTGACTTCCAGATCGGCATCCTGCACCAGCTACTCTCAGGCCTCAGGCCTCAGACCCAGCGACAACTGCCAGCCGAGCAGAGCTGAGCAGTCGAGCTTCTTTCTTGATCTTCATTCCGTGCTGTAGTTCTTATATTTCATTATGATTTTTCATTTTCTTTTCATTTTCTTTTCTTGCGCGCTTTAATTGTTTGTTTGACTCGCCGTTTAAGCGCCCCGTATGGATTTAAAGTCGGACCTGTGCCGCCTCTATCTCTCTCTCTGTCTCTCTCTCTTTCTCTCGCCCTCACTCTTCCTCCGCGCGCAAACGTCATTATCAGCCGGCCTTTTGGGTGCGGCGCGTGGGGATCTCTGGCGTCGTTTAATTGAAAACGATGCATGTAAATGACACTTTTCAGCATTAATAAGCAAATATTTGTATGATTATTGGTGTAGCAGGGGGATTACGCTGCAGCCTCAACCGTAAGTAGGTAGAAGCTCGCTAGCTCTGATATCTGATTGAAGTCGTTCTGTTGTCGCAACAGGTAAAGTGCTTAACTAGTTTCGAAGTCTGGAAGTCAAATGTGTCTGTCACATCAATTTGGCCATCAGGTTCAGCGAAGCTCGATAGGACGTATTCAATGAAGTTGTGGAATACTTCTTCATTGCATGGCGTACTCTCTTGTGCGACACAGTCTACGTGAATATCTAAGGCCTAGAAACTAGAAAGGCAATTCAAGGACTGAAGGTTGTCTAAAGAACAATTAAAAACTTCAATTCTTAGAACTTAGAGGATATTGTTTCCGAATAAATCTTAGAATAAATCTTTATCTTATCTGTAAATTGAATGCAGTTTTGACAAAATATATCACTACACAAAGTAAGGAGGTGTTTTTCAGATGTATTGCATAAACAAAATATTCTAAATAGATAATGTTCAAACGATTTTAAATGATATATCTGAAAGTGGATAGACAAAAGATTTCAAATTTGTTCGAAATGAACAAATATTCAACATAATCAAACATTTTGGGTACTTTTAATCTCTTATTTTTGCAATAATTCAGTTTATGTTAATACATCTGATCGATTATCAATAAGCATTAAAAAAGTCAAAGAAAACATTAACTAAACTTTACCTAGTACTGAGTGATGTAAATTTCGTAAATATATTTGAGCCGATCACTTTGTGAATTTGAGTTAATAATCGTTGAGTATTTCTCTCGGGCTGGCTAATTCCAAGATAAAAACTTCTCGACGCAGTGACAAGTGACAACCTGACTGACTGCACAGCATTGACAAAAATTATCTGAAATATGCAAGAAATATGCCAAAGTCTGGTGGAAGGGATGGGGCCGAGAGGAGCTCCAGAGCAGGCAGAAATCATTGCGAGAGACCATCAGCGAAATCTTTGGCATTTGAAGAGACATTCTTATTTTTAGGTGACATGCCCTCGGTGGGACGTCTGACGCACTTGGCTGTGGCGCGTATATATCTCGACTGTCAATCAGTTTTGAAAGTCATCGTTTTTTTTTTCAGTTTTTTTTTTATTTCTTTCATTTTGTTTTATTTGACCCTTTCTCCCAGTTATATTTATTATTATTTTTTTTTTTTTTATTTGTCATATCTTACGCAGCTACTTGGGAATACTTGAAAAACAGGTTTAAAACATGATCTATTATTTTGCTGCGTTTAAATTGACTTCAGTTACAAACCCTCTTACAATGATGAAATGCTCATCAAATATTCGCACAAGTTCAAATATGATTTTGTAAGTTTGCTGATACTCATTTAGATCTTTAA
This sequence comes from Drosophila meridionalis, assembly GCA_035045145.1. Lineage (NCBI taxonomy): Eukaryota > Metazoa > Arthropoda > Insecta > Diptera > Drosophilidae > Drosophila > Drosophila meridionalis. The sequence goes on along the minus strand of JAWNPG010000037.1, from coordinate 13,028,933 downwards.
GGAGCGTCGACATTTCTAATAATTTCTTGTGTACGAGTATGAGACTCAACGGACCCCAGGGTATCTATCCAAGAGCAATTATATATTATATACTCTAATATCTGCACGACTAATATAGAATTTAAAGAACTTTTATTGCACGACTGTCAAAATTATTCTTTCTGTTAATGTTTACATATATATGTACAGGGTGGCCCATATTCGACGGACCCATGTTTTTTTTTTTAAAATCAAAGAAAAGCACAATTTTTTATGTTGACGATAATAATCATTATATTTGGTTCAAGTAGATTTGTTGACATCACTTTTTGAATATGATATCTCTCAAATGGCCGCCTTGAGACTGTACGGCGTATTGTGCTCGTTTTGCAGCATTTTCTATAGTTTTTGCTGGAATAGCGGCTATTTTCTCACGGATGTTGTTCTTGAGTTCTATGGTCTTTCGCTTATTAATATAAACCTTTGATTTTAAATATCCCCACAAGAAGAAGTCAGGTGGCGTTAAATCGGGCGAACGCGGTGGCCAGTCAAAATCGCCATTATTTAATTTTTTATACGCACGTTGAGTTTTACAATTGACTTTTTTTGTTGAATGTAAATTTCAACAATTTGGGAGCGCTTGCGTGGCATGTATTGGTCCATGATAAAAATCAGCTTGGACTGATGCTTCCAACGCGGCATGCCATTAAGGGATCTGACGTCTCTGTCAAAAGATACAGGGTTGCCAGATGGGTTCTTCGAATATGGGCCACCCTGTATATTTCATTCTTTCTAAACACATAATTCTTAGTTAATAATTATACATTTTTGTGTTGTTAGCGTGTTCAAATTTCGCGAATTACGCGTATTTGATACTCGATTTTCAATTTGTTTTGGAGCTATGTTGGTATTCAAATCCTTGCTTATGGTGTGCAGAAAGGGTTTGTTATTTTTAATCTGCAGCTAATTTTTAACTCCTTGATTTTGAAATGTTGAGAATTGTTGTTCGGGACCAAGAGTCTAACAGTGGACTAGCCCTATGCACCGAATTACCTAGACCTCGACTTCTTGGACGCTTCCTTGTCCCCGAAACTAAATGGGCCGATGAAAGGACGACGCTACACTTAGGTTGAGGAGATCAAGAAAATATCGAAGCAGGAGTTGAACAGATAATTTCTGAATGGGCCAAAATAGATAGAACACGAACAGAGCACTTTAAGTTAGATGTATATCCTATTGTCTATAGATTTGTTTTCTTATTACCGTATTCAATTACCGTATCAATAACTTGACAAGTATTTTCAAAGGCTCTTTTGTGCTCATGAGCATCATCAATTGTCGAGACTTTAGATAAAACTCCCTGCATAATAATCTGATATTTCATATATGTATATAAAAATCAATGGATAGCTTGATCAGGACAACATATAGATGGGAAATTGAATAACACTCACCTTGTGGCTTGGGAACATTCCGTTTGAGCTGCATCCATTTGTATGTTGGAATGTTGGTCGCGTGATTCGGCGATTTTGATTGGGAGTTCGCTTGGTGCGTGGAGTTGGCAGCGGATACAGACGCGGTGGATGATGATGTGGAGCTTCCAGGTGAGGTGACGCCCCCTCCGCGTTGATTCCTTGCCATAGACAAACAGTTGTTGGAGCTGTTTGGAGATATCGCATGTTGCGGCACCACCTGAGTAGATGCTCCGCTCGCATGCTGCTGAAGTTGTTGCTGCTGCTGCTGCTGTTGCTGCTGTTGCTGTTGCTGCTGGGCACTGCTAGTTAAACTGGCCAAGTGTCCATGACTGAGACTGTGATGGAGATGAGCGTGAGGATAGTCCATGGCAATGCCCGCATCCAAGGCATAGCCGCCCCCCATGTGCTGGTGGTGGTGCCACATTTGTGGCGGCGACTGCTGCTGTCCGGCTGCCAGCTGCAACATGGCATCCGACGGATCCTCCAGCAGCATTCCAGGCGCTGCAGCCGCATAGCCCGCATGCAGCACTGCCGCATATTTCTCCTCCATTTGGCCGGCGTAGACATGTGGCTGCGTCTGCGCCACGCCTGGCGAGTAGAGGCAGTCCAGGTTAGTGTACATCATGCCGTTCTCCGAGCTAATAATGGGCGCATGCGCATCTAAGCCCTGCTGCTGCTGCTGCTGCTGTTGCTGTTGCTGTTGCTGCGTTGCATTGGTCGCTGTCACCGGCGAATTGTTGGCAGGTGGAGGAACCGTAGCTACAGCGGCTGTGGCATAGTACGGGTTCACGGAATCATTGTCGTAGTAGGAGTCGGCAGGCGAGTGGCTAGTGGGATGTAGTGGAGTGCTACTGGATGCTACAACAGCCGCCGTGGTTGTGATGCCATACTCGGCAGCGCTGGGACTGAACAGATGCGAGTGCGGGTAGTGTTGTTGCTGCTGCTGTTGTTGCTGTTGTTGATGTTGTTGCTGCTGTGCGAGAGGATGCTGCAACTGGTGTTGGGCTGGCGGTGGCGTTAGCTGTTGCTGATAGTAATTGGGCGAGTTGCTGTCGTAGCCATTGTATGTTAGTTGCTGCTGCTGTTGAAGCTGCTGCTGCTGTTGCTGATGTTGCTGCTGCTGCTGCTGCTGAATAGAGTGCGTCGGGGAGGGAAAGTAGTTGCTGCCATAGCCATCGTAGACCGTGGCAGTAGCATGTGGATGATGATGTGGATGGTTGCCGTACATGCTGCTAACGTCCATCATATTGTGGCCAAGACTGCACTCAACAATTTAATGGCCTAAAAGAGGGGAAGCGGGGAATGTTGCCTGAGTTCGCGTCTAGAACAAAATGAGAAAGCTTAACTAGGGGTTGCCTAAAATGAAGAGAGTATTCAAGCATTTACTTTGGGAATTTCGGATCGTCAACCACATTCGTTGACTTCAAAAGTTAAATAAAATTCAATTTTCAGTTCTAGTTTATAAGAATATAAGACATCAGAAAGTGAGTTTTTCGTATTCTGGCACCTTCGGATTACAGTTTAGGAAGAGAACTTTCATAACACGATCCGATAGAATATTGGAATCAGTGATTCGAATCGCACACTGATAGGACTTAAACAGAGTATAGGCAATATGTAAATCTTAAGAGCCCTAAGATTGTTTACTTTGTTTTTATATGGCTCCTAGTGTTTGCTTTTGTGGTTCAACATGAAACTAACTTTCTTCAAAATATAATTTTGCCGAGTGCGCCGAGCAGCTTGTAGAAACAGAGGCACGTTTGCATATGATTTTGATTTGAAACTCGCGCCCTTCGCCTGTTTTCAACACACTTTGGTACACTGACATGAACAGTTAGAGAAAACACGACATAACTGTTTGAAATTACAGTTCCGACGGGCTCTCCTTCTTATTTGGTTTCACGCGACGGTTCTCGAGCTTCGTGCTGCAAGCGCGCTAACCCAGTGGTGACTGACTGCTGGCCGGGCAGCCAACAGACACAGCCAGACGCACACAGGGGCGACTGGCGTGCGAGCAGGCCACGCCCAACGAGCGCGAGTAGCTGTCGTCTCGCTTGCGCTCACGCTGCTGTGCCTGGGCTCAGTTGGCTGGCTCACATAGTGGCAGCTCGCTCTCGCAGCTGCTTCGTGCTGGGTTCTTATCAGGGGACTGTCAACGGGTCGTAGATATTACCGGTTTTGGCAGTTGCTGTTTTCATTTCGATTTTTTGCCGGTCTCGGTCTCAGTCCCGGCCCCGGCCCGGATCTAGTACCTTGGTAAATGCTGATATTAGAGCTACGCCCATGTTTCATGTCTTATTTAACTGGAAGTGACACACGCACACACACTAGCATACATATGTGTACGTGTGTACATAGTATATATATTTAATTTTTTGATACTTTGGCACGTTTTGTTACTCTTTGGTTTTCGCACCTACACACGGTTAGGAACTCCCAAATGAATTGACAGTGCAGGTAGTGGCCAAAAATTGGTCAGCGAAGCTTCAATGGGATGTGTGCCAGCTGTGCAGCTGTCAATCGTCATCATCATATCCACATATGACAGACCCATCTATGGCTGCTGCGGAATTTTAATGCGTTTCGTCCCCTTGTCGTCTCTGAATCCCACTCTGGTTTTGACTCTGACTCTGGCTCTGGCTCTGGCTCTGACTCTGGGTCTGGCTCTGACTCAGTGGGATGCAATTCGTAGGCGCCCCCTACGAGTCTGTCACACTGCCCAGATAGAGATACCAACATTCAAATGTCTTCATGTTCCGCACTCCGGCATTGCACCTTTCACGCACAATGCATCATTTTTGGCTGCCTGTCTGTTGCTGCTGTCTGACAAACTTTTGTGTGTTTGTTGCTGTTGGTTTCTCCTTTATGTACGAGTTGATTGACATTTTCACAAGTTTTTGTCGTGTACTCATAGTTGTTTAGTTTAGCTAACCGTGCCCAATCCGAATCCCAATCCCAACCAATCCCTAACCGAAACGCAAACTGAATCCACTTTCCAATCCCCTTTGCAGCATAAGTTGCACTGCTGTCCTGGACAGTATCTCGTCCTTTTGGGCCTCTGCCCAGCGCTCCAAGGTGATTTGTTATATTTTCGGACAGCAGCAATTAATAGTAACAGGATGTGTGTGTTTTTATTTTCAGCGTCAGCTTCCAACTCCCCGTCCTCGTCTACGTCCTCGTCCACTGTCCCACATCATGGCAAGTGGTCGCACTCTCCCTAAAACTCACGCACATGGGAATGAGTTCAGCAACAACGAGGAAATTGCGTCTTACGTAGGAATATAAAGGTATACAGATAATAAAGTCCTCAAAGGCGGCTGATGCTCAGCTGCTGTCAACGTATTTGCGCTATTTGTGTTATCTATGAAAAATGAAATATATATATATTAAAATATTCTTGCATTGATGTCACACTAAGAATGAATTAGAATAGAACTAGACCAGTTCAGTAATAGTAATAGTAATAGATTGATATCAAGGTATATAATAATATTATAATATGCATTTCAAAGCTCTATAATATCAATTAAATTTATGGTAATAATAATAAAAGTGTTTTTTTTTTTATTCTAGCGAAACCATTTTTACATTGTCTATTTGGACACAATCTATAAACTATATGTGGACTTATACATATCGATTTACATGAACTGAGAAATGATTTGTGTGCATAATACCTATCCCTAATATATAACTCAATCATGAGTACTATTCAATTCAAAAAATTCTAAAATGGGTTTAATTAATACCCAATATTTGCTTCAATTATCAGGTGATTTTGGGTAGCTTAATATTAGTATTGTCAGTATTTGCAGCTGCTCCTAAATATAATTGATTTTGCGAAGAGTTAATTTAAAATACCGCATGTGCAATTAAAATTAAAATTAATTAAGTTATATTAATTAATTAAGTTATATTATGGCTGATGTATAGGCAGAAAAAGCAATTCTCTGATAACTCAGAACAAAACAGTAGTTATATATAAAGAGTTGATGTAAAAGAGAACTTCGTTTTCGTTTATTAGAAATTGAAATGTGGAAACAATAATATATATCAGAGTTGGGTTACCTACTCGAGGAATTATATACAAATGTATTGGCTGGAGTTAGTGGGAAATTATTCTAATATTTCACAAGTAAGAGTGCTCAAGTCGGGACTGCCCTACTAGCAGACTGCCCGATCATTGCGCTTATACTTCAATGCATACACACAACACGTGCAGACACACATACTTAAGCATACAGAATCTGTGCAGTTTATGAAGGAATTAAGGTTGCTTAAAGGAATTAAGGATCACAAGTCAATAGTTCACATTAGAAATATTTGAGCTAATTTTTAAGAAGTAAGAGTAAAAATATTCAATGGGGATTTCTTTCATTAATAATAATAAAATGGAATTAGTTATTTAAAACTGATACGCATGTATTCGTAATTTTATTTTAATGGGATACTTTATTTTTACAGTTGATATAATACAAAAGTTTGATTTGTTTTATAGTTTAAAGAGACTTTTTCTACTTAAACATAGAATTATGTTGAAAATTAACTTGATTGAAATTTAAACAATTGTTACAAAAATGTATATAAACAAGTAAGAGTGCTCTAGTCAAGACTGCTCGACTAGGGTATACCCTGAGCTCTGTGAAGAGCCAAATTTCAAATCATTCTACGCCAACTGCGCAGTTGACGCAGCGATTGCGCTTGGACTGCAATGTGGGCATTACTACGGGAACTTAATTGTTTAATAACTTTTCTTATCGATGGACTAACTGCATAAAACTTTTACAATGGCATTCATATGTGTATATTTGCCAAAGCAGAAGTCTCTAGTATTTGATTTGCGCTTTTTACAAATAGGGGCCTATTGGGGGCGAATGGGGCGTGGCATCCAAAGTCTAAAAATCACGTAATCTCCGTATTCATTACACGCAACTGCGCAGAAAAATTTGAAGTCTCTAGCTCAAACGATGTACAAACCAGGCCTTAAAAACACATTAAAATTATTGAATGAGTAATCGGAAAAAATGTATAAACTTGTGCAGCGTTTGGTATTAACGAGTATTCAAGTAAAATTTCAAGTCTCTACGTTGCGTACTTAAAAATATCTCAGCGTTCACACGGACGGACGGACGGGCAGACGGACAGGGCTATATCGACTCGTCTTGTCACGCTGATCAAGAATATATAACTTTATGGGGTGTGGCCCGCCTCCTTCTGCCTGTTACATACATTTTCACAAAACCATTATTCCCTGATTTCCCATTTTCAATGGGTTCAGGGTATAAAAAAGAAGTATATTAACGTATGAAATTCAAAATGTAATATTAGTGTTATTATTATTTGAAATATAAATATATGGGCTTTACACCAAAGAACGGAATGGCCGAATGCTTCTAACCTTCGTACTATAAGTTTGTTAGCATATCTTTGAGGTTCAGCTTATGCTACATGGTAATTAACTTATCATAATGGGGATGGGAGTACGCACTGGTCACATGGAAGCCGAATCATCAAACTGTCTAAGCGCTTTTGACGCCGTCGGAAATATGATATATAGATTCGATAGGCGTCAATATGATCAGTCGGCCGGCAATCGAATGATCGTGTTAGCTCATAGCCAGTATAAATGCTTTAGTGAGCAGAGCTGGACTGCGATATACCCTGTGCATTGCTGCTGCTTAAATCATGCTGCACTCCTTATACGTAAATATGATGGCGCGCACACACACAAGAATCGACTAATAAAAATTTTGTTCTTCAATTCTAATTAAAGCTTAGTTATAATGAAAATCCAATTACTATATTTGTGTTTTTGGATTTAACGATACTTTGCAATACTTTGATATTCAAGTTGGTAAATCGATTTTAATCGATGTTAAGAATTTAGGATGTGATTCAATATTGACTATTGGCTTAGATCTACATTATATACATTGTATATACATACATTGGTTGCATTTGCCCAAAAATATCATATCCCCTTTAGTCGCTTTCAGTGAGCTTAGGGTATAAGAAGAGCTGACCAAAACTCTGACGCCAGCGCTTGAGAGGAGGTGGGGATGCGACGCTACAAAGCGACTTTGAATGTTGTTGTCACTTGCAGTAGCAGCTGCCCCTGTCCGTAGCCCAGAGAGGGGAATGAGTGCGGGGAGGACGGCTAGGGAGAGGGAGCGAGACAGCGAGGGAGATGTGACGAGTAACGGTAACAGTAACAGTCGTAATTGGCGCTGCACAAATTGATGGATTGCCCGTCGCGACTCGCGACTGTCCGAGCTCCTCGTCTGTCCCATTGGCGGCCTTTTGTAGTTTTTATACCCTGAGCCCATTGAAAATGGGAAATCAGGGTATAATGGTTTTGTGAAAATGTATGTAACAGGCAGAAGGAGGCGTGCCACACCCCATAAAGTATATATATTCTTGATCAGCGCGACAAGACGAGTCGATATAGCCCTGTCCGTCTGTCCGTCCGTCCGTCCGTGTGAACGCTGAGATATTTTTAAGTACGCAACGTAGAGACTTGAAATTTTACATGAATACTCGATAATACCATACGCTGCACAAGTTTATAAAATTTTTCCGATAACTCATTCCATTTCGATTTTATGAGCATTTATCAATAATTTTAATGTGTTTTTAAGGCGTGGTTTGTACATCGTTTGAGCTAGAGACTTCAAATTTGCTGTGTAGTTGCCTGTAATGAATACGGAGATAACGTAATCTTTAGATTTTGGATGCCACGCCCCATTCATCCCCAATAGCCCCCTATTTGTAAAAAGCGCAAATCAAATACTAGAGACATATAAATGTCATAAATATGTTGTGAAAGTTTGATGAACTTAGTCCATCGCTAAGAAAAGTTATTAAACAATTAAATTCCCATAGTAATGCCCACATTGCTGCCCAAGCGCAGTCGCTGCGTCAACTGCGCAGTTGGCAGAGAGCGCGTTTATACGTGCGTGCATATGTATCTGTGTATGTGTTGTTTGTATGTATGCATTATAAAATCGTAGAATTATTTGATATTTGGCTCTTCAGGGGGCTCAGGGTATCCCCTAGTCGAGCAGTCTCGACTAGAGCACTCTTACTTGTTCTTTTACATACATATTCTTTTTTATACATATATACACATAGATATATTTATTTCGGTTAAATCGATATTTGTGCCATTTTTTGTGCAGCTTTTGACTTTTGTATTTCTGTAATGATTAATTAATTGTACGCACTTATCGGGCTTTACTGCTGCCTGTTGTCTGTTGCACTGACGACGACTGCCAAATTGGTAGCAGAGCCGCAAACGTCGCCAGCGCCGTCAGCGCTTCCAGAGCCTCTTCTAATTAAATGCATAATTACAAGTCTTGCAGACGTCCTCATTGTTTTAATTAATACGTTTTTAAGCTGATTATTGGTCAAACGCCTAATTGGAGCATAAATTCATCACAGCTAAATCGCTTTAAAATGCACCAATAGCTGCACGGGCAGACACGGCCTCTTCCCAGTGATTGATATATTTCAGTTCATTTCAAGGTATTAAAATCAAATTAGGTGCATTCTGAAACAGCCTAAATAACATTATTCTGATCTGAGATCTAATAGCCACACAGTCACTTTCCGAAATATATTGTTTCTATCATTATTTATATAAATCATTATTCATTTAATAATTTGGAAATATGACTAGAAAGCAACAGACTTTTTATACCCTGAGCCCATTGAAAATGGGAAATCAGGATATACTGGTTTTGTGAAAATGTATGTAACAGGCAGAAGGAGGCGTGCCACACCCCATAAAGTATATATATTCTTGATCAGCGCAACAAGACGAGTCGATATAGCCCTGTCGTCTGTCCGTAGAGACTTGAAATTTTACATGAATACTCGATAATACCATACGCTGCACAAGTTTATAAAATTTTTCCGATAACTCATTCCATTTCGATTTTATGAGCATTTATCGATAATTTTAATGTGTTTTTATGGCCTGGTTTGTACATCGTTTGAGCTAGAGACTTCAAATTTGCTGTCTAGTTGTGTGTAATGAATACGGAAATGACGTTATCTTTAGATTGTTGATGCCACGCCCCCTTCGCCCCCATAGCCCCTATTTGTAAAAAGCGCAAATTAAATACTAGAGACTTCTGCTTTGGCAAATATACACATATGAATGCCATTAATAAGTTGTGAATGTTTTATGCAGTTAGTCCATCGATAAGAAAAATTATAAAACAATTAAGTTCCCATAATAATGCCCACATTGCAGCCCAAGCGCAGTCGCTGCGTCAAGTGCGCAGTTGGCAGAGCGCGCGCTTATGCGTGAATGTATTTAAATCAAAACTAAATAAATAAGTAAATAAATAAACAAATTAACAAAAAAAAAGAAGTAAGAAAACTCTAGTCGGAGGTGCCCGACTAGGAGATACCCTGAGCCCCGTCCGATTTGCATTGTTTAATACGCTCCATAGCTTGCATATAACATTAAATTTTCCAAAACTGAATTATAATTTTGAAATTTTATTCATCTAGAATGTATTTAAATCAAAACTAAATAAATAAGTAAATAAATAAACAAATTAACAAAAAAAAAAAAAAAAAAAAAAAGAAGAAAAACAAACATCACCACACCTGGACTCGAACCTGCGTCTATTTACTACATATGTAACATATGCGCATCATCTCAACTAGCACAACCACTTCATATTTATAAATTAAAAAAAAAAAAAAAGTTATGCCGTCGTCTCTGAGTTTCGAACTCGAGACCTTTCGTTCATGCGCTTTGCGTCTACCCACTACGCCACACCAGTATTGCGTTGTTTATTGGCAAAACACAAAGTAGTACTACAAGCAGGGATGCCAAGTCAAAATTTGAGAATTACGTAGCCAGGCTAAAAAATCTACGTGTTTTTCCGTAGCACAGTTTTGCTGAAATACGTAGATCTACGTACTTTTTTTTAAGCTTAAAAACAATATAAAAAAAATGAAAAAACCATTACATTTTTAAATTAACTGTATTGTACTTCGTTGTTATTAATTTCATTTATCGTTTTAGAAAGCAAATTACATTGTTTAAATGATACATATTTATTTATGTTCATACATGTTTTACAAAATATTTTACATGTTTTGATTCAAATATCTTAGGTGTTTGTCAGAAGGTTCTAAGATCATATTTGATATTTTTATACCCTGAGCCCATTGAAAATGGGAAATCAGGGTATAATGGTTTTGTGAAAATGTATGTAACAGGCAGAAGGAGGCGTGCCACACCCCATAAAGTATATATATTCTTGATCAGCGCGACAAGACGAGTCGATATAGCCATGTCCGTCTGTCCGTCTGTCCGTCTGTCCGTCTGTCCGTCTGTCCGTCCGTCCGTCCGTCCGTCCGTCCGTCCGTGTGAACGCTGAGATATTTTTAAGTACGCAACGTAGAGACTTGAAATTTTACATGAATACTCGATAATACCATACGCTGCACAAGTTTATAAAATTTTTTCGATAACTCATTCCATTTCGATTTTATGAGCATTTATCGATAATTTTAATGTGTTTTTAAGGCTTGGTTTATACATCTTTTGAGCTAAAGACTTCAAATTTGCTGTGTAGTTGCGTGTAATGAATACGGAGATAACGTTATCTTTAGATTTTGGATGCCACGCCCCATTCGCCCCCAATAGCCCCCTATTTGTAAAAAGCGCAAATCAAATACTAGAGATTTGTGCTTTGGCACATTAACACATATGAATGTCATAAATAAGTTGTGAAAGTTTGATGCACTTAGTCCATCGCTAAGAAAAGTTATTAAACAATTAAGTTCCCATAGTAATGCCCACATTGCAGCCCAAGCGCAGTCGCTGCGTTAACTGCGCAGTTGGCAGAGCGCGCTCTTATGCGTGCGTGCATATGTATGGGTGTATGTGTTGTTTGTATGTGTGCATACAAAATCGTAGAATTATTTGATATTTGGCTCTTCACAGGGCTCAGGGTATTCCCTAGTCGAGCAGTCTCGACTAGAGCACTCTTACTTGTTAATTCATAATATATTGATATTACCCAAAATTTTTAGTTTGTAGGGTATTTTGCAATATTTTTTAAAAGTACGTAGTTTTAGTCTCATCACACGTAGGCACGTAGATCTGCTTTAAAATACGGAGATCTACGTGAAAAGACGGAGAGTTGGCATTCCTGACTACAAGGGCGATATGTGACAAATACAAAACTAAAGAAGCTAAAGAAACAGATCAATCGCAATTGTGATTCTTAGAATATGCTGAAATTCGCGCATATGAACATATGAGTATGTGTACATACAAAAACGGTGCTCTGTTTGAATGTATGCGTGTAAAGGGCGATATATGACAAATACAAATACAATTCAAATACAGATTTGGTTGAAGAATATGCTAGAATTGAATTTATTTGTGCACATGCATAAGCAGACGCGCTTGCTCGATTCAATGTGTGTATGTAAGAATATATGTAAATGTGTTTTGCTGCGCGTCGCTGCTTGCCACGTGCAGCTAAATGTTTTGTTTAATAAATCGGGACTGACTTAACGGAATTTGATGAAACTTTCAGCATATGATTCTATTGAATTTTTTTATATTTTATAAAAATGCTAATTTATTCACATGGTTACTCTCCATGAGTAGTGAAGGGGTTTGGTGAGGGGGGGGGGAGGAGGAGGGTTAATTAGTAAAAAGAGCCTGTATCCAAAAAATAAAAAAATAGAAATTGCATAAAATTCACATTAATCTATATGCAAAATTTGAGGGGTCTCGCTCTAAAGGTGTGGGAGATATAATTTTATAACCTGTATTCGATAAGGTTTAAAATCGATAACAAAACAACAAAAATAGATATCGTTTTTTGGTAACAAACTTGACCTGCGCGTGCTATCCACGGACCCAACAAAAAAAATTCAAGTCTCTAGCTTGTCTAGATGCTTCAATCGACGCGTTCAAACATACGGACGGACGGACGGACAGACAGACGGACAGGGCTAAATCGACTCAGCTCGTCGCCCTGATCAAGAATATATATACTTTGTGGGGTCTGACACTCCTCCTTCTGCCTGTTACATACATTTAACAAAACCATTATACCCTGATTTCCCATTTTCAATGGGCTCAGGGTATAAAAATGAGCCGGTATTTTTCCCGATTTTAAACGGGGCCAATATAATATTCAACTTAAATAACTTTGCCAATCTAATTCTAGAACTCTAATTTCAGTAAGTTATAGAGATATCTATCTGCCTCATCCTAAAATTCTTGACACATTGTCAGACTATAATAGGCGAATATTTGTTGGAACGCCAGCTTGAAAGTTAAATGTTTGCATTTATGTTTCAAAAGATATAGTATTTCCGATTACCCCTTCCAATAGTAGATATTTAAAAAAATCTAAGTATTCTGTAGACTGACGGTATCAATGATTATATGTTCGAAATTTCACGTTTTCAGCTTCAAAGGCGGTGAAATACTTTATTTGTTATATAGGTAGCCGTAGCCACGTACAGCAAGACGGACATTTCGTAAACCGAATATTCTTTTTCACAGTGTAAGCGAGTATAAGGGTTAAGGTACCAAATGTGAAAGACATGGATTATAATAATTAAATAAAAACTAGTTTCTTTTGCTATCATAAAAATGTTATAAGCAATTAAACATTTGACCATCAAATGTCACTTGCAAACCGTGTTTGATTCGTTCGGAACTATCCCACCATAAAATTTTCTTCTAAGTATTTGATTTTTTTTATATTTATATTGATATTATTTGTATCGCACTATGTTGATAGGTTATTGTTGTTGGGGTGAAAAATAAATGGAAAATAAAAATAAATATTCCTATCTTATCAAAATATTGCCATTCTCATTGAAATGTTATGTAGTAAAATATATGTGTGTCTATATACATATATATCATAAATAAGCAGCTAACTTTAATATCTGATGACATAAATCCACCTTTTTATGGCAGTGTTTACCATGTGAATGAATTTACAATTGACCTTGGCTTAATGTAATGCAAAGTTATGCAAAGCTTCCATGCTTGAAGTGCTCGTAATGCCGCGACTTGGTCTGTGGGCCGAAGTATCTTTCATTTTCAATTCAGACGCGGATAAAGCCCGAGCGAGACAACTAGTGTCACAGCTCTTATCCGAGTGTGTGTAGCAGCCAATGGGAACGAAAACGGTTTTGCTTCGACCCCGATTGGACCACAGCTCAACCCCTGTTCGCTGAGACCTGCCGCAGAGCCCATCTCCAGGCAGCTGCGCGATGGGCCCTCAACTGAGATCATATGTGTGCTCTCACTGTAGCTTAACTCATCAGTTCCAAAATTTGCACAGATGCTAACCGAGGACAAAAGAATCGTGTTGTCGTACAAATCGAGTTGACGGATAAAAAACATGTATAAATATGGCGGTGGGCATTCAGCATGGAGTCATTGTTAAACACATCCAAAATCTTCTATAGAGCTCTGGATGCTGACATTCATATTTAACATGGAATACCTTTTGAATAAGTTTATCGATGCTGACATTCATATTTACAATTTAAATATATCTTAATATTTGTTTTCATATTTATGAATACATAAAATATTTTCAGTAACTTGTGAGTGTCTTTTCTTTATTACAAATTTGCATAGAGAAAAAGTGTTGTTCATTATTTCAATTTGATTGTGAACTACAGTATTTGAGTTTGAATGTAAATGGTGATATGAATGTCCATTCTTTACAATGAGGGAACTCATTGATAATACATTCTTGGCAACATATTCGTTTGTATTTATTCTCCCTTTAACAGCAGACAGACCGGAAGTGAAAACGAAAGTACAGTACGCACAGCACACACACAAACACATAAACAGTCCTCTTCGCAGGCACACGCAAGGGAACATGCGTAACCTAAAATGATTGAGGATATGCATATGTCTAAGCACATTCATAAATATGTTAAAATCAATTGATAAAAATCAATAATATTTTAAACACAAGTAAAATGTGTTTGATTTTCTAAATTTTGCGATAGAATATATAGGATAATTCTTGGCTTATTTTATTTTTTTGCATTTAGGGTCATCATGCATAAATGTGTAAACATATGTATGTATGCTCAATTGAATCGTCCCCTTCTGATATATAATGTCGGGGTAGTGTATTCTAGAAAAGAATATAAAATATACCTTTCATAACTATTAGCGTAATAGTATTAGGTATCGGTTCTTTTAAGTACTTATTCACCGTGTATTGAAGTTGTATTTGGTCATTAGCGCCACCTGTGGGTATCATTCGGCAATTAAAAATTGTATTGCCTATTTTTAGGCGGATGTTAATAATCTTTGCATTTCATAGTTGTGGCTCAGGCAAAATATTGTAATTCCTCAAAATAACAGAATCTGTACATGGTGTACAACTAGTAATAATGAAGAAATAGTCTTAAATTATTAACATTAGTTAAACATTAATATTAACATTTGAATATTTGCAGGCATTGGACATGAAGATGCTCTTGTTCAGCGGACTACATAAATATATATATATATATATATATATACATTTATACCCAGTATACTGTCTTCTCTGAAGTAAAAGGATATGTGTTCTTCAAAGTGAAATATAGAAAAAATATATTCGTCGGCAATATCATAAAATAAATGAAAACCAATTACTAATTTAAAATATCTCTCGCGTAGGGCCAGTCGATTGGCGTTTGTGAGTTCTGACTGCTGCCGAGCACACCATCTGACAGCAAGGACAGCAGCGGGAATGCGCATCCTCCCTACCATTTGGCTGCGATTTTAGTGGTTTGAGAGCTACAGTGCGCCGCGAGTCATTGAATGCTGCGGTACTTATCAATACTCAGATTTGCACTAGCCCAAACTCAATCACTCACCTTAGTCCACCACGTATAAGAGGCACACGCTATTCAGAAAACCGACAACCACAGCTCCTGTTGTTAGCCACCACTTCGCAGCCTTGTCGACGATACCCCATTACCCATTAGCAAACCATTCGTATATTTTTCAGCACCTGAGCTAGGAAGAGAGAGAGAGAGAGAGAGAGAGAGAGAGAGAGAGAGAGAGAGAGAGAGAGAGAGAGAGAGAGAGAATCAAAGAGATATACAACAGAACAGAACAGAACAGAAACAGAGACAGATATACAAGTATGCAGCAGCGTTATACGTACGTATTATCCCTATATACATTTATAGTTCATTCAAGTGCGTAAATTCATTTCTGTTCTGGAAGTATTAACCATTCGATTTGGATTTGCATGCAAGAAGAGGAGAGGCGATGGCGGTAGATGAGGTGCGTGGGGCACAGAGCCTATCCAGGGGAGCTCTACAACCGAAATTCAAGCATGTTGAACTGAGTGTGCTTTGCGTATTTACTCATGAATATGAGATTTGGAAGGACGCCGATCAGTGGGGTTCAAGTTATGTTCTATCCTGCCCCGACCAGAGCTTGTTACTCGTTTTGTTGAAGTGTACTCTAACTGCTAGCATAGTAAAATATTACGAAGTTTCGAAAAACAAGTGCCCACTTTGACTTCTGGTTCACTTCCTACATGGACTAAATGAACGAATTTGTAAACAAAATAAGAGCTCTAATGAGCGTAAAGTAAATAAATATACAATACTTCTGTAGTGCGCCTAGGAAGTTTGGATGGCGATAAAAACGCGAGCATGCGAAATCCAATTAAAACTCAAGTGAAACGTAACAAATACTTAAGGTCGCGTCTGATCAGGTGTGAGGCAGGGAGGGAGGCAAAATGTGCCACAGGTGCTGTATGTGTGAGTGTGACAAGTGCATGGCAGTCAATTTGAAAAACCGTTGTTATGCATTTGCGCATGCGCTGCATACCATATCATTCATAATGGCTCTAAGCGAGGTGTGTGTGTGTGGTGTGCTGTGGTGTGTGTGTGTGGTGTGGTGTGGTGTGGTGTGTGTGCTTTTCGAAAGCGAAAACAAATGAGCGATCTCATCGATTTAGTGACTGGTATGCGACTTCTGAGTGTCTGAGACCAATATTAATTCGACCCGAGTGCGTCAAATTCAATCAAGAAGGCATTATGCCTTTATGGTTGCTGTTGTTGGCTTGACTGTTGTTGTTGGCATTGTCATTGCCGCTGCTGCTACTGCTGCTGTTGTTTTTGTCACTCGTGCGCTTAGCCTTGGTTAATACTGTGCTTGGCGGTAGTAGTACGCCCGCCCCGCTCGTCATCAACCATCGCCCGTTCGTCGACCACTGAGCTCCTCCTCCACCAGTAGCAGCAGCACCTACTTGGCTTCTAGTCTTGCTCGTCGTGGTCGTCGTCGTCGTTGGCTTTTAGTTATGGTCGCTTTGTATTTTGGTATTGTCGCCGGCGTTTTGTGACGCAAATGCACTCATTTGGTTGCGAGCGCGGGCTTCGCGGTGCGGTATAAAAGCCTCTCGTTGGACATCGTTCAAATCAGTTCACAGCCGAGTACGGTATCTAGAGCAGCATTCGTCAAACCAAACACAAACCCAACCAAAACCAAAAACAATGGCATTCAAAGTAAGCTAGCCATCAGGATTAAGTGAAGAGCTGTGTCTATATCGTGTCTGTGTGTGTGTTCCATCTACTTGCAGTTCATCGTTCTCTTCACCGCCTGTATCGCTGTGGCCAGTGCTGGAGTTGTGCCCGTGGCCGCGCCCTTGGCCGCCGTTGCCCAGGTGGAGGAATACGACCCCCATCCGCAGTACACCTACGGATACGACGTAAAGGATGCGATCTCTGGCGATTCCAAGACCCAGGTGGAAACCCGTGACGGCGACATCGTCCAGGGCCAATACTCGCTGAACGATGCCGACGGCTACCGTCGCATTGTGGACTACACCGCCGACCCGATCAACGGCTTCAACGCTGTGGTGCGTCGCGAGCCTCTGGTCGCCGCTGTGGCCGCTGCTCCTGTTGTCGCTGCTCCCGCCCCAGTCGTGCGCGCTGCTCCTGTTGTCGCTGCGCCGGCACCAGTCGTCCATGCCGCTCCCTTAGCCTATGCTGCTGCTCCGGCTCCCCTTGTCAAGGCAGGTCCTCTGGTCGCCGCTGGCCCAGCTATCGTCAAGACGCAGTACGCTTCGCCCCTTATCTCGTACGCCTATTGAATGCCCGAACAGGCGCTGTCCGACCCGATAATTGCCGTTAGTTGTTACTGAATAAAGAATGTGATGTCATAGAACAAGTTTGTCGTTTCACTTGCTGAGTTTGATGCGTAAATGTGAGAAGTTATCCGCAGTGCTTATCTTGGAAAACAATTCAATTTCAATTTCAATTTATTTCACTCTTTGTTATAATTACAGTTTTTTGTGAATGGTATCTTACAATAATTAAAGAGTTTAGACTAGGAACTAGGCCTTTTCTGCTTAGATATTTACTTAGAAATATGACATGGTATATAATATGACTTAATTATTTGGGGGGAAAGGAAAACAATTTGTTTCAGAAGTATTTATAAAAGAAAAGTCTCTAAGGGAATATTTCTGTTTTTTTTTCCACCATTCTACAGTTGCATTAAATATAAGCTGAAAGAATGAAAAAAGGTTTTAAAATAAAACAAGTAAGAGTGCTCTAGTCGAGGGCGAATGGGGCGTGGCATCCAAAATCTAAAGATTACGTAATCTCTGTATTCATTGCACGCAACTACACAGCAAATTTGAAATCTCTAGCCCAAACGATGTACCAACCACGCCTTAAAAACACTTTAAAATTATCGATAAATGCTCATAAAATCGAAATGGAATGAGTTATCGGAAAAATTTTATAAACTTGTGCAGCGTATGGTATTATCGAGTATTCACGTAAAATTTCAAGTCTCTACGTTGCGTACTTAAAAATATCTCGGCGTTCACACGGACGGACGGACGGACGGACGGACGGACAGACGGACGGACGGACGGACGGACAGACGGACGGACGGACAGACGGACAGGGCTAAATCGACTCGTCTTGTCGCGCTGATCAAGAATATATATACTTTATGGGGTGTGGCACGCCTCCTTCTGCCTGTTACATACATTTTCACAAAACCATTATACCCTGATTTCCCATTTTCAATGGGCTCAGGGTATAAAAAAAAAATATTAAAAGAAATAATTGGTATTGTTAAAGCAATATATATTGGAACTAAAATACTAAAGTCGGAGCAAATTAATTTGTTTACTTACTATAGACACAATGCCGTATAAAGGCGGACTCCTCTTTTTATATCCTGAGCCCATTAAAGATGTGAAATCAAGGTATAATAGTTTTGTGAAAATGTATGTAACAGGCAGAAGGAGGCGTGCCACACCCCAAAAAGTATATATATTCTTGATCAGCGCGACAAGACGAGCCGATATAGCCCTGTCCGTCTGTCCGTCTGTCCGTCCGTCCGTCCGTCCGTCCGTCCGTCCGTGTGAACGCTGAGATATTTTTAAATACGCAACGTAGAGAAAAATTTTTCCGATAACTCATTTAAGGCTTGGTTTGTACATCTTTTGAGTTAGAGAGACTTCAAACTTGCTGTGTAGTTGTGTATAATGAATACGGAGATAACGTTATCTTTAGGTTTTAGATGCCATGCCCCATTCATCCGCAATAGCCCCCTATTTGTAAATAGCGCAAATCAAATACTAGAGACTTGTGCTTTGGCACATACAGACATATGAATGTCATAAATAAGTTGTAAACGTTTGATGTACTTAGTCCATTGCTAAGTTATTAAACAATTAAGTTTCCATAGTAATGCCCACATTGCAGCCCAAGCGCATTCGCTGCGTCAACTGCGCAGTTGGCAGAGCGCGCGTTTATGAGTGTGTGCATATGTATGTGTGTATGTGTTGTTTGTATGTATGCATACAAAATCGTAGAATGATTTGATATTTGGCTCTCCACATGGCTCAGGGTATCCCCTAGTCGAACAGTCTCGACTAGAGCACTCATACTTGTTATATCCTGAGCCCATTGAAAATGGGAAATCAGGGTATAATGGTTTTGTGAAAATGTATGTAACAGGCAGAAGGAGGCGTGCCACACCCCATAAAGTATATATATTCTTAATCAGCGCGACAAGACGAGTCGATATAGCCCTGTCCGTCCGTCCGGCTGTCCGTCCGTGTGAACGCTGAGATATTTGTAAGTACGCAACGTAGAGACTTGAAATTTTACATGAATACTCGATAATACAATACGCTGCACAAGTTTATAAAATTTTTCCGATAACTCATTCCATTTCGATTTTATGAGCATTTATCGATAATTGTAATGTGTTTTTAAGGCATAGTTTGTACATCGTTTGAGCTAGAGACTTTAAATTTGCTGTGTAGTTGCGAGTAATTAATACATAAATGATGTTATCTTTAGATTTTGGATGCCACGCCCCCTTCGCCCCCCAATAGCCCCTATTTATAAAAAGCGCAAATCAAATACTATAGACTTGTGCTTTGGCAAATATATACATATGAATGCCATTAATAAGCAGTGAAAGTTTGATGCAGTTAAATTTGCTGTGTAGTTGCGAGTAATTAATACGGAAATGATGTTATCTTTAGATTTTGGATGCCACGCCCCCGTCGCCCCCAAGAGCCCCCTATTTGTAAAAAGCGCAAATCAAATACTAGAGACTTGTGCTTTGGCAAATATATACATATGAATGCCATTAATAAGCAGTGAAAGTTTGATGCAGTTAGTCCATCGCTAAGAAAAGTTATAAAACAATTCATTTCCCATAGTAATGCCCACATTGCAGCCCAAGCGCGGTCGCTGCGTCAACTGCGCTGTTGGAAGAGCGCGCGCATATGCTTGCGTGCATATGTGTGTGTGTATGTGTTGTTTGTATGTATGCATAAAAAGCGTAGAATGAATTTATTTTTATCTCTTCACAGGGCTCAGGGTATCCCCTAGTCGAGCAGTCTTACTTGTTTTAACTCTTCTTGTGTACATATTGTTCTCTATTTCTTATTATATTATTCTATTTCTATTCAATCTGTACGGTGTACACAACACGAAGATGTAAAAACTCATAAAATTAATAAATTTGGTTTTTTTTTGTGGCTAGACCTGATTTAATAATTAAATTCTTAACTGATCCATTTCGATATTCTCCAATAACTCATAATTAATATTTAATTCTGCTAATGCTCGTAAATAAATAATTTTGTTTAGTTATAATTAATTAAGAGAGTGTCATATTATTATAACATTTTCGAAGTCGCTTATTGAGTAACTAACGACTAGACAAAAAGTGTCTTAGATCTACATACATTTTTGAGATCCATAAATTATATAATATTGTATTGAGCATGAGCTCAAGTAATCACAACAGACTTAGAGTCTGAAAATTCCAAGAGAAATTAAAAAACATTACAAGTCGAAACTCGTGCTACTTTCTCTCTTTTCAGTGGCTACCTCTATCAAGGTCAGTCGACACTGAGCCACTTTAAAGGCCCATTAAGTGCAGACAGCAAAGAACCAACTGAAAGCAAAAGCGACAAAATAAAGCCCGAAAAAACCAAAACAAAGCTGGTTAAGTGTAAAGATACAAACATATATGATTCACGGCTGCGACTACGTGAGATGTCCAAATAAATCATTTGAAACGGCGGGGTATGAGGCCAAATAGTGTTTAGGCTTACAAAACACAGTTGATGTTAATTAATAGTGCTTAACGGAACGAATTTAAAAATTAATTAAACGTATGCAAATAATTGATTCTTAAATAAATAATAAATAAATGAAATTCATTTAAGTATCTGCATGTATGTATCTATGCTTACACGTGTGTATGTATGTAGCTATCATATGTACTTATATGATATATACATATGCGATGCATGTACGTGTTTTCCTATATATGCATGTATGTGAGTTGTAGAATGGAGTGCAAAGGATTTCTATACAATTCTCATTGAGATAGGACTCACAGAGTGCACACTGATTAAGATGTTAGTCTATAAGCTATGATCGTTGTTGAATAATCTATAAGCGTAGCAAAAGCCCATTGAAAATGTAACTCAAGTCATCACATCAAGGCAATGACCCCATAAAGCACATATATGTTTTATACGCATAATACTTGTCATCTGTGTGTCCGTATCAATAAGCTAGAGATGATCTATGTGCGTGTTATATGGGAAATCTTATGAGTATTACGATCTGAAGTCATCTGAATTTCATCTACATTCCTTCACTTTATCGATGTCATTCTTCTTAACGCCATCTCTGCATGGAAAAACATAATTCAATAAAACAGAAACACTTTTTGGACACGCATAGCTTGTCTTTAAGCCAATAATTTAATTCATCTTTTATTCGATGCATATTCGTTTATAAATGTGTTTTCGTCTCAGGCTTGCAGATTAGCGATGGCAGTAATTGGCATACGAGTCAACATTTCTTGGCAGTGCAAACACGCATTAAAAACTTTGAGTGTGGCTTTGGTTTTTAGACTTCAAATTTGCTGTGTAGTTGCGTGTAATGAATACGGAGATAACATAATCTTTAGATTTTGGATGCCACGCCCCATTCGCCCACAATAGCCCCCTATTTGTAAAAAGCGCAAATCAAATACTTTAGACTTGTGCTTTGGCACATACAGACATATGAATGCCATTAATAAGTTGTGAAAGTTTGATGCACTTAGTCCATCGCTAAGAAAAGTTATTAAACAATTAAATTCCCATAGTAATGCACACATTGCAGCCCAAGCGCAGTCGCTGCGTCAACTGCGCAGTTGGCAGAGCGCGCACTTATTCGTGCGTGCATATGTATCTGTGTATGTGTTGTTTGTATGTATGCATAAAAAAAACGTTGAACGATTTGATATTTGGCTCTTCACAGGGCTCAGGGTATCCCCTAGTCGAGCAGTCTCGACTAGAGCACTCTTACTTGTTTTTATAATCGTCTTGTGGCTTTTTTGGTGGCCAGTTACACGAAGCCACCTTGCGCGACTGTAATTCGAATGGATTTGTTTATTGTAGCCACTGTTAGGCCAGTGCTACAGGTACAGCTACAGCTACAGCTACAGCTACTGTTGTAGGTACTCGTACTTCATGGGAACGGGCGCAAGCCACGAATATGCCATTGGACGCGATTGCAGGCGCTGCTCACGAGGTAATTAGCTATAAAACCTGACTTTGACCTTAACACTCGTTGTCGCTGCTCACCTGTCCCCAGCCGAAGGTGGAAGGCGAAGAGCCGCAAGCAGCGGCCGATTGTTGTGCCTTGGCATATTTGGGCATATTTGTGTAAGGAACAGCCGAAGACTGGCCGTTTACGTTGGCTGACATGAACGATAAGACAATGCCTGCGATTCAAGACAACAAAGCCGCGTAAATCATCCAGCAGCACATTGGGTGAAAGCCCAAAAAAAAAAAAGACAAAAACTGTGACCTTAACGTGCTGAGCAGGGGAAGAGGGCTGTGGCAATAGCGAGTGGATATATAGTGCTATCTATATATTCAATACGTTCGCTCCAACTTGCGCTGATTGCTGTAAATATTAACGGCAAGGCAGATGCCAAACGCAGACCTGTCTCCTTTGCCGCAATGAGTGGGTAGCCTCTGTCGGAAATTGATTTAAAGTGCGGATTGAGTGCTTCACTGTTATCGATCTCTCTCGCTGTGAGAGAATCGGCTCAGTCATAATTGCGGTGCGAATTGGTGTTGGTTGCGTGATTGTGCAACTCGTTTGAATAAACGAGAGGCGCGGGTAAATGGAATAATAACTGATTGATCCGATATGATTATTAAATGAACAATAGTCAAATACTGATCTTCCTGTGAAGGAACTCTTTGGTAGTCCTTGTCACTTAAGAGTCTTCAGCTCCTTGAGCTCGATGTGTCTAAGGCAAGATGGGGACGGGAGAAGATTGTAAGACCCAAATATATGTAATATATGTCTTAGACTGTCACTCTTATCCTTTTAGATCTGTCATAAAAACTGATTAAAAATCGTCTGTTGTGTATGCTTAGAAATATATAACAATTTATTCGACTTAAGGACATTTACATGGCATTTAGCAGAAGGGGATATCTATCTTAGTGGTGATAGGCAACGGGCAGTGGGGCGGGGGCAGCGACGGTCTTGACCAGGGTTTTCACATGATCGACGGGCACACGGTTGACCACAGCGTTGAAACCATTTTCAGGGTCCGAGGTGTACTGGACGGTGCGCCTGTAGCCGTCGGAGTCCACCAGCGAGTACTCGCCGCGGACCACATCGCCGTCGCGCTCTTCCACCTGGCTCTTGGAGTCGCCGGAGAGGGCGTCCTGCACATCGTAGGCGAATTTGTACTGTGGGTGGGGATCGTACTCATCGTCGTGCTTGGCCAGAACGGGCTGGGCATGGGCAACAGCCACTGGGGCATGAGCATAGGCCACGGCCGGAGCAGGGGCCGCATGGTAGACCTGCTGGGCGGGCAGAACTCCAGCGCTAGCGGCGGCAACGAGCGCAAGGATGGCAAAGTACTGAATGATACGGATATACGAATGAAGTGTTTACTGATCTGCTTAGTGTTTGCTGACTCGGCTTACCTGGAAGGCCATGGCGATGGGCGTATGAGCTTGGCGAATATCCAAACAGTGATGCGAAAGCAGGGAAGCTGTGGAATGATTTGCAGACTGTTCAACACTCGGTTTTATACTTCAGCTCCAGCTGTAGCCAGCAGAAATCGGAATGATAATTATATTTTTATTTTATTTCATTTATTTGGTTCGTATTTGCCCAACGTACTTTTGTCACTCTTATTTATTTTGTTGATATTTCGACTGCGAGCGAGGCAATTACGAATAAAGATAGATATATTGTTGTACATACACATAACATATCTTTATGCAACCACCTCGACATGTAAATATGTGCAGATTAATGCCACAGGTAAGTGGTCTCCGATCTCAGCCACACAACCACACCTCTATCAATTGCTGCCGTTTGACCGCGAGCTAATTCGTGTCTTTGTCGCTTTCACAATTTCACCTTGAGGCCGATATCGAATTAAATGCATAAGTATCATTTATATTATTTAATGTTTGATTGCCTGGGCGATAGGGCTGCATATGGGTTGACAATACTTTTCCCTAAAATAGCACAGAATAATGTTTAATAACCAACTTATTATAATATCATGTATGCTATTTATTTAGTTTAGTAGTTTATAGTTCAATACTTTCTCCTAAGAGGATTACCAGATATTACTCAAAGAGAATTCTCTTGTTGTCTACGTGCTCTAAAAGGTGCAAGTTTGAAAATATTGAAGGTTTTCTTCCAACATATATATATATATATATATATATATATATATATATATATATATATTTATATATATAAATAAATATATATATACAGCTGGTGAATACTTTTAAGTTTTAAAGAAAACACAACCTATTTTTTTAAAGAAAGAATCACATTTAATTGTATAGCCATAAAACAGGGTATAGTTTAGAAGTTCAAGCTGTTCCGATTACAAGTTCCGCACGCTATAGGCTGGCGCTGTGTATCTCAGAGGGGCAACTGCAATGGGAGCAGAGCGGACGAGGGGAGCTGCTAAGGCAACTGGAGCAGAGCGAACCAGAGGAGCTGATACGGCAACTGGAGCAGAGCGAACCAGAGGAGCTGATACGGCAACTGGAGCAGAGCGAACCAGAGGAGCAGCAACAGCTACGGGAGCAGCATTTACCACGGGCTCGGCAACGGAAACGAGAGGTTCACGGCGAACGACGGCGTTGAAGCCATTGATGGAATCGGCTGTGTAGGTGACGGTGCGTTTGAAGCCATCGGCGTCGATCAGGGAGTATTCGCCACGGACCACATCGCCATCGCGTTCCTCCACATGCCCCTTGGAATCGCCTGACAGGTTGTCCTGCACATCGTAGCTATACGAGTACTGTGGATGCGGGTCAATCTCCTCCAGTTCAACGGTCTTGGCCAGAACCGGTGCGGGTGCCACTGCTACGGGTGCCACAGTCCTGAGCACCGCCGCCTGCGCCACTCCGAGCAGAGCCAATGCAAATGCGATCTGTGACATGGATCAGAGAAGAGATTCGATAAATATCCTGGTGTAATCCGTGAGACTTCCACCTGTACCTTGTAAGCCATTTCTTATAGATTTGCTTGGAAGATTACTCGGTGCCGTTTGAAGCAGAAGCTAAACACTGAATGTCTGGCTAAGCAGTGGACATAAGGTTATATAGTCAATTCGATGACATTGATCACACCTAATTGGAATTCATTTTTGGCACTGCATTGGCGGTGGCTGCAGCCTGAGCTTGTCACGTATAATGGTCACGTACGTTCTTCGGTTCTCCAAGTCGGACAGTCGTTCAATGGGAGTCTTTAAATTAAAAATTAAAAAAAACCCGTAGTGCATATTATTTATAAAATATATACTTCAAAGCATATATACAATATATATATATTTGTTTACAGTTATTGCACACATAATATGCTTTGAAAATTGATGAAGTGCGAATAAACGAAATCAATTTTGGATTTCGAAAATACGCGAATCGACTCATAAATTAAATGAATTTCCACTTACAGCATAAATAAATTTATTCATTAAAAATCGGAGAATGGTTTTCAAATACTATTGAGAATTTATGTTTTCATTCCACACAGTATATACATATGTGAATACGAATATATATGAATACAGCTGATCTCAAAACGATTATACTTCTGGTTTGAGTTAGTCAATCTCCCTGACAAAGATGTGCAAATCAATTAACTTGGCTATATGACCAGAATTTTACTTATTTTCATATTGAACAGTACAGACCTTGGGCCTTTATGCTTAAAAATATGTACCATATCGTTTATAGTAACTAACAAACAATTACTTAAAAACGACTGCTTAAAAAATAAGATACAATTTTTTTGTGGTATAAAAAGTTTTGTCAGTGTTGGTAATTAGAGCAATTACGTATATTTATAAAACAACTAAGAAAGCTCTAGTCGAGAGTGACCGACTAGGATATTCCCTAGACCCCCTCTGATCAGTGTCTTTAGTTCCTTACAAGGGCGCCATCTATCAATACATCTATACAATACTAAAGAGGCGGGAAATGCTAACACACTATAAACACATATCATCTCAATTGAGATTCTTAGAATATTCTGAAATGCACGCATATGAATGTATGCATGCGTATGTGTGCACATGTGCGCATACTACACGACACTGTTTTATAAATTGGAACTGACTTAGTGGAGTGTGATTCTAGACAACTATTTGCAAATTAGAACAAGTGAGAAAACTCTAGTCGGAGGTGCCCGACTAGGAGATTCCCTGAGCCCCGTACGATTTGCATTGTTTAATACGCTATATAGCTTGCATATAACATTAAATTTTCCAAAATTAAATTATAATTTTGAAATTGTATTCAACTAGAATGTATGTAAATCAAAAATATATAAATAATTAAATAAATAAACAAATCAACAAAAAAAGAATAAGAAAAACAAACATCACCGCACCTGGATTCGAACCTGCATCTATTTACTACATATGTAACGTTAAAGCGCATCATCTCAGCTAGCACAATCACTTCATGTTTATAAATTAAAAAAAAAAAAAATTTAAAAAGTTATGCTGTTGTCACTGAGTTTCGAACTCGGGACCTTTCGTTCATGCGCTTTGCGTCTACCCACTACGCCACATCAGTATTGCGTTGCTTGTTGGCAAAATGCAAGGTAGTACTACAAGGCGATATGTGACAAATACATAACTAAAGAAGCTAAAGAAGCAGATCAATCGCAATAGTGATTCTTAGAATATGCTGAAATGCGCTCATATGAACGCATGAGTATGTGTACATACAAAAACGGTGCTCTGTTTGAATGTATGCGTGTAAAGGGCGATATATGACAAATACAAATACAATTCAATTACAGATTTGGTTGAAGAATATGCTAGAATTGAATTTATTTGTGCACATGCATAAGCAGACGCGCTTGCTCGTTTCAATGTGTGTATGTGACAATATATGTACATGTTTTTTGCTGCGCGTCGCAGCTTGCCACGTGCAGCTAAACGTTTTGTTTAATAAATCGGGACTGACTTAACGGAATTTGATGAAACTTTCAGCATATGATTGTAATGAATTTTTTACATTTTATAAAAATGCTAATTTATTCACATGGTTACTCTCCATGAGTAGTGAAGGGGTTTGGTGAGGGGGGGAGGAGGGTTAATTACTATCCAAAAAATAAAAAAATAGAAATTGCATAAAATTCACATTAATCTATATGCAAATATAGCCTCCGCGAGCATGGTTAAGCTCCTGACTAATTATACCCTGAGCCCATTGAAAATGGGAAATCAGGGTATAATGGTTTTGTTAAATGTATGTAACAGGCAGAAGGAGACGTGTCAGACCCCACAAAGTATATATATTCTTGATCAGGGCGACGAGCTGAGTCGATTTAGCCCTGTCCGTCTGTCTGTCTGTCCGTCTGTCCGTCTGTCCGTCCGTCCGTCCGTCCGTATGTTTGAACGCGTCGATTGAAGCATCTAGACAAGCTAGAGACTTGAATTTTTTTTGTTGGGTCCGTGGATAGCACGCGCAGGTCAAGTTTGTTACCAAAAAACGATATCTATTTTTGTTGTTTTGTTATCGATTTTAAACCGTATCGAATACAGGTTATAAAATTATATCTCCCACACCTTTAGAGCGAGACCCCTCAAATTTTGCATATAGATTAATGTGAATTTTATGCAATTTCTATTTTTTTATTTTTTGGATACAGGCTCTTTTTACTAATCTGTGTTTGAATTGTATTTGTATTTGTCATATATCGCCCTTTACACGCATACATTCAAACAGAGCACCGTTTTTGTATGTACACATACTCATGCGTTCATATGAGCGCATTTCAGCATATTCTAAGAATCACTATTGCGATTGATCTGCTTCTTTAGCTTCTTTAGTTATGTATTTGTCACATATCGCCTTGTAGTACTACCTTGCATTTTGCCAACAAGCAACGCAATACTGATGTGGCGTAGTGGGTAGACGCAAAGCGCATGAACGAAAGGTCCCGAGTTCGAAACTCAGTGACAACAGCATAACTTTTTAAATTTTTTTTTTTTTATACCCTGAGCACATTGAAAATGGGAAATCAGGGTATAATGGTTTTGTGAAAATGTATGTAACAGGCAGAAGGAGGCGTGCCACACCCCATAAAGTATATATATTCTTGATCAGCGCGACAAGACGAGTCGATATAGCCCTGTCCGTCTGTCCGTCTGTCCGTCCGTCCGTCCGTCCGTCCGCCCGTCCGTCCGTGTGAACGCCGAGATATTTTTAAGTACGCAACGTAGAGACTTGAAATTTTACATGAATACTCGATAATACCATACGCTGCACAAGTTTATAAAATTTTTCCGATAACTCATTCCATTTCGATTTTATGAGCATTTATCGATAATTTTAATGTGTTTTTAAGGCTTGGTTTGTACATCTTTTGAGCTAAAGACTTCAAATTTGCTGTGTAGTTGCGTGTAATGAATACGGAGATAACGTTATCTTTAGATTTTGGATGCTACGCCCCATTCGCCCCCTATTTGTAAAAAGCGCAAATCAAATACTAGAGACTTGTGCTTTGGCACATACAGACATATGAATGCCATTAATAAGTTGTGAAAGTTTGATGCAGTTAGTCCATCGCTAAGAAAAGTTATTAAACAATTAAGTTTCCATAGTAATGCCCACATTGCAGCCCAAGCGCAGTCACTGCGTCAACTGCGCAGTCGGCAGAGCGCGCGCTTATTTGTGCGTGCATATGTATCTGTGTATGTGTTGTTTGTATGTATGCATAAAAAAAACGTTGAATGATTTGATATTTGGCTCTTCACAGGGCTCAGGGTATCCCCTAGTCGAGCAGTCTCGACTTGAGCACTCTTACTTGTTTAATTTATAAACATGAAGTGATTGTGCTAGCTGAGATGATGCGCTTTAACGTTACATATGTAGTAAATAGATGCAGGTTCGAATCCAGGTGCGGTGATGTTTGTTTTTCTTATTTTTTTTTTGTTGATTTGTTTATTTATTTAATTATTTATTTATTTTTTATTTACATACATTCTAGTTGAATACGATTTCAAAATTATAATTTAATTTTGGAAAATTTAATGTTATATGCAAGCTATATAGTGTATTAAACAATGCAAATCGTACGGGGCTCAGGGGATCTCCTAGTCGGGCACCTCCGACTAGAGTTTTCTCACTTGTTTAATTTTAAATTTATTGTGTATCTCTGAGGTGGTGTAATACCAGGCTGGATTAAATATAATTTTTAATATTTTTGAAAGTCATTGCTAATATTTTAATAGTTTGCATTACTTGGATTTTATCAGCTCAAACAGGTGGCCCGTCAAATATTGTGTATTGGAAAGTTGACATAAATAAATACATTTTACTTTCTTAGCTGAGGCGAGAGCAGATATATATGAATTGATACAAAGTCCAAATTATTTTGATCGGTTGTAAAAATATATGTTGGGTTTAATCCGCAAGGTTTAATTTTTTCCCTAAAATTACTTTTAAGAATTTCATGGATTGCGCATTTTTAAACATTTTTCTGCTTTTATTGCATCTTTTTCATCTTTGTGCAGCTTCGGCACCCCAAACAAATGGAAGTTGGCCAAATGACAATACACAACACCCACATACATATATAGAAATGCGCATATATTCGGCTCAGTGCATTGCCTATTCGCTTCAGTGTAACATTTTACATACATATTTAGCATAAATGAATTGCACTAATTACGCGACTTCGGCCCCGAAAAGCCATTCAGCGATTCGGCATGTTGTTTGCGGGTTGCTCTATATAAAAGCCCACAGTCAGCAGCAGCAGGTATCACAGTTCAACTTGCTCTCAGCCCTCAGCAGCAACTCAGCTCAACTCAGCTCAACTCAGACGCAATGGCATTCAAGGTATGCCCCTATCATAGATTTATTCAATGCGGGGTACAATTTGTTAAATATTTTTTTCTCTCAGTTTATCGCACTCTTCGCACTGGTAGCCGCCGCCAGCGCTGGCATTCTGCCCGCCGCACAGGTCTACCATGCGACACCTGCCGTGGCCACCTACGCCGCTCCGGCTGCCGTCGTCAAGACGATTGCGCCTGTGGCCCAGCACGTGATCACGAAGGCTTCTGAGGAATACGATCCCCATCCTCAGTACAAATTCGCCTACGATGTGCAGGACACCCTCTCCGGCGACTCCAAGAGCCAGGTGGAGGAGCGCGATGGGGATGTGGTCCGCGGCGAGTACTCGCTGGTGGATGCCGATGGCTACAAGCGCACCGTCCAATACACCGCCGATCCCATCAACGGTTTCAACGCTGTGGTCAACCGTGAACCCCTCGTCAAGGCCGTCGCCGTTGCTCCCGTTGTGAAGACCATTGCTGCTGCTCCAGCTGCCCACTACGCTGCCCCAGCTGTGGCCCACTATGCTGCCCCCGCCGTGGTCAAGACTGTCGCCCCCGCCTACTCCGCCTATGCTGCTCCTGCTCCGGTCGCCCACTATGGCCCAGCTGTTACCTACCATCATTAATTATGCTTATTTCCTCGCTGATCTGTTATGTTTTAAAGTAAATGAATAAATTTATAAATAATATGAAAAATAAGATTTGTTGCACGTTCAAACGCTTGAGTTTTCCCATGAAATAACCTAATCCCATCACCAACAATGTATCTATACTATTTGCAGTGGCTGTATTATTGTATCCCTAATTTCAATGTTGGTTAGGTTAAGATATATATCTTTCTCTCAGAATAACCGAAAAACGTGTGAGAATGTTGCGGTTGAGCGCCTCCGATTGCCTAATACTTATTTTCAGTCATACCCCTAACAATTCCAAAATTTTGAAACAGCAGAAGGTGCAAATTCCTGCAAAATTCATTTAGACGTCTTTTACACTCTTAGAGACAATTGCAGTTAACCTGATTAATTTGCTGTCAGCTGAATTATGAGTGTTTAACTATAAAAGAGGTTCAAATTTAAAATTTATTTGTGGCTTAAAAAATTTGTGATGATTTCCGTTGGCTTAGTTTCAGTTATTTATTTTGTTTGAAAATTGGTTATTTGATATATTTTATTATACGTTTATTTTTTCTGGATTTAATTAAGTTTTAATGTAATTATACTATAATTAATTTGCAATATTATTCAACGTTGTGTCCCATTTACTTATTTCGCTCACCTTATATTTTACAATTTTCCACGTCTGCAAGAAGCTTTTATAAATATTTTGGTAAATCAATAGAAGAAATCAAATGCTATGCAACTGTTGAAAGTGTGAGTATACATCAATAGAGGATTTCAAGACTAACTGAATAATCGAATGTTTAAGTTTCTTGTTTTAGAATTTTAGAACACATAGACTTTTGTAATTTGCTATATAAGATAAGATACCAAAACTTTGTATTTGCCGATTTGTCACACAACTAACCGGAGTATCGTAAAAATCTTCACACAAACTTAAAGTCTCTATCTTCAATAGCGGTGAAATGGTTTGAGTTTATACTGACAGATGGTCGAACAGATAGGGTAGAATAGATCAAGCCTGTTTGAAACGAAGGTATCAAGTCACAACAGAGATAAAAGTAATATAAACAAGTAAGAGTGCTCTAGTCGAGCAGAGTCAAGTCCTGAGCAGTGTGAGGAGCCAATATTCCAATCATTCTACACTCTTTTTACACATGTGCACCTTACATTCACACACACATGTGCAGTGCACGCCTAAGTGCGCTTTGCTAACTGCGCAGTTGACACAACAACTGCGCTAGCGCTGCAGTGTAGGCATTATAATGGGAACTTAATTGTTTAATAAATTCTTAGAGATGGACTCTCTTCATCAAATTTTCAGAGTTTATCCATCCATATGTATGTATTTACCAAAGCACAACTCTATAGCATTTGAAATACAAAATTTGCAAATTAGGGGCAAAGGGGGCGTGGCACCCAAAATCTGAAGATCACTAAATCTCTGTATTTATTACAACCAAACAACAACATAGCAAATTTGAAATTTCTTGCTCAATCGATGTACAAACTACTGCTGATAAAGCAGAAATGAGATGAGCTATCGAAAAAAATGATAAGAATATAAGTGCTTTATAGGGTGTGGCCAATTTAACCCGATTTAACATTTTCAATGAGCTCAGGGTATAAAAACCCGAGTTGGAACTATATTAGGGGCATTCTGATTGAAAATATATATCTTAACCTAACTAATATTGAAATTAAGGAAACAATAATACAGCCACTGCAAATAGTATATCCATTGTTGGTTGATGGGATTAGCTTATTTCATGGGAACACTCAGGCGTTTGAGCATGCAACAAATCTTATTTTTCATATTATTTATAAATTTATTCATTTACTTTAAAACATAACAGATCAGCGAGGGAATAAGCATAATTAATGATGGTAGGTAACAGCTGGGCCATAGTGGGCGACCGGAGCAGGAGCAGCATAGGCGGAGTAGGCGGGGGCGACAGTCTTGACCACGGCGGGGGCAGCATAGTGGGCCACAGCTGGGGCAGCGTAGTGGGCAACTGGAGCAGCAGCAATGGTCTTCACAACGGGAGCAACGGCGACGGCCTTGACGAGGGGTTCACGGTTGACCACAGCGTTGAAACCGTTGATGGGATCGGCGGTGTATTGGACGGTGCGCTTGTAGCCATCGGCATCCACCAGCGAGTACTCGCCGCGGACCACATCCCCATCGCGCTCCTCCACCTGGCTCTTGGAGTCGCCGGAGAGGGTGTCCTGCACATCGTAGGCGAATTTGTACTGAGGATGGGGATCGTATTCCTCAGAAGCCTTCGTGATCACGTGCTGGGCCACAGGCGCAATCGTCTTGACGACGGCAGCCGGAGCGGCGTAGGTGGCCACGGCAGGTGTCGCATGGTAGACCTGTGCGGCGGGCAGAATGCCAGCGCTGGCGGCGGCTACCAGTGCGAAGAGTGCGATGAACTGGAAAGGAGTGAGTGTTTGTTAGATGTTGCTTTAGCTTTGCTCATTGAGGTGGGCATACCTTGAATACCATTTTAAGGAGCTTTTCGTGGGGCTGAGAGCGTGTGCTGTCGGATGGGTCGAAGTCTACAGTATGATTAGAAGTGGAGTAGACCTCGGTTTTTATAGGGCAAACGCAATAAGCAAGTGTATGTGCCGAAGTTGTCGGTTTGTTGCCGCCGCTGCTGCCTCTGCCGCTGCCGCTGCTCTCTATTATTAAGTAAATTACACATGCTCAGCTGAAAACAAAGAGGAGCGAAAGGCCGAGTCAAGTTGAACCGGGTCCGCCTAGACTGAACATAGAGCGCAGGGCGAGCGTCATACGTGGGGGCATTTGTTTGAGTAATGTGGAGCAAATTGGGTCTTGTCTGCCAATTGGACATAGCATTGCTCATGCTCACGGACGCCTTCGCCGTCGAGGTTCCGGGCGCAGATCTGCTCAGCCATCGGTAAGAGTATTGCCCGCGGCTATTTGACATTCAATTTGTGTGCGCGACATTACAATTGCAAAAAGTAAAAATAGAAATAAAAAAATCCGTCTTTGTTGCTACCGGATACTTTTTGGCATGCCAAAAACCGGTTCACTCATGCGCGAAAAAAGTTAAGTAGATCGCGTTATATAGAGCTAAACTATATAAATTACATATTGCGTATATACGCAAGAGTGTGCTCCGCTTTTCCACTCTCACGCGATGGATCATGTCTAAGTGGCTTGTGAGCGAGGTAACAACCATTCTATTTGTTTCTTCAGTTTTATAATGATTTGAGGCTTAGATGTAATGTTCTATTCTATAACATCTTTCTGACTAATGTATGAAATAAAACATAAATATCTTAGTGTCTCTTTTCCATTCGTTATTAATCTTGTCGGCTACTCATCATCGCACTATCGGCAATTATTGATTGCTCATAAATAACTATAGGCACTATTAGATGGCTCTTAAAACTTAATGATTCGCCATCTCTGATTTCAATTCAAATCTAGATTTACCATTTACATAATGTTAAGGTTGTCTGGAACACCATATGCAGGAATACCCTATTTGCCGCATTTTTAGTCAATGAAGCTATACTCATATTATGTCTCAATTAATATGTTTGTTTAAAAAAAGTGTTTATTATTAAGAGTTTAATCCATGTTATAAAACATTTGACTAAACCTCTTGCTATATGCAAAAGGACTTAGCTTAAAGAAGTCTATATTTTAATCAGAAGTCCAGCTAGAAACAAAAATAGCATGGTAGAGTTTTGAATATATTATATTGACATAACATTGCCACTCAATATTTTATATCCAATATCGGTACGACAGACGGACGAGCAGCGAAGAGAGCGTCGTCAAAATCATTCACCAGTTGGAGCTGCATGTGTGCAGCGTACTTTTTGGTTCGGTACTATGAAATGTATTAGTCACTCTCTGCTTCTAGCATCTTCGAGCTTGATTGCTAATAGAATCTCTATCTCATTCTCTGGAAAATAAACAACTTTCGCACATAGTTTATATGCTTTTATCGATTTATGACAATAGAACTATTTAACAGAGCCTAGGGGTCTAAGAATGTTGAGTAATGAAAATTTGGAATGGAGGATGCAATAATACTGTCGTCGAACGTCGCAGCTCTAGTGATGGTAATAATCGTGAGCAGCGTGAGTGGCCGGTGCCGCCGACTCGTAGGTGGCATAGTGGTCCTGGTGCTGGTGGTGCTGAGGCTCGTGTTCGTGGTGCACGTTGTAAGTAGGGGCGGCATAAGTAGGTGCCGCGTAAGTGGGCGCTGCGTAAGCCACAGGAGTCTTCAACACAGCCGGTGCTGCCAGCTGATGGTATTGCAAGGGCGCTGGGGCGGCTGAGATCAGTTTGTGATGGGTGTGGGTCAGGGGTTCGCGATGAACGACGGCGTTGAAGCCGTTGACGGAGTCGGCGGTGTACTTCACGGTGCGACGAAAGCCATCGGCATCGTCCAAAGAGTATTCGCCCTGCACCACGTCGCCGTCACGGGTCTCAACCTGGCTTTTGGAGTCGCCGGACACAGCGTCCTGCACATCGTAGGCAAAGTTGTACTTGGGATGAGGATCATCAGGATAGATCTCATGACCGTGGGCGTGGACGTGTGCGTGGATGTCATGAGGCTTCTGGTAGATCACATGCTGAGGCTGCGGCACTCCAGTGTGGTAAAGTTGAGGCTGCTCGTGCTGCTCCACGGGTATGAGGCCAGCTGATGCGGCAGCGACGAGCGAGACCAGTGCGACGAACTGAAGCCAGGAAAAAATGAACAAGAATTCCTTGAGGAAGGCATTCTTCACTTACCTTGAAAGTCATTTTGCTGGAGATTTGAAGTTTGAAGATTGAGCAGAGCTATAAAACCGATGTACTCCTGCTGTCGAAGTCTGTGCCGTGAATAGTAATTGAGCATCCATACATTTGTATTTATAGACGAAACTGAGGGTGGCCACCAGGGCCACTTCAATTCAGCTTCGAGCTTCAAGCTTCATTGTTTCGGGCCTTTCTTTCACTTTTTGGTAAGTTTTATAAATACATAATTTGAGTTTTAATTCATTTGCATGGCGCTCATTGTACGGTTTTTTCTTGAGATTTACCAAACGAGTTGGCGCTCGATCGATTTGGTGATTTGCACCCACGAGACACACCCATGAGGCCAACATGAATGGATGACGGACAAGCGTACGAAACGGCCGGCAGACAAAAGACTTGGGCAAGTAACTGGACTTGGGTTGTGGGGGGATCGGGATCGCAGCCGGGTGTTGAGCCGAGTCATGTAAGTAACCCAATAAAGACAACTCGATCGATACCAGCATTGCACTTGACACACACACCCTTCTCAGCAGCTGTCCACTGCAATGACCTAAAAACTAGAAACCAAGTCCGAAAATGCCCATTCACAAATACATACAGCGAGTGTCCGACTCATGCCTACGACTCTCAGTTTGTAATGGCTGAGCTTTCGGCTGTAGCTTTGCCTCACTACATATTCGGCTTGTGAAATAAGTGCTCGGTCATGCCAACAACGAGCACAATGCTACATATTATAATGTGCCTAACGCAAAGAGGTGTGAAGTGACTGAACCGTTTGCAAAATGATGTAACGCCAAGCAGGTCGCGCAGTACTGGATAGAATTTCGTTTGAAGTCGTTTCTGGAAGTGTGCTCAGGAATTACACTGATATTCAAGAGTCGGATCTTCAGATCCTGTCAAAGAGTGCCAAATACCAATTGATTTTATTTCATTTTCAATTAACCATTCAGTTCTCGCTGGAATTCAATGACCTTTGGCAACTCTCAGTTTTGGTTTCGATTTCAATAGAGTTAATTAAAGCGGCCGCAGCCTCGTTTGCTAATAACGAAAAATACGATTAAGAGTCCGATTTATGAGGGAGAAAGGCCCGATCCGATTACTCACTCTTTATGGAAACATTAAATACAGCAATAGAACTTATGGTACACTCGACTCTCGCTTCGTCTGACTGGCGTCTGGCCGATGCCAAGCCGGTTACAAATAAATTGCGCGAGTCATGTTCGGCGCGGAATGGGAAATACCGCAGCCGGTAATAGTTTGCTGAGGTACCAAGCTAAATCAAGATTTTAAAATAATGTGATATATGTCTATATCTACAGATACAGTCACGGCTATAAGTATTGATAGATTGTTTG
Organism: Drosophila meridionalis; assembly: GCA_035045145.1. Lineage (NCBI taxonomy): Eukaryota > Metazoa > Arthropoda > Insecta > Diptera > Drosophilidae > Drosophila > Drosophila meridionalis. The sequence goes on along the minus strand of JAWNPG010000037.1, from coordinate 12,991,785 downwards.
CTGATGGGATTGAATGAATTGAATGAAATTGAGAACCGTACTCGACTTTGGAATTTCAAAGTCGCACCAAATTTAATTGCAACACTTTTGCGCCGAAATCAAATCGTATAATCAATTAATGACTACACATATGTAGTGCGATAGGTTCGGCACGGCATATTCTGTAAAAACCCAGAGCCCAAGCAGAGTCTAACGACCTTTCCTTCACCTTAAATTCTAATTTGTGCAAGCTGTGAAACGAAGTAGAAATTGATAATTATATCTCATATATGCATTACTTTATTGCAGAGGTCAATAAATAAGTATAGAGTAAAACGAACAACGATACGATATCAAATAGGAACAAGATGTCGACACTTAGTGATGGTAGGCGACGGCTGGCGCGGAGTAGGTGGCGTAATGTGCAGCCGGCGCAGCATAGTGGGCTATCTGAGCGGGGGCGGAGTAGTGAGCAACTGGAGCGACGGTCTTGACCACAGCGGGAGAAGCGTAGTGGACAGCTGGAGCAGCATAGTGGGCAACTGGAGCGGGGGCTGCATAGGTGGAGTAAGCAGGGGCGACAGTCTTGACGACAGCTGGAGCAGCATAGGCGGAGTAGGCGGGAGCAACCGTCTTGACCACGGCGGGGGCAGCATAGTGGGCCACAGCTGGGGCAGCGTAGTGGGCAACTGGAGCAGCAGCAATGGTCTTCACAACGGGAGCAACGGCGACGGCCTTGACGAGGGGTTCACGGTTGACCACAGCGTTGAAACCGTTGATGGGATCGGCGGTGTATTGGACGGTGCGCTTGTAGCCATCGGCATCCACCAGCGAGTACTCGCCGCGGACCACATCCCCATCGCGCTCCTCCACCTGACCCTTGGAGTCGCCAGTCAGCTTATCGTCGACGCCGTACGAGAAGCGGTACTGGGGATGGGGATCGTAGGTCTCGTCGGACTTGACCACCACCTTCTGGGCCACAGCCAGGGGGGCGCCGTAAGTGGCCACTGGAGCAGCTGCGTGATAAGCCGCGGGCACGTAGCCTGCGCTGGCCACCGCGACGAAGGCGAGTGCGAAAACAAACTGAGGAACAGCGAGATAATCCGTTAATACACTCATATGTGATATCCGTTGTGCACGTTGCGTACTCACCTTGAATGCCATGTTGCTGTTTTTGGGACTTGGTTAAGTTCTTTACGAAGTCAAGAGCAGATGTCGAATGATACTGCTTCTGGAGTGCAAAAGGTATTTATAGGCTGTCGCACGGTTGTACTCTGATATCCGATTTGATTATGTCTGCATAGCGGTAATCGTAAGGTGCTTAAGTGTGGCCTTCTGCATATCATGTTCGAAATTAGCGCAGTCACCACGCCGGCCAGCCGGTCAGCCGGTCAGCCGCGGTACTCGAAGAGATTGTCAAGCTGCACAGCAGCAGCAGCAGCAACCGCTGATGCCGATGCTGATGCTGATGCTGAGGCATCGACGGAGGTAGCGACAGCGATTGCAATCGTTAAGGGGCAAATTATATAGAAAGGATTTGGGATTTTCCTTCAACCACAAAGCATCTCGAGGGATGCACATCTGCAGGCAATTCGTAAATTGCATCCAAATTACATCTGCGTATGTGAAAGATTATCAGATCGTAATTGAAAAATATAATAATAATACGATAGTATAGTACAGGTGTGTATGCGATGCCGTGGCTCCGTCCTTGAACTTTGCACATACATTCTAAAACTGACCACATATATGGATCGAAAAAAAGAGCTATGTTGTCAACATTTTTACACTCTACGCAAATCGACAACTTTATTTCTTGAATTAAGTCTAATTTAATTGTTGCAATTGGAATGTTCATTAAGGCGTTGCCCGAGTATGCCATTTGGCTTTTCTGTTTTATATCTTTGGCAATTATGATTAATGAACATTTAACATAGCTTAAGCTCTATTTCAAGTAATAATATTAATATATGAATTTCATCAGGTTTTATGCATTACAGATAAAACAAGTAAGAGTGCTCTAGTCGAGACTGCTCGACTAGGGGATACCCTGAGCCCTGTGAGGAGCCAAATATCAAATCATTCTTCGATTTTGTATGCATACATACAAACAACACTTACACACATACATATGCACGCACGCATAAGCGCGAGCTCTGCCAACTGCGCAGTTGACGCAGCGACTGGGCTGCAGCGCTTGGGCTGCAATGTGGGCATTACTATGGGAATTTAATTGTTTAATAACTTTTCTTAGCGATGGACCAACCGCATTAAACTTTCACAACTTATTAATGGCATTCATATGTGTGTATTTGCCAAAGCACAAGTCTCTAGTATTTGATTTGCGCTTTTTACAAATAGGGGGCTATTGTAGGCGAATGGGGCGTGGCATCCAAAATCTAAAGATAACGTCATTTCCGTATTCATTACACGCAACTACATAGCAAATTTGAAGTCTCTAGCTCAAACGATGTACAAACCACGCCTTAAAAACACATTAAAATTATCGATAAATGCTCATAAAATCGAAATGGAATGACTTATCGGAAAAATTTTATAAACTTGTGCAGCGTATGGTATTATCGAGTATTCATGTAAAATTTCAAGTCTCTACGTTGCGTACTTACAAATATCTCAGCGTTCACACGGACGGACAGACGGACAGACGGACAGACGGACAGACGGACGGACGGACGGACGGACGGACGGACCGACGGACAGACGGACAGGGCTATATCGACTCGTCTTGTCGCGCTGATCAAGAATATATATACTTTATGGGGTGTGGCACGCCTCCTTCTGCCTGTTACATACATTTTCACAAAACCATTATACCCTGATTTCCCATTTTCAATGGGCTCAGGGTATAACAATCTTACGCTGAATATAATTAATATCATATTTTTGATAAATGAACTATTAATATAACTTAAACTACTTCATTGTTGTTCTTTACTTGTATACATTTATACAAATGTATACGTACTATATATGGAGAATTATTTATGTGTTTAAACTAGGTTTGGTCGGACTGAATTTCTTTGCTTAAAATTAAAAGAAAAGATTTTATTTTTGATATTATTAGAATTGGTAAATTTTGAAATTAAAATTTTACTTCGCATCGCAATAATTGTGATAATTGAGATATTCTGATAACGCAGTAACATTTCATAGTTTTAATTTCAGCGAAAATGTACGTAGCATTATTCTACAGCACCGTTAAGCTCCGCGTTATCTACATATAAGCTCTGCGCGTGCGCCATTCCTGTTCACGCGGGATCTTTCTCTTTTTTGGTTACGGTTCTCGTAGATCCAAACACGATTACCACACGCACACCCACAGTGCCTGCGAACAGGAAGTAGTGGTAATCGCCAGCCGTTCAGCAATCAACGACGCAAGTATTAAAGTGTTGCTGTCACCATGAAAATAAAACGCTCACTCGCAGCTGCGCGGCCGCGTCAACCATTCGCTATAAAAGTTAAGGCTTACGACCAGAAATGTATCATTCGCAGATCAAGTTCACTTCTGTAAAGAACTCAACCAGCCACAAAAACAGCAACATGGCATTCAAGGTGAGTACGCAACGTGCACAACGGATATCACATATGAGTGTATTAACGGATTATCTCGCTGTTCCTCAGTTTGTTTTCGCATTCGCCTTCGTCGCGGTGGCCAGCGCAGGCTACGTGCCCGCGGCTTATCACGCAGCTGCTCCAGTGGCCACCTACGGCGCCCCCCTGGCTGTGGCCCAGAAGGTGGTGGTCAAGTCCGACGAGACCTACGATCCCCATCCCCAGTACCGCTTCTCGTACGGCGTCGACGATAAGCTGACTGGCGACTCCAAGGGTCAGGTGGAGGAGCGCGATGGGGATTTGGTCCGCGGCGAGTACTCGCTGGTGGATGCCGATGGCTACAAGCGCACCGTCCAATACACCGCCGATCCCATCAACGGTTTCAACGCTGTGGTCAACCGTGAACCCCTCGTCAAGGCCGTCGCCGTTGCTCCCGTTGTGAAGACCATTGCTGCTGCTCCAGTTGCCCACTACGCTGCCCCAGCTGTGGCCCACTATGCTGCCCCCGCCGTGGTCAAGACGGTTGCTCCCGCCTACACCGCCTATGCTGCTCCAGCTGTCGTCAAGACTGTCGCCCCTGCTTACTCCACCTATGCAGCCCCCGCTCCAGTTGCCCACTATGCTGCTCCAGCTGTCCACTACGCTTCTCCCGCTGTGGTCAAGACCGTCGCTCCAGTTGCTCACTACTCCGCCCCCGCTCAGGTAGCCCACTATGCTGCTCCTGCTGCACATTACGCCACCTATTCCGCGCCAGCCGTCGCCTACCATCACTAAAATTATGGAGGTTTCCTAGAACTCATAATTAGAATCGTTGCTCGCATTACTGTACATTTATTTATTGACATCAATAAAATAATGCATACATGAATATCGAATATAATGGATCATTTGCTATATTTTTCGTTTAAATGAAGCGAGTAAATGAGGGGGCAATACTTAAATATCATATTAAAGTAAGTAATTTAACGGATATTAATTAATAATCATATCAACGGAGTTTAGTTAAAATATTTATTATTTTGGGATTCAACGAATATATTTTAGATCTGATTGTATTATATTCTATGGACTTATTAGTATTGAAGATAATTTTGTTTCTTTTATAAGGACTGCATATTGAAGGGAATACTGAACAGCTTCATTTCTCTACGGGATTCGGTAAGCACGTCTCTCTGCATACACATATTGGATGTATAATAAAAATATTATATATAAATTAAACAAATTGGTACATAACAAATTGGTTTAATAGTTCACTCAACATTGCGTCTCAAGCTTCGCTCACCATTACGTCTCAAGCTTCAATAATGAGAAGTGAAGTCTCAAAGACTTTAGGTGCTGAGGTCTACGCATTCAGAGGGTAAATTCAAATAAGCAATAAGATTTATATGAATGGCATTACCAATTGCAGTTGTTGATAATTGGTAAGGTCGTTCACATTCTGCGCACTATTATCCTGTTTAGCTGTGTGTGCGTGCGTGTGTATGTGTTTGTGTGTGTGTGTGAGGAGTTCATAACTCGTTTGTCAGCCAGTCGAAGAACGGAGAAACTTCACAGACATTAAAGAGCATAAAAGAATCGAAGTCATAGTATTATGCTGCAATTCGTGTCCTGTAGTCTGGCGATGGCTGGACTTTTGTTTGCCGTTGAGGCTCTTTTGAGGACGTTTCACGGCGCTGTGGCTGCTGCTTTCACTCACAACGGGAGTGCAACGAACTCCCTTAAGTAGGATCCTCATCCGTCAGACAGTCTGCGGATAAAACTCAACATTTCTGCCAGCCAGCCAGGTAGGCAGACAGACAGCGAAGTTGATCTTGCAGATATAATATATGTGCCACTGCCGGGCTGACGGGATTCAGCTATGAAAGCCAAGGGTCATGACTTCAATTTCGAAATGATAAACACGCGAATTTACGGCAGCTCACACACAGGAGTCGTCCATAATTGCGTTAGAATCGAAAATCCCTAGTTTCTCACAATTGAAGTCATCTACAGGCGATTCTAGATCTCGTTGCAGATAGCTCTGTGCACCTGTTGCTAGTTGCTTCCTGAGAAAAGAACTATTCTGTTGGGGTGCCCCAAGGTCGAGGCGCTGAAAGCACAGCTAGCCAACTGCTTCACGGTTAGTCGGACCCTTGCAGAAGAGAGATTTTTGTTGCTCCTTAAATTTGAACCCAATCAAGTGGAAGATTGCACGTTTTTTAGGTGTACACACATCGAATATATCGACTCGGGCTAGCGAACCCTTCTCCAACTTCATCATCATCATTATAATCAACTGCTTCAACCAAAAGCCCAACAACAATGCGAACTGACAATACGAGCAGACAAAACTACAATAAGAAATATCAAATAAAAAAAAAAAAAAAACAAGAAAGGCGATACAACTTCAGCACACCGAAGTTCAAATACCCTTACCGTGATTTAATAGGATCATATATATTGCTGTATATATGCTTATATGCAATATAGAATAGTAATTGGAGTTGCGAAAGATAAGGGCGACAATGGATTAATAGGTATTAACTATTTCTTATTAACAAGCAAAATTAATTTGTATTTGTGTATTATTCCGTTATATTGATTTATTTATGTTTTTCATATGTTGCAAATTACTGTCGTGAATGCTATAGCGCATTTCGATCTATACTTCAACCTGTATGCCAGTATGTACAACTAAATCTAAACGTATTTATTACTAATTGTAATCCCTTCTGTAGGATTTTAAGTTAACTAGTTTCCGGAGGATGTAATCTTGTAAACCTTGACTTCAATCTTAATATGCTGATAGGATTTGATATTGAAAAAGGTTAAATACCAAATTAGCATTTTTAAATTAATTATTTCCATAGATTAATACATATATAAAAATATAACTCCAGAAAGTCTTATTACATAACATAGTCCGTAGCAGTCGCGACGGTATTCAACTTTGTCTAGATCCACAGACACAGAAACCTGGCTCCGCATAAGTACTGCGTGAGTTCATACCAGTCTCCCTTGTGCCTCACAAATTGCACCCAGAAACTAAAGCATCCTCGGCAAGCGTATAATAAAAGTAAAAGTAAAAGGATCGCCGCTGCCGAGGGAAGCAGCTAAACAGGATTCGCAGCTCGACAGTCCCCTATAAATAGGATTGCACTCCTCCTGGCCGTCTCATTCAGTGTTTTGTGCTGAGTCTGAGATGTTGGGCTAACGGTCAGCAATCGTTCCTGCCGAGGACAAGCGACAGCCACCAATTGGATTCGCGAACAGTGGACCCGATGCGAGGCGGTGCAGCGCTGAGTGCTGCTATGTAAATTGTAATTAAAAGACTCGATGCAAATGTCTTCTGTGGAATATCGACATTATAATCGCTCTTACGTATCCCTCTTAGCTTGAGCCCAGATAGAACCAGGACCCAGAACCAATTGGCAGGCATCTGCAATAGCATTTGACTTAACTGGAATGTAACTGATTCCCAACTCCGGCCCCAACGCCCCACGCTCGGCACACAACACCAACAACACTTTCGGCAGATATTTGGCATATCACATCTAAACGTCATCCAGCAACCGGTAACCAAGGCCATTAAACGATGAAGACAGGCCCAGCGACCACTATTGGCATTTCGCATTGTCGACCAGAGGTCGATTCTTCACTTGCACTCACCACAAGGCATTGAATCGCACGGACCCGTTGGACGAACCCCAAATGCACTTTCGGCAAAACTACAAAATTATCATTTGTGATTAAGTTTAGGTGTAACCAATAAAAAAACAAAAACTACAATAGGCTACCAAATTGGCTCGCGTGTATTTACTCACAACAGGAGACATTCTCCTCAATCCGTTCCCATTAGACAAAGTTAGCAATACGGAGTGCCATCCTATACATAAGCTGCATCGGAGTGATTGCACTTCTTAAAAAAAAAATGATTTAGTATTAGTAGTTTTCTGACTGTAGTAGTTACCGACTGCATAATACCCATTCACTGTCCAAAAGCAGTTTAATTCTTTTGGTAAAACAGTGAGACAGGAGTCCGTAGATATTAAACTGCCAAATCGGAAGATATGAGTTCCTTATGAAATCACCAATCAAAAATTTTAAGTAACAAAGTAATCGGCGCATCGATTCGGTTTTAGATCGATTCAGCTTGTCCTCCTGATAAAGAATATATTTATTTTACGTCTGTTATACCTGTTACTTTGATGGACTCAGGGTATAGAAATGTAATCGCCTCATAGCTTCACTTGAAATCCAGATTGCAGACTTCACCTAGATAATGCAGTCATGGCACCCGCAAACCCTCAACATTTTTTTTCTCAGTGTATAAAAACGAAGCAGTTGAGCCTAATTAAAATCTCAATGCGCAAATTGCGATTATAAAAATATGCATGAACATTTTTAATAACAAATATTTTGTTATGATTGCTTTACACAAATGCCGTCACAGTGGCATGTGAACAATAATGTATGTATATCAAGGTCAGAGGGGCCCCCACAAAAGCCTATGACTGGAACTTATGGATCAAAGCAACAAACCCATGTGTGTGAGAGAGTGTATGTGTGCGTGTGTGGGGCTGCCGAAAAGTAAGTTAACTGCAAACTGGTTTGCATTACTTTAATTGCTATTATTTCACTTGTCGGCCAGTTGGTAGCACGCAGTTCGCAGTTGGCTTGCATAGGGCCATTGAGGCCCTGTATATATGTTATTATATATATATACATATATACGTATACGATATATAGCTGACTAACTGCTCCAGTTGGCTTGAAATTTCCCATAAAACATAAGCATTACTAGTTAAATTAAACATTTGTTCACTTTTGTTGTTGCTTTTGCCACTGTTAACGTGGCCAACGAGCGCCAGCTCTCCAATGTTTTGACTTTAATGCCTGCCCATCAAGTTTATGTCCATTTATTGTAATTAACAAGCGCCGAATTCCAGTTGAGTTTAAGTTGAGTTGAGCTCACGCCAAATGCGAAAGCTAAAAGCCACTTCACGTTTTGCTTGCCACCGAATTAATTTCAATACGAGCTTCGATTCACCGTTTTTGATACGCTCATCCAATAGAAACGGTATATAGCGGGGTATAGTAGTTTCGTTAAAATGTATGTGATACGCAGAAGGAGGCGTGGCCATCCACATACATATGTGTATTCTTGATGAGGACTATAGTCGGAGTGAATCTAGCCATATCCGAATGAACGCAACCCGTTTCGCGGCTATTGATGCTGGAGATCTGACATTTCGTATATATGGATGCTCGTGAGTACATAAGGATAAGATGATTAAATTTTACAAATATATTAAAAAAGCAAGTATATAAAGTTCTAGACTTGAGTTGCTAAATCTGATTAATAATATAAAATTAGTACCTGTACTCGTTGCCCAACAACGACATATGCCAGAAATCAGAATCAACCTTTTTCTTCAATTAACTGTTTTTGGATCGTGAGTAGCCCGTAGCACAAAATTACTTTCTTACCAGTGTTTTGTATTTAGTCAAATATTTTAAACAGAGCACATCTTTTCTGTTTAATACATACACATAGGTATAAGAGTAGATACGTGTCTTTTGTGTATCTCTGCATGGATAAAAGCCATGGAATGTATTTATAAACGCTGGTCGGTCGGAATTTAGGGTATTTCCTCCACGATAGATCTATTACTTAATAGGATTCAATGTATAGTCTATTTATTTTTCACAATAAAAACTTCAATTTTATTCGAAGACAAAATTTGGATATGCTTTCACGTGTCCACAATAATCACAGTCTTGTAGATAGACAAACTTCATCAAACTTTTAGTGTTTAATAATGACGATCATAAGTGTGTATTTGCAAAGCACATATGCTAGTATTTACGTTTTTTCCAAATTTGAGCATGGTATACAAAATCTAAAAACTACAACATATTTGCTTTATTATATAGATGTTCACAGTAAATATGAAATCTCCAGCTCTAACTTATTGAATTACGCTTAAAAAACGATGTAACATTATTGGTTATTGTCGATATGAAATGGGATGAGTTATCGAAAAAATTTGATAGACTTGTACTCCGTAGGGTATACACGAGTCAACACTTAAAATTTCTAGTTTTTGTACAGTCGGATGACTCAGATCAATAATCAATAATGTATATATTTTTTATGGGGTTTCCCACATGTCATTCTCCCTGTTACACGCAGTTATCAATGAATTTAGAATATAAAGAAAATCATTATTTACAATATATACAAAAATTCTGGATAGATTATTGAATAATGTAGGGAGATCCAATAAATGTGCCTTTGAAATCTGAAAAACTATCCAATACAGCATACTTTCGGACGGAATATTAATAAAACAAAACGGAATATTAATAAAACAATCAGAATTAGTATTAGGAGTACCCGATTAAGATATATTTGTGTGGAAAAGAGGGTAGGTAACCACTATCTACGTATTCATTACTGAAATTTAACTTAACAATTTTGATCGCTAGTAAACAAATGGGATGAATTGACAAGATAGAGAAAATGATAAGCCTGTTGTATACACGAGTATGATGATGCGACATCAATCAAGTCAATTGATAATTTCAATTATAACGATAGATGGACAGAAGAGTATGTCTAAATTGATTAAGCTCGTCGCCGATCTAAGATATGTTTACATTCATATTTTACAGTATACTTAACATTGAAAATATAATTATGTTACAAGGACTCATGGCTTTTTGTTTTCAAATGTACTGGGCACAATTGCTCTCGGCATAGTCTATATCTGTAAGTGAGCCGTTGCTGTAATAATATATTTACTGATATAGTCGCATATCAATGACTGTCGCCAATTTTTCTCTTCCTCAATGTATTGATACAAAAACCTTATACTTAGCAATCAAAGATTCGATTAGTTAAAGATGTGTTGTATTTTATTTTAAAGCGATTAGCAAAAAATCTGATAATTGATATTTGGCATTGCAAAAGTAACCGCACTTGACGTAGTTCGTACGTATACAACCGTCTACAAGTTAGCGCCATCTATGGATTTTTAATCCAAAATCCACACCATCACGCGATACCGAATATTTAGCAGGGACGCAAACCTCTTACCCATGCAGCTATTACAGTGTCTGCAAATTATACAGCACGCTCTATCTATATTCTTCTCTTTTATTTTTAGGAAGTGTCAAATATAATTATACCTCTTATAAATTGAAATTGTTCGTAAAGGAGAGTTGTGCCGTCTTTATTTCAAGAACAAGAACAAGAAAGGCGATACAACTTCAGCACACCGAAGTTCAAATACCCTTACCGTGATTTAATAGGATCATATATATTGCTGTATATATGCTTATATGCAATATAGAATAGTAATTGGAGTTGCGAAAGATAAGGGCGACAATGGATTAATAGGTATTAACTATTTCTTATTAACAAGCAAAATTAATTTGTATTTGTGTATTATTCCGTTATATTGATTTATTTATGTTTTTCATATGTTGCAAATTACTGTCGTGAATGCTATAGCGCATTTCGATCTATACTTCAACCTGTATGCCAGTATGTACAACTAAATCTAAACGTATTTATTACTAATTGTAATCCCTTCTGTAGGATTTTAAGTTAACTAGTTTCCGGAGGATGTAATCTTGTAAACCTTGACTTCAATCTTAATATGCTGATAGGATTTGATATTGAAAAAGGTTAAATACCAAATTAGCATTTTTAAATTAATTATTTCCATAGATTAATACATATATAAAAATATAACTCCAGAAAGTCTTATTACATAACATAGTCCGTAGCAGTCGCGACGGTATTCAACTTTGTCTAGATCCACAGACACAGAAACCTGGCTCCGCATAAGTACTGCGTGAGTTCATACCAGTCTCCCTTGTGCCTCACAAATTGCACCCAGAAACTAAAGCATCCTCGGCAAGCGTATAATAAAAGTAAAAGTAAAAGGATCGCCGCTGCCGAGGGAAGCAGCTAAACAGGATTCGCAGCTCGACAGTCCCCTATAAATAGGATTGCACTCCTCCTGGCCGTCTCATTCAGTGTTTTGTGCTGAGTCTGAGATGTTGGGCTAACGGTCAGCAATCGTTCCTGCCGAGGACAAGCGACAGCCACCAATTGGATTCGCGAACAGTGGACCCGATGCGAGGCGGTGCAGCGCTGAGTGCTGCTATGTAAATTGTAATTAAAAGACTCGATGCAAATGTCTTCTGTGGAATATCGACATTATAATCGCTCTTACGTATCCCTCTTAGCTTGAGCCCAGATAGAACCAGGACCCAGAACCAATTGGCAGGCATCTGCAATAGCATTTGACTTAACTGGAATGTAACTGATTCCCAACTCCGGCCCCAACGCCCCACGCTCGGCACACAACACCAACAACACTTTCGGCAGATATTTGGCATATCACATCTAAACGTCATCCAGCAACCGGTAACCAAGGCCATTAAACGATGAAGACAGGCCCAGCGACCACTATTGGCATTTCGCATTGTCGACCAGAGGTCGATTCTTCACTTGCACTCACCACAAGGCATTGAATCGCACGGACCCGTTGGACGAACCCCAAATGCACTTTCGGCAAAACTACAAAATTATCATTTGTGATTAAGTTTAGGTGTAACCAATAAAAAAACAAAAACTACAATAGGCTACCAAATTGGCTCGCGTGTATTTACTCACAACAGGAGACATTCTCCTCAATCCGTTCCCATTAGACAAAGTTAGCAATACGGAGTGCCATCCTATACATAAGCTGCATCGGAGTGATTGCACTTCTTAAAAAAAAATGATTTAGTATTAGTAGTTTTCTGACTGTAGTAGTTACCGACTGCATAATACCCATTCACTGTCCAAAAGCAGTTTAATTCTTTTGGTAAAACAGTGAGACAGGAGTCCGTAGATATTAAACTGCCAAATCGGAAGATATGAGTTCCTTATGAAATCACCAATCAAAAATTTTAAGTAACAAAGTAATCGGCGCATCGATTCGGTTTTAGATCGATTCAGCTTGTCCTCCTGATAAAGAATATATTTATTTTACGTCTGTTATACCTGTTACTTTGATGGACTCAGGGTATAGAAATGTAATCGCCTCATAGCTTCACTTGAAATCCAGATTGCAGACTTCACCTAGATAATGCAGTCATGGCACCCGCAAACCCTCAACATTTTTTTTCTCAGTGTATAAAAACGAAGCAGTTGAGCCTAATTAAAATCTCAATGCGCAAATTGCGATTATAAAAATATGCATGAACATTTTTAATAACAAATATTTTGTTATGATTGCTTTACACAAATGCCGTCACAGTGGCATGTGAACAATAATGTATGTATATCAAGGTCAGAGGGGCCCCCACAAAAGCCTATGACTGGAACTTATGGATCAAAGCAACAAACCCATGTGTGTGAGAGAGTGTATGTGTGCGTGTGTGGGGCTGCCGAAAAGTAAGTTAACTGCAAACTGGTTTGCATTACTTTAATTGCTATTATTTCACTTGTCGGCCAGTTGGTAGCACGCAGTTCGCAGTTGGCTTGCATAGGGCCATTGAGGCCCTGTATATATGTTATTATATATATATACATATATACGTATACGATATATAGCTGACTAACTGCTCCAGTTGGCTTGAAATTTCCCATAAAACATAAGCATTACTAGTTAAATTAAACATTTGTTCACTTTTGTTGTTGCTTTTGCCACTGTTAACGTGGCCAACGAGCGCCAGCTCTCCAATGTTTTGACTTTAATGCCTGCCCATCAAGTTTATGTCCATTTATTGTAATTAACAAGCGCCGAATTCCAGTTGAGTTTAAGTTGAGTTGAGCTCACGCCAAATGCGAAAGCTAAAAGCCACTTCACGTTTTGCTTGCCACCGAATTAATTTCAATACGAGCTTCGATTCACCGTTTTTGATACGCTCATCCAATAGAAACGGTATATAGCGGGGTATAGTAGTTTCGTTAAAATGTATGTGATACGCAGAAGGAGGCGTGGCCATCCACATACATATGTGTATTCTTGATGAGGACTATAGTCGGAGTGAATCTAGCCATATCCGAATGAACGCAACCCGTTTCGCGGCTATTGATGCTGGAGATCTGACATTTCGTATATATGGATGCTCGTGAGTACATAAGGATAAGATGATTAAATTTTACAAATATATTAAAAAAGCAAGTATATAAAGTTCTAGACTTGAGTTGCTAAATCTGATTAATAATATAAAATTAGTACCTGTACTCGTTGCCCAACAACGACATATGCCAGAAATCAGAATCAACCTTTTTCTTCAATTAACTGTTTTTGGATCGTGAGTAGCCCGTAGCACAAAATTACTTTCTTACCAGTGTTTTGTATTTAGTCAAATATTTTAAACAGAGCACATCTTTTCTGTTTAATACATACACATAGGTATAAGAGTAGATACGTGTCTTTTGTGTATCTCTGCATGGATAAAAGCCATGGAATGTATTTATAAACGCTGGTCGGTCGGAATTTAGGGTATTTCCTCCACGATAGATCTATTACTTAATAGGATTCAATGTATAGTCTATTTATTTTTCACAATAAAAACTTCAATTTTATTCGAAGACAAAATTTGGATATGCTTTCACGTGTCCACAATAATCACAGTCTTGTAGATAGACAAACTTCATCAAACTTTTAGTGTTTAATAATGACGATCATAAGTGTGTATTTGCAAAGCACATATGCTAGTATTTACGTTTTTTCCAAATTTGAGCATGGTATACAAAATCTAAAAACTACAACATATTTGCTTTATTATATAGATGTTCACAGTAAATATGAAATCTCCAGCTCTAACTTATTGAATTACGCTTAAAAAACGATGTAACATTATTGGTTATTGTCGATATGAAATGGGATGAGTTATCGAAAAAATTTGATAGACTTGTACTCCGTAGGGTATACACGAGTCAACACTTAAAATTTCTAGTTTTTGTACAGTCGGATGACTCAGATCAATAATCAATAATGTATATATTTTTTATGGGGTTTCCCACATGTCATTCTCCCTGTTACACGCAGTTATCAATGAATTTAGAATATAAAGAAAATCATTATTTACAATATATACAAAAATTCTGGATAGATTATTGAATAATGTAGGGAGATCCAATAAATGTGCCTTTGAAATCTGAAAAACTATCCAATACAGCATACTTTCGGACGGAATATTAATAAAACAAAACGGAATATTAATAAAACAATCAGAATTAGTATTAGGAGTACCCGATTAAGATATATTTGTGTGGAAAAGAGGGTAGGTAACCACTATCTACGTATTCATTACTGAAATTTAACTTAACAATTTTGATCGCTAGTAAACAAATGGGATGAATTGACAAGATAGAGAAAATGATAAGCCTGTTGTATACACGAGTATGATGATGCGACATCAATCAAGTCAATTGATAATTTCAATTATAACGATAGATGGACAGAAGAGTATGTCTAAATTGATTAAGCTCGTCGCCGATCTAAGATATGTTTACATTCATATTTTACAGTATACTTAACATTGAAAATATAATTATGTTACAAGGACTCATGGCTTTTTGTTTTCAAATGTACTGGGCACAATTGCTCTCGGCATAGTCTATATCTGTAAGTGAGCCGTTGCTGTAATAATATATTTACTGATATAGTCGCATATCAATGACTGTCGCCAATTTTTCTCTTCCTCAATGTATTGATACAAAAACCTTATACTTAGCAATCAAAGATTCGATTAGTTAAAGATGTGTTGTATTTTATTTTAAAGCGATTAGCAAAAAATCTGATAATTGATATTTGGCATTGCAAAAGTAACCGCACTTGACGTAGTTCGTACGTATACAACCGTCTACAAGTTAGCGCCATCTATGGATTTTTAATCCAAAATCCACACCATCACGCGATACCGAATATTTAGCAGGGACGCAAACCTCTTACCCATGCAGCTATTACAGTGTCTGCAAATTATACAGCACGCTCTATCTATATTCTTCTCTTTTATTTTTAGGAAGTGTCAAATATAATTATACCTCTTATAAATTGAAATTGTTCGTAAAGGAGAGTTGTGCCGTCTTTATTTCACCATACTTGATGAACTTGATGATGCGATTCTCTCATTGCATTCATTTATTTTATTTTCATTCTAACACTGGATTGGGAGATCCAGAGCGCCGTAGATGACTAGCTAGCTGTACAAGCACGCCGATCTATGCTGCAGTCAGATGAGTTTGCAAGAAAGATCTAAGCTAAACACCAAACTACGAGTATGAACGACCTTTGCTGAGTTCGTAGGGTTTAAGTTGTAAAACTTTAAAACCTTCTATCCATTCATATGTTTGCTACGCCTTGAAACCGGAGCAGTGGAGTTTGTTCCTATATTCGATCGTTTTAACGTTGCTGATGGTCAAAACTACATTTTTATACTTTTAGTGTACTCCTAAAGGGCAAATAACCGCTGCAAGAATCTCCTTTTGCCAAAGGTCATAAATTTGTTTGTAATGAACTCATGCCCTGCTTGAACAACATGAGTAATTCAGAACGATTTTAATATTCTCAGGTAAAAGTGCTTCACATGAGTACAATAATCCAGTTAAGTTTAAATAGATAGATTACAAAGAGACTGTTGCATAGAAATGAATGTAAATTTTATTTCGTTACCTACTGAACAAGGCATATATTAATATCGTAGTATTAGAATGACAATATCGTAGTACATATTGAAATGAATGATTTCATGTAAGGTTGTGACAGTATGTATTGTATGTAGTATGTATGATGAGCTTTTACTGTAAAATAAACGAAATTCAAAATGTTATAGTGCACATATGTTTACATACGTATATGTAATGTTGGATATAGCAATATTGAAAATAAATAAATATTTCTATATAATATTAAAATGGTTCGTGGTGTAATGATTCTTGGCTTGGTTATGCAAATGAGACCGACATTGAGTAGCTATGTTAGCATTATTGTAGCGTAGTGGTCTCTTTTTTAAATACACATGATCGCATGCTATATAATTCGTGGTGTTATTTTTCGAGATTGCTTGATGCCGATCGATCGACATGGATGATCTTCTGCAGTTTCTTATTACTTAAAACGCTACATCTAATTTTGCGTATGTAGATAGAAGGGATTCCGGTTTTTTTTTTTTTTTTTTTTCTGTTTGTGAATATATTGGTTGCAGGGCTGCCTGTAATCTGCTCATTCACTGTGCACATCTACCATGCTGTCTTTTATCGGGAGTCTCTGTAATTTTGAATTACCAGAGACCCGATGAGTAACCGCCAGGTGGGACACGATTCTTGTTGATAACTTGACTGCCGCCATTAATATGTGCTGGCTGGATGTAATCAGTTGCGCCAGCTTTGTACCCCTCGCCTGTGACGGGGTTTCCTTCTAGGATAGAAATATTTCGATATTATGAGATTTGTTGTGTACACTAACATGACGCACAGCTTACCCGATCGTATTCCTCCATTAATTTTAAGATTCTCAGTCGAAGAAGAAACAGAAGATGATGCGGATGACACCGAACCACTTTTTCCGTTATAATTTCCCTTGGAAATTAGTTGAGCGGTATTCGGGTTTTGTCCAAAGGGAATGTTGCTCTTCATGTGATTCTTGCCAGGTGTTATGGGACGAGCCGGTTCACCGAATAAACGTGAGTAAGAATCAACTGGTTTTTGGCCTCGACGCGGTGTCTCACCTGTTTTGTACATTGCAAAGTTTTCAGTTAAAATCGTTGGATTTTCTCATTTTCACACCCAATCAAAATAAATACAATGGTGGCCAAAAATATTTTGACAACGCAGTGCAAAAACTTTAACCGCTGATTTCTGCTTATCGAGAGAAGTTACGATACCCATTTAATTTTTAAAAGAAAGAATATATCAATAGCTTTTAGAGAGCAAAAGGTTGCAATGATACCGTTGCACATTTATTTTATATAATTATTTGCATGGCAGATTGCCATTCTTTGGGTGGACAAAAGTATTTTGACATTTCTTTTTCTAATCATTTTCGGTAATTTGCTTGAGTTACAAAACACGTGCTTTAATTTTTTAGGTGAATATTCGTGTCTTGTTTAATATTAATCACGGTTTGATCATAGTTTTTGTTAAATAATAGGTAAAACATATGAAATAAGTTAACTTATTAGAAATTAAATGTTTATGATACACCATTACACTTTATGCATCTATTTTTGTAGAATACCTTACCAACTTACAAAATGAACCTCGGCAAACAATTTACTATCAAATAATCAAATAAAACAAAAAAGATTTCTGTCAAAAATAAGGCCAGATCGGGAAGACCACGTAAAACAAAACCTGTACTAGATCACATAATATTAAGAAAATAATTAAAAAAAAGTGCTGATTAAGCAAAAGCAGTGCCGATTGAGCTTAAGATCATCAGGAAATTTCAATAAGTATAAAAAAATTTCGAAAGAAGGCTAAGGGAGACCAAATTTGTAACTTTATAGATTGTGTAATACCATTGATATTACCAACAAATTAACTAAACAGGCAACAACTTGCCAAATGTTACTTAACTTAGCCGAAATCATTATGGGAGCAAGTATTATTAACAAATTAAATCTAATTTGAGTCTCAAGAATCGAAAAAAAAAAGTTTTATTGTTGGTTGCCAAAGGATACTCGCTGATAAATAAGGCCTGTGTGCGAACGGGTACTTTATGGCAGATAATCGGTAATGTTCTGGAGTTGCATATGCTTCAATTTCAATATCAATTGATGGAACGATGACCAAGGACAAATTTTTACGTGTCCTGAATAGCCACGCCTTCAGTTCCGGTGACCAGCTCATTGGACAACCATTTATACTGCAGCAGGACCACGCTCCAAGCCACAAGGACCATATGACAACAGAACTTTCGAGGGATGTAGAAGTGAATATATTAGATTAGGCCACTTGAAAGGCCCGATCTGAATATAATTGAGCAGGCGTAGGCTTATATAAAAAGAAAACAAAGCTAAACCTTATCAAGAATGTGTAAGGAGATGATTTCTGAAGCTGTAAGGCTTTAGCAGGATTTTTCATTAAAAACAGTCAAAAATTTAGTCAGGGCCATTCGTGGACGCTTCCTAAAGGTCTTTAATGTCAAAGGAGGGTTTATTTTTTATTAATATTTTTTAAGTATCAAAAATATAAACGTTTTCTCTCACTTTGTTCAATAAGTATAAATTGTCAAAATACTTTTGTCCACCCAAAGAATGGCAATCTGCCATGCAAATAATTATATAAAATAAATGTGCAACGGTATCATTGCAACCTTTTGCTCTCTAAAAGCTATTGATATATTCTTTCTTTTAAAAATTAAATGGGTATCGTAACTTCTCTCGATAAGCAGAAATCAGCGGTTAAAGTTTTTGCACTGCGTTGTCAAAATATTTTTGGCCACCATTGTAATAAAAACACGATGTTAGCTTATTTACATTGATAACTAAAGTCTTGCACAAAATATAATAAAAAGTAGTTGACGACGAAAGTATAACGTTTTCGATCAGCTCGGTTTGTGGTTTATAAGAATATATTAGGGGAACAATTAAGTTTGTATTCCGTGTTTGCAATTTAGTTTCATTAGAGACTTATGAAGATCAATTTGTGCCTCTCATGCCTATAGAACATGTATGTGGTGTATTAGAATCGTGCTTGATAGTATGGTGAGCGTAATAAAGGATCGTTTCTAAATTGTGACTAATCACAATATTTTTTAAAATTATTTTGCACACTTGAATTATTAAATAACAAATCAATAATAACATAGTTAAAAACAAAGATCTGTTAAGTCGAACAATTTATATTTATTTATATACCAATGTAATAGAATCTGTGAGCTCCTTGCCGCACTGTAAAGATATATAGAAAAAGAAAGAGAGAAAAAGGAAAACGGGAAATATTCCATCAAAATGTATGCTATAAATAGCAAATTTCGGAGAACTAAAAATGGTCAAAACATTGTTCAAGATAAGTTGGAAACTCTCGTGTCTTTAAAAATACAGCTAGCTAAATGAAAAGATCACCCAATTTTGCATTTCATAGCGTACTGTTTCTCACCTTCCAATTAATGCTAGGTATATTAATCTTTCTCGTTTATTTCCAAATTATCGGTTCTATCTGATTTTATTGTTTGTGATTTTTGTTTATTTTTAAAACAAATCGATTATCAAATTTCAGCATCATAAGTTGGACAGTTCATCAGGACAAGTTGACAAGTAGTTGACTTAAAAAATTTGCATTCGTAACACAACACTCGAAGTTTATGTCGCAAAGGGTTGTAAAAAATACCAAACAAAGCAAAATTGAGCCTATGTAACATTTGTGTACAAGTTTTCACAGTACTGTATTGCAAGCGTTACTTACCGTTGTTCTTCTGAGCGGCATCTTTATCGGCAGAGAATATATTCGAGGCCATAAGGTTCTTGCCGTTCCGAGGAGTTTGAGGCATTTCGGATCCGAAAATATCACTCGAGACTCCACCAGGCGCCCTCAATACTCTGGAAGAAATTCAAATAAAATTTCTGGTTAGTTTAATGTATTTATGGATGTTAGAATATCTTATAAGATGTAAAAGCCTAATAATTTTATCTCAATCTCTGCTTAACTTTTTTAATATGTAGAAATTAGTAAATGAAATTACCTGAAAATTAAGAAATAGAGTTCTATAACATTTGTTTACATCGGTAATTGAGGGACGCATAAGACGATATATTAAAGGAAACAGAACGAGTAATAGTAATCAACACAATGTTGAAATTAAAAAAACTTGACACAAACATTATATATGCATATTCAATTTTAATCAATTGCTTAGCTAACAAACCAAACATATAGTAGCTGAGGAGCTACAAGAGTTAGTGCAAGTCCGTTTACTTTCGAAAGCCTTTCACATATGCAACGTGCAATGTGCAATGTGCAATGTGCAATGTGCACTGCAGCTCAGAGGCAAATCTGAAATTATGTTTTCCCATTGACCAGAGAATGTAAAAAGCAAAAAATAAACTTGACCGGTAAGTATTCGCTGTGCAGATGGTTCATATGCCATCAGCAACCGACGCCAGCTAAACTTGCTCTCGGAGACAGTCAGCAGACGCCTAGAGCTTTTACCTAGTTTATTGGAGACAAAGCTTAAATTGCATTGAGTCAAATTCAGCGATAATGGTAAAACACTTCTATATAAAACCTTAAAGTAAAAGTTGTTTGAGTAAAAGTGACAGTTGCGAGAAAGATATACTTTGGGCAAACGCTCACAGCCGATTGGCCTTTTTTATTGCATATATAGAGGATATCACCTATATTTACATATAAATATATATAGTATATTTTCATTAAATGCATATATAAGAACATTTGATGTTAAAATATTTATTCAGTTTTAAGTTTTTATTAACATATATGAGATTATTTGTAAAAGTTATAAATAAGCAATAGCATAAATAGGAGTTAAGTATTACAATTTGTTTAGCGACATTCCGATACGTTTCCATCTTTGAAGAACTGAGCCATAATCATAGCTCTCTTAGAATTCTTAACCATTATCGTTTTATTAGTCAATCCAATTGTATATATAGTCAGACTTACATTATTATGCTTCGGCAATCACCAACAATTTAAAGAACAAACTAAACTTTCTGGGGCAGGAAAATATAAATAAATTTATAAAAGAAAAAAGCTCTCAAGGGGTAGAGCTTATATACATAGATATTGGTTTATTGAAATCAATAATCATAAATCTAAACGATTAAATCGAATTTCTCTATTTTTAAATTATTTTTAAAATAACAAATACGAAAATCAAGTAGAGATTTTTAAGTCGGAAGTTTCCGACACGCGGATATTGCACAAAACCAATTAACTCTTTTCCCCTTTTCGAAAATAGAGTATAGAAATAATGAATAACGACTTCGAGCTCATTCGTCTGTAACATACAAATGTCCGAGTAATTGTTCATTGGAGTTCATTTGTTGTTTTTATTGAGCTTGGGTTTAAATTGGCTGCACTGATCTGCTCGAGCGCAACAAATAAACCGTTATTGTTGGCATGCTGCTGCTGCTGCTGCTGTTGCTGCGACGGCTGCTGCTCTGCTGCTTTGTTTCATTTAAAACGTGCGACCGCAAACAAAAACATAATGAAATTTTTAACTGAAGCACGAAAATTGAGTGCGATTGCTGCATTTTGATTTTGTTTTTGTTATTTATAATGCCGTTGTATGATTTTGTTGATTTCCCTAAAACGTTGATTAGATGTATCCATTATAATTGCTTGACATGCCAGAAACAATAACTGACGGTTAGATGACTCGGCTGATGGAGCCGGCCACTTTCCCTGCGCTTCGCCAGTTCGACAGCTTCGGCAGCTGTGCATTCAACCAGAGTTTCTGTTGTTCGATGCTGCACTTTTTCACAGATTGTTGGCGCAGACATTTCGAATGTTTAGAAATAGTTAAAAATTGATCAGTTTTAAAAAAAAACCCAAGTAAGATGTCGGAAGTGCACGACTAACATATACCCTGATCACATACCCTGACCGACCGGTGGGAAACGATATATCCGATTTGAATACGTTATATTGGGACTCGTTTACACAGACATTTATTCATTCAATCAGATAAATTTACGAGTCTACCAATGTATATAAATTTTGCAGAATTGGCAACGATTCTTTCGATATGTTATATGAATTTTTAAAAATATTAGTTTTTAATCAGTTAATTGTAAAATATGGTGTTATATGAATTTCAAAAAAAAATAATAAAATTCATTGAATACCTTTGAGGTTTCAAATATTTATGGTTTATATATAAACTAAAGGTTATATTAATAAATCGAACACACATAAATAATACTATATACACACAAAATGTTTGCTTGGATGGATCTCTCAATTTGTTGAACAATTTCCAAATAAATTACATGACACTTCGTAGAGTATCAAATAACTGCTCAGTTCAGTGGAGAAATGCTGAGCTCTGTTCGACGGCTTTGCGGCAAGATTGTCAATTATCGATAGTGCTTTACGCGCTTGATCAATAATTATCGATTATATGCATAGAAAGTATATGGTCGGCGACGAGAAAAAGAAAAGTTGCCACTCTACGTTAGCTGCACCATAAAGCAAACGATTATGTACATATGTGTGAGGATCAGCAAGTCTAGATAAATTCAGAATTAATATTCAAATCTTTCACAGTGAAGTGAAAGTCACAAACTACACTATTTTTAAGTGAGGAGGGAGGCTCGAGGTCACGTTTTTATTGATTACTTATCATAAGGTGGTATTTCAAGAACCTCCCAGTCATATCACCACCAAACTTTGATATCGAGTTACGGTTCGTGATGAATTGTTGTGACAGTACTTTCAACCAAAAACCTCGAGAATTATGTAGTGATCACTTCGCCGATTGTGAAGAATCCCGTTGCCTAAAACTTCAGACTGGATACATTTGTATGTTTTGAGCATATATCAACGGTGTAAATTTAGAAGACATTTACAAAATATTTTTATTGGTTGTTTTAAAATAAAAACTGTAAATACGAAATAAAGGTATTAGACCTTTATTTCGTATTTACAGTTTTTATTTTAAAACAACCAAACATAACAAAAATATACAAATACCAACGGAATCGCACTCATAAACATAATTTTTGTTAAATTATTAAACAGATTTAAAAATATAATATGGTCAACTCTTAAAGAATTTGTATTTGTGCAATGCCTTATGATGATGTACATATAAACATATATAATATTTAATGTAACAACTTCATATAAATTGTTACAGATCATTTAACAGAAATCGACCAAACATCTGAATATGAACTATTTCCGCCAGGTACAGCAAGGTACGAAAAAAGTTCAAAAAGACGGAACTCAATGTCTGTTACATGCTTCTAATGAGTCGGTATTACAATGTTGAATGCCCATATATATTTGTATATATATTTCATACGCACCTTGTACATATCTGCCGTATTGATATAAGATATAAATTGAATACTTAAACGTAACCATGACTTTCCAAATATATACTGATTTTTGGCAAAAGCAAATATTATTATTTGTACTACTTTACCGCTTTGCCCTAAATGTGCACATCAATAATGTTGGCATAGCAACTACTTATTCCTTTATAGAAAAAGGAATTTTATATATACATTTGTCATGCATATACAGTAAGGTTCATATCTCAAGGCACGATTTACAAATTGCTTAGCTCTAGAGCTGTAGAGTATAACGAGTCCTAGTATCTGTAGTCAGGCAATATATATCTATAATGAGAAAATGTCAAAACTGATGCCAACATAATAAATCCCACTCTTTTTATATGAAAGCAAACAATATATTAACGATATTAGAAAAGGAATTTGGTTAAATTTTAAAAGATTTCTATTTAAAAGATTTCTATAGAAATCAAATTAATTACGAATTATTACCTGATGGATACAGCGAACGTATACATTTTCCATAGAAATGAAGTTTATGTATAAAGTGTCTTGATTGTTATGCATTAATAGCAGCTTTCAATCAGTATAGGTACTTTAATGTAAGCCCTCATTAATGGCTTACCAATTTGAAAAGAAAAGCAGCCTACATCTCTTGCAGCAACTAGAATTTAACTTTTTGAAACTAACTAACAAATACAGTATTGTCTACACACTTTTAAAGCGAATCTCTTTCAATTTCTTAAATCTATCAGTTCTCATATTTTAACATGTCGCCCCAAGTACCACAAGCATCTTTTAATTTCAGTTACACAATTCAGAATCAAACAAAATAAAATTCTTATTTGAATATTGGTTATCAGAATGAAAGTAATAGGGAAGCAGAGTACAAAAGGCTTCATACTTTCCTTTTACTGGAGAGCTTCTAGATTGCTATTTTATAAATTTTGTGATGGTCCAAAGAGATCCAGTTAAACATTCATTAGGGAAATTCTCGAATTAGAGACGGTGCTAGTTGCTTGGGAGGCAAAGCAGCCAACATTTTGCATGCAAAAAGTAAGCAGGGATTGAAAAGCAAATCGAAAAATCAATGAACTGCTTAGTCTTAGCACCAGGCCAGCAGTGGGCAGCGGAGGCCCAATAAAGATACGTTCTTGGCTGCCAGCTAGCATACTCGGCTGCGGAACCTGCATGCTCACATGTGGGGGAAGCCCAAGGTGAATGCACGATAAATTACTGCACAACCACTAAACTGCATATTTTCATGCATACAGCCGCACTTCTCATATGTAAATTTACATAGGAATTTGGGGAAATCAATTTAGAAATTTTAGACTTACCTCTTTTTTGCTTTGCCGACATTGTAAAGTTCAACATGTTTGAATGCAGCATAAGTAGCCATGCTATAAATCTTTACGTTATATTTGTTATCCGGTTTAAGTTTATATTCTGATTGCTGTATTTATATTGAAGAAATCTTAAAAACACACAAACACAATAAACTTAAGGAATAGGGGGAAAATTTGCAAATTCAATCTGTACGAGCCGTCAGCTAAGTTTTGAGAGGAACCTGCAGCACGTTGATGACTCATGCTGCAAGTGCTGCAGCAGATGCTTGCAACGGATGCTGTGTGCGCACGTTTGGGAAAAAATCAATAAAGATGTGTGGTAATGGCACACAGATGCAAATATCATAATTTTGTTGGAGATTGAAAAGGAATATTCTCGAAACGGGCTCACAATTTGACTACAATTTACAAATTTTCCGTTTTGTTATTGTTTTTATTAACTTTTTTCGTGCTTAGCTGAGAAGAGAAAACACTCACAAAAGTATTTATTCACTTTTTATATTTTATATTTTATATTGGATCTGAAATATTTTCCGAATACACAAGCTGTTTTTAAATGGTATGATTAGGAGTCGGATTAATGCTTTAATGCGAATTGCAAGGAATGAAAGCCAAGTGCTTTGAAATTTTCATTTATCTGTATACGTTGTCTGGTTTTGCGTTCTGCGTTCGTTGACGTTGTGAACGCTTCAATATGAAGCTGATGACTGGAGTGCATCGGGAAAAGTGAAAAGCATTTATTACCACCACCAACGGCAGTTCACGAACACCGGGCAAGTCTTATCGATTCAAAAAAAAAAAAAAAAACAGTGAGTAAGGCAAGTACAAACTCGCTCGCTCAAAGAGAGAGAGAGAGAAAGGGAGAGAGCACAGTTCGTTTAGTAAATATACGTATGCATGTGCACAAATACACGCTCACTCGTATATGCTCGTCCACTGTTTGAGAGTCGCGTCAAAATAAAAAACAAAGTACAGCTGATTGAAGCTAAACCGAATAACTCGCGCTCTCTCTCATTTCCTCTCTCTGGTTTAGCTCCGAAATACAACTCAAATGTGAACAGACCAGACAACATTTACAAAATGCTAGAACTCAGCCATATACACATGTATATTAAATAAATTATAAAAATACTTCAGTAATTAGCTTAATTCTTTGGTCTAAGGTAGTTGAGTATTTTTGACTGGCATCCTCAGTCTCCTCAAAAATCATCGGCTCCTCTGTTAAGGTATAGATGTTATGTTAATAATAACATAATTATATCCTGAATCTATCGAGAATGGAAATTCTGGATAAGATTATTTTAGTATTAAAAGAACCATGTTAACTATATCTGTAAATTGTTTGGCACGAGGTTCTAGGTATTTCCTAGTCGGAAACTATTACCTGTTTGTCAAAATATAAGAGAACATCGCATAGGCAGTCTGTTTTGAGTTGTCAGAGAGCTTACAGGTGTTTTAGGTGCCACGGTGTTAAGAATGCATTGACCAGCTGAACTGATTGGGTAGATTCTTTCTAAATAAAACGTAACGAAGCCAATAGTCGTAAAGGTTATTCCGACTACCTCCGTTCGCTTTTAAGGCAATTATTCAACACATTTAATGACATTTATGGCTCAGAGTCATATTATTTTTGGCGAAAGGCCATTTGATTTAATTTGTATTAGTCCAGTCTCTAACAGTTTATCAGATAACGCATATTGATAGAAACAAAAATACTTTTGACGGCTGCATGCTGAGATAATCACAGATTAAATCTTTCAATAACATATTTGACTTTCTAGTTTTTATTTTTTTTTTTTGTTTTTTTATATATATACGCTTTTCACACATAGAGTGCCTCCAAATGGCCGAAGAGAGAAGTTGGCAACAGTATCATACACAAGAGCATTTAATCTTCGTCACGGCGAAAATAATTGCTCTTTCATGCTCTAACCAATGTACAAAGTAGTTACGCTTTAGTGAATCTTGGGTTTTCTTTGTGTAGCTTTTCTGTGTTACCGTTAGAGCCTGTCCATTAGAAGCCGAGTGTCGGCTTCACAAATATTAAAAAGACTTCCAGACTGACTGACAGACTGCTGGCTTGTGCAGTTTGTTGCATGTTGTATTTGGTTATGGCTTGGATATAGTGAATCACTTTCATCATCAGCACTAGGAGAAACTTGATATGGTGCCGCCAGCAAATCAATTTTTAAATCAACTTTTAATTGGCTCCAACCAAATCCAAAATCAAAAATGCATTCATATGCTGAGCTATTTGAGCTTCTCATTCTGTTCAGGCAATTGGCACACATTTCCGTGGAACACAGGAAGTGTACACATATTCTTGGATACGCTATTGTCGATTTGTATTTTTACTTTACGAAGCGTTGACGACCTACTATGCCTACTATGTACAACCACTATAGCTTGGGAGTTCTGGCAGGTCTATGAGTGCAACATGACACCATCTCGGGCCGATGGAGTACAGCAACGCCTATGCACAGTTCACTGTAGCCCACATTGCTGTAGGACAGCCCACTGGACGAGCTTAAAAATAGATTGGTCGTCTTCCATAGACATTTATGCTCATCGCTGTGCCCCTTTGCGATGCCTTGCCTAATTTTTGAGCAGCATCGCCTGCCTTGTCGGGTCAAGTAAGCCAAGTTTATTCACTTAAAATGTACATTCGAGTATATTAGCCGACCGGGTAGTATATACGCTACGACGCCTTAGCAGCCTCATTCTTTTGAACTGTGGGCGTTGCCAGATTGGACACTCTCAGTTTGTTGCTCGAATATTCCAGTTGAATATACTTCGTGGCATCCCTTTCAAAAATTCAAAGGCATTTCTGTTATAAAGATATATTCGTATAGCTTTTAACGACACCTATCTATTACAAATTTGGTGAGTGCACGGTATAAAGTTGAAGCATTTAAACGGCTTTCAGACAACGCAGACTACTTTTCTTTTCTTTTTTTTCTGAACTATCTATTTTAATTATAGCCACGGGCACTCCATTTATTTTTCTGTTTTTGTGCGCTTGCTTTTTCTGATTTATTTACATTTAGGGTAACATTTTCCCCGTTTTTGTGTTTATTGTACATTCAGAGAGAAGGTTTTGGTTTTGTTTTCACTGCATTTTAACCGGCATATAACCGGGCGGCTCATTGCTTAACTCACTACTTAAGACTTAAGAGAATAATTAGCCCAAAGTGCAAGCACAAATTTAAAACGAATAACTGGCTTTCGAAAGGTTTCGAAATCACCTCAGCTCGGTAAAACATTCTTGAGCAATTCTTGTTTTTGGAAAGTAGAAGGTGTGCGGGTATATACATAAAGATAAGTACATATATAACCATATAAAATATATGTATTTGTTAAAAAAATAATCGCTTTTTCATGCGTATACAAAATATTAGATGTATTCAATTAATTTTCAATTAATTCGAAGTCTGAACCAATTGTCAGCAAAATAATTGCAATTATTTAACATTAACAGTCCCATATTTACAAGTACAAAATTTCAGGGTTCTAGCAGAAGCGCCTGACTCGGAGATACCCTGTGCACTAAACATTAATTAATTTGGTTTAATGGAGCTGTCTGTCTTGCTAAAAAAAAAAAAAAAAACAGTATCAAGACTTCATGAACACATGCATGCAAAGGTTCAGGTCCAGATTACTAGATATTCGTATTATCTCAGAAAAATAACTTATCAGTTATTTACTATTTATTCTTGGTAAGAAATAAACACTATTTACAAATATTTATACCCTGAACTGATTGAAAATGGGAAATCAGGATATAATGGTTTTGTGAAATGTATGTAACAGGCAGAAGGAGACGTACAACACCCAATAAAGTATACATATTCTTAATCAGCACGACAGATGATCAGACGTGATAGCCCTGTTGGTTCGTCCATGAAATCTCCCAAAATACATAAGCTAGAGAAATTTGATATTTATACTCATGTATACCATACGCAGTACGATTTATCATTTTTCTCGATAATTTATCCCCATTTTTTTTTTTTTTTTTCCCTAAATTTAACGATCATTTGAATTTGTTTTTTAAGCGTGGTTTGTACATCGTTTGAGCTATCATTGAGCGTGTTATGAATACGGAGATTATGTGATCTTTAGATTTTAGACACCATGCCTCC
Source organism: Drosophila meridionalis (assembly GCA_035045145.1). NCBI lineage: Eukaryota > Metazoa > Arthropoda > Insecta > Diptera > Drosophilidae > Drosophila > Drosophila meridionalis. The sequence continues at coordinate 12,962,759 of JAWNPG010000037.1, read as the reverse complement.
TTTGACCTCAATTTGCAAAAATTGTATTTTTAGTACTAGAGAGACTGCCCACACTGCAGCCCAAGCGCAGTCGCTACATCATCTGCGCAGTTAGTATATGTTGTTTGTATGTATGTATAAAATAATATAGGCTCCTCGCTGGGTTCAGGTTATCTCCTAGTCGAGTACTCTCGACTAGAGCACTCTTACTTGTTTTGTTAGGCGCTTTGATCAATCGTATCTGTAAAATTTTAAGAACTTTAATAGTACAGATTCCTTT